>CM060878.1:25420087-26020087 GCA_030737845.1 Acorus calamus | reverse complement strand
AGGCCACCATCCACATCTTAGATTTCCCAGCCAATTGGCTAAATCTCCGGAACACTCTCTCCGTTACCACAGAGATAAGCCACCCTAGACTTAAGAACCCTGGTTGGCATATAATGGGGGCCATGGGTTATCTTCTCGGGGGAACCTTGGGACAACAAAATGGGATTTTGGACCCCATCGAACTCCCAGCATGGCTGGATAAAAGGGGCATCGGCTCATCCAAGCATCGCCCTAAACAAAAGGAAAAATACGATTGGAGGTTGTACGAACATTTCATAAGAGGAATAATCATAGAGCCCGCCAAAGAGATCATATACTCCTACCCCCTGGACCCTATCCAGGAAAGAGAGCCAGACTATCTCTCTGGCTCCCTAGAATGGCTATTCCCACACCCTGATAAACACCTAAACACACACTCACCACCAGACGATAAAACTCCAGCTGACCCAGCCTCCTTTTCTCGCAGTGCTCAAGCATCACAACAAAGGAGCGCCAGCTGCTGGAGGAAAGTCGGTTGAAACACTTCCACCAATCCAGTAGTTTGTAAATAATAAGTGTCTTTTCTGTTCACAAAAAAAAATAAAAAAATAAAAAAATACCAAAAAGAGCGAACTACTAGACGAGAAAAGATTAAGAGCGGCAGACCATGCCCAGACCTACCAAAGAAGGGTGGCAAGGGCATTTGAAAAGAAGGTAATAAATAGAAAATTTGAAATCGGGGAATTAGTATTCAAGCAAATCGTGCCATCAAGACAGCCTCACCCAAGAGCAAAGTTGCAACCCACATGGGAGGGACCCTATGTGATCACTCATGCCTATTCCGGGAATGCCTACCGCCTAGTAGATGCCGAAGGAGTCGAGGTTCCAGGTTCGTGGAACGCACTTTATCTAAAGAAATTTCATGCATGAATAGCTTTCAATACTTAAGAACTATTATTCTTCCTTCCTGCGATTTCCAGCATTTAGTACTTCATGATAGAATTATAAGACTCTCAAAGATAAACTCGTATCTATTTGAACACATCTCCACCAAATCATGCTGTTTCCTTCACACACGTATAACTGGACTAGATTCACCTGAAAGAAGAGAAATTGCTTACCCCGTAGACTGGGACAATTTAAAACCCC
Organism: Acorus calamus; assembly: GCA_030737845.1. Lineage (NCBI taxonomy): Eukaryota > Viridiplantae > Streptophyta > Magnoliopsida > Acorales > Acoraceae > Acorus > Acorus calamus. The sequence continues at coordinate 26,018,959 of CM060878.1, read as the reverse complement.
CAAAGCAAAACATCCCTTATTTCCGCCCCACACGTATTAACCCTAGGTCAAAATGAGGAGTTACCTGGACCTAGCATATGTCCCAAAACTGGCTTTGGCACTATACAAACACTTCTAGAGGGGAAGCATGAGATGCCAACAAAAGAAAAATAACACCCAAGTGAACGGGTTAAACTCTCTATTTTAGCAGGCTTTCACGCCTTTATGCACGGTATATGCTAGACAACGGCTATACCAGTACAGGTCCAAACAACGGACTGTACTTTCCATCCAAAATAAAGAAGTGATAAAAAGAAGAAAGCCAGAGGGACCTAGAAAGTAAGACATGTGCTAGACTGGGACAATTCTAAAATATTTTCCGAAATGAAGATATTACTCTTACCCCATTCTCCCCCTCCCTTTTTATTTTCGCAATGGGATTCAAAATTGAACTATGTCTACCGGGAAATGCGAAATTTCAACCAAAGGTAGATCATGTCCAGATTTACAACTACACACACTCACATGAGTTCACTTAGAAACTTGCCTATCCAAGAGAAACTTATTTGACTCGACTCTTGGTACACTCATGGATTTTTCAGCATGTTTAGAATAATACGATTAAGCATTTGAAAACCATGAACCTAGAAAAATAGACACCTAAAACTTATACCGTTCAAATACAATCCTGGTTTGGACATGGGTGACCGCAAGGGCTCCTCCACAGGGACTTGATGGCATCTTTTACTTCAGAAAGTCGAGAACGTTACCCTCTCACGTAAGAAACCATTGAAAAACTAAAATGCCCCCTTACGCCAACTACACTTACGCATAAGATTGCATTTTCCTTTTCCAAAACACATTGGCGTTCGATTTTCTTGGAATATTAAAGTTGACCCCCCGTACCAAAATATTAAAATTGTCCCCACTCATTTCGTGCCCTTACCGCACATGCCTGAGAAAAAATTGTCCCACCTTTACACACACTTAAGAGTTTTCTCACGCACTTGGAATCAATTCCTTGCATACTAAAGCATGGTCTCCCGCACTTTACTTTCTCGCATTATCTTTTCCATTTCACCTTAAGATGGATTGTAGCCCTTGACAATTCAAGCAAGAAGGGCTCGAAAGTCAGTGCAGGGGCGCAATCTGGACAGATTTAACACTTGGTCCATGGAAAGAATGTTTTTATAGGTCCCGAAGGTTGAAACGGTCACAAAGACTTTCAGCGGCAGCAGCAGACAGGAGCAGCAGAACCAAATTGCCCCAGACAGGGGGCGGCTAAACTCGACTAGCCGCCCCTGCCCTTTGTTTCAGGTGAGGATGCCCCAGGCAGGGGACGGCTAAGCACAACTAACCGCCCCTCACTGGGCGGCTAGTTTACACTAGCCGCCCCTTGCCTGCACCTCTTTCAGTGTTGTCAGTCCCATTTTAATCAAATCTTCGTATCTCCAATACCTGTTATGAACATTTCTTTCCAAAAATTGTATACACACATTTCATACGCATATACATTCATAAAACCAATATAAATACACTTCTAAAAATAACCATATCTCAAAATCATATGTCCATCCATGAATCAAACCTATAAAGCCAAGATTCATCTACACAAACATACATATCCATGAAACATCCATGCTAACTACTCTAAACCATGCATATAAACGAGAAATTAAATTGTCCCGCCAAAACCACAAACATAAATTATTTTTCTAAACCTAAGAGAGTACATAAAAGAAAATCCTTATGAAAGAGTGAGGAAGAGATACGGTCCACCAAGAACTCCAAACTCCAAAGTCTTAAGCTATACTTTACCGAAATGATCACCTGAGTCAAAATAAAAGAAGAAAAGCATGAATTTATCGCATATATACTATTCTTCTATTTAAAACCAAGACACAAAGAAGCTATACCTCGGCGTATCGTCATCCGCTGGATGCTGAGTAGGAGGAACGTCCTGACTTGGTTGAGAAGGGAGCTGCGGCTGATGAGAAGACTGAACCTTTGGAACGTCAGGAGCGGCAGGAGTCTCTCGAACCGAAGACGCGGCCCTCGCGTATATCCCATGACTCCGAGACGCCGAAGGACAAGAAGCACGGCTGAAGGTGGCCCCGGTAGCCAAGAAAGCCGAGAGAGAATGGTCAGACTCAAGCGGAAGAATGTCGAGGTCCACCTCGGTCATAGAGCCCTCTCCAACCAATTTCCCCCTCATAGTCGCCTCCCAAAGACGGACCTGCTGCATATCTCTGTCTCTCCTCTCCAATCTCTATCGGAGGCGACTCTCTATCCCTCTGGCCCGATCCTCGGCGGCCCTCAACCTCTCCTCCAACTCCCGCGCCCTCGCCTCTGACACCCTGAGCGCCTCTCGGTCCCTATCCCTGGCCGCCTGGAGCGAACGAACCAAGTCCCCCATCAAACCTCCAGGAACGTCCGCCGAAGCCTCCAACTCCGACACCCTCATCTGGAGGGAGTCCCTCTCGCGGCCTAGGGTGATGAACCCCTCCTCTCTCGAAGCCACCATGGACCTCAGCCGATCCGTCTCCTCCTCAGCCCGAGAAGCCCTACCCCTCGCCTGGCCCAGCTCCATCCGTATGGCCGTCAACTCGCTCCAGGCCGCATCTAGCTCCCTCGTCAGCTCGAGCTCTCGCTCAGAAACCATGGAAGGAGGAGGGGCGGAAGAAGAGGAAGCACCGTCGGTCCTCGCTCTCGACAAAGCATCCACCTGAGCCTCAAGGACCCGGACCTGGTCCTGCAAGCGTCCTCTCTGAACCCGCAGCGCTTCTATCTGCCTGGCCCGCGCTTGGAGGTGCTCATTGGCGGCCTTGAGCCTCTTCTCCATCTCATTCAACTCAACCTGCAAAAGGAAATACCATTCAGAAAATATTCAAGCAAATGAGAACGAAGAAAGGAAGGAGGGTTTCCAAACTTACGTAGGCATCCGGGATCTCCTCCTCCATCGTCCCGAGGATACCCGCATACTCCTAACGATACCAAGCTAGGTATTCGTCACTCGAAGTCACCTCAGGACGACGCTCCACCAAGACGCCTCGGCCCATCCATCCTGCCACGTACGTAGCGTAATTCCTCGGGAGATTCGTGTCCTGAGGAATCCCGGCCACCGGAATCGAGGGGCGCCGCGGAAGAGGATCCGGCACCCACTGATGATACCCAAGCTGGCGGACGACCCGGCTGATCGCATGGAACACGACCTCATTGAAATAGATCAACTCTCGGAAAAGCTCCCTGTAGTCCGTTCAGCTCTCGGAAAAGCTCCCTTGAAAGCCTCCCCAAAGGGATCCGGTTCAGCGTCCGCTCCCGCTCCACGAACTCTCATTCCCCGATCAGCTCTCGGAAAAGCTCCCTGTAGTCCGCAAGGGTGGCCGCAATCACTGCCTCCCCCAAGACCTGAAGGCCAGTGATCCAATGGACATCCTCGAGCGTCGGCATAACAGCGCCGGTAGGGAGGATGAACGTACAACTCTCCGGGTCCCATCTCTCCGCCAATGCCTCCACATATGGGCGATGGACGTGGAACGGCTCGATCAAAAAGAAGGAGCGGAAGCCCGCCCCATCCACTAAGCTCCTCTCCTCCTGCCCCAAGGCATCATACCACCTCTTCGTCCCGTGCCATAAAGCCCGGATGCGATTCGGCCGCTACAAAATGAACGAAAATGGGTTAGTCCAAAGCGATCGAGAGGTAAGGATCCGAGTCTAAATGAATTCATTTCCTAGAAACCATTCTTAGCACAATAAAACTCCTACACATTAAAATCTAAAAAAGGGCATGAAATATGAGACTTCATACGAAAATCTACTCTCGTTTATTTACAAAATACACCTATAAGATCACATGCTTTACCTTCTTATCCCACCGTGGTCATCACTCGTATGCTTCATTTTACCACCTATCATGCTTATATACCTTCCCTAAAACACACTAAAACATATAGGAAGCACTTGAACCCGCGGAATGCATGCACTCCCTCATACTCTACCACGATCAAACACGTATGGAATCACATACACGTAGAAAAATATCGCATGCAAGCATACTAGCTATATCATTTCTCTCTCCTTTGTATGTATATAACAAACATGGATATATATAGAAATTACCCCCTCCCTACAAAAAACAAACCCATATAGCATGCTTACACATCCCACCGTGATTAACTTATACACCAAGCATGCTTATTAAAAATACACATACACAAGTACGCTAAATCATTTATTCATACCATCAAGACACATGCATATACACCAAAGTAAAAGGCTAAAACTAAAAGGTTAGGAACATACCACGGCCCGTGTGGACCCAGGAGCGTCCGCTTCGGCCTCATCGGGATCGTCCATCCCATCGTCGTCCTCCTCCTCATCCTCCTCGAACACGGCCTCCTCGGCCTCAGCCCCAACACCAACACCGGCCTCTGCAGCCCCGGTGCCCATATCCTCGGCCTCCCTGGCCCCATCCCTAGCCTCTCCTATCCCCTCCACCCTCCCACGCCGGAGATAAACTCCGCAAAGGCCCCCATAGCCCTACTCTCCTCCTCCTCAGCCCTAGCCTCTATGGCCTCCCTATCCAACATCCCAACAAGGGCATCCAACGACGCCCTCACATCCTCGGTAACCCCCTCAACCCCGGCCCCCTCAATTGCACCCTCAGCCGATCCCCCGACCCCCAAGACCACCTCCTCGACCACCGCCGATCGATCCCCACGCTGCCTCTTGCGTGTATAGCCTATCATACTTCCCCATACCTCCGGGACCGCCCCCGAAGGCAAATCCCCGATCTCACCCACGCCGATGTCCGCAGGCGAAACCTCCGTCGTACCCGTACCCTCTCCCATGGCCTCGACCTCCGGCCTATCGCTCTCCGATGATGAAGAGCTCGGGCTACGCTCTCCGCGAGCCACCCGTGGTCGTTTTCCCCTCGAAACGATCTCTTTCGACCTCGTCATCTTCCTCGATTTAAAAAGAAAAAGGAGAACCCAAACCTAGGGTTTCGAAATCAAGAGAAAGAGAAAGATTGAGGTCGAAATGGAGGAAAGAAAGGCAAAGAAATCAGGGTTTTTGAGTTTGAAACCGAAGAAAAGAAGAGAGGAGGGAAGAGAAACCGTTTTAAAATGTATGGAGATTGAGAGGGTCTTTTCGGTTATAAGGGACCCAGTCAAGGGGCGGCTACACGCGAGTAGCCGCCCCCTCTCGGGCGGCTAGTTTACACTAGCCGCCCCTCCCAATTTCTCCGTTTTCATTAGAAACCCCTTTCCAATTTCTTTTCAGCCCTAAATTCCAAGGTTCTCCACACCAAACAGTCATGTATTAGTTTATTTCCAGACACTACTTGACCAAACACGACTTTCCCGAAGTTTTGCCACACTTTGAGTACCGTTCAAATTAGAATTTCTTCAGTTCTGGTTCTTTTCCAGAGTTCTTATCCTTCGGATGATCCAATTCACCAAATCAAACTTTTACCTGCTTTCTGTCGGTGATATCCCCTCCTTGCTGAGTTTTCCCAAGCACGGGAACGGTAGGCACAAGGAAACTGACACTGGGCTGCTCCGCGCACGATAGCTAAGAACCCCGACCGCAGGTTGGATCACTCACCATTTACTTTTCCCCACCCTCCACCTGGATCATCCTTTCAGCTAAAAATTCTAAGTCAAGACCTAGCCTCTGACAGTCTAAATCAACTCCCCGAATAGTACTATTCGTGTCGGCATAACTTCTTGAAGGTCGGGTCGGCCAAAATAGGGGTCTCTTTCCTTATCATCGATCGAAGTCTTTCCTGCTTCGCACAAAGACTCCGTTCGATGAGGAACAATTGTAGATACCCCAATTTTGACCGCCCAGAGAGACAGAAAATACTTCAAGTAACACACGGAAATATCCCACATTTGGACATCTAGTGGAGAACCAAAGTTCAGGAAACTGGAAACCCTAACCCTAGCCCCGGACCTAAACCAGGAACCCTAACCCTAGCCCCGGACCTAAACCAGGAACCCTAACCCTAGCCCCGGACCTAAACCTAAAACCCTAAACCTAGCCCCGGACCTAAACCTAAACCCTAACCCTAGCCCCGGACCTAAGCCTAAACCCTAAACCTAGCCCCAAGCCCTGACCTAAAACCCTAACCCTAAAAACCCTACCCTAAACCAGACCCTGGCCCAAATCAGAACCCCACCTAGGAAAAACCTTAAAACCCAAAAAGCCCTGAGTACCTGGCAAGGGGCGGCTAAACCTATACATTTGTTGTTGATGCGTCGACCGCCATCCCATGCGGATGAGAAGATCGAGGACGTGGAGATTAGCACGTGACATGTGTCATTTGTTTGGAGACAGTTGAGTTGGAGGAGTTGATCATGTCAGATTAATTTGAATGACACCTCTCTTTTTTTTAATTGAATTGAATCAAAACTTTTGAAATCGAATTAAATCAAACACCTTTCACATTTACATGCGGACGTCTCGCATCAGCTTGGTCACCGGAGTCAGTGCGGTCGGAGGTTTTTTTTTTTTTTGAGGAGGCGTGACCACGAGCATGCTCTCCTGTTTGTGACGCCCCCCACCTAGCCTGCTAAATTGGAGGGGCAAAAAAATGACGTAACGAGTTCAGATCGTCAGAATCTGTCCGCTCCTGTCTCCTCTGACGGGTACCGTCCAGTTTGTCAGCGATCCTCCTCCTTGAATGGAGCGGACTTGATGGCGGTCCGGATTTGGTTTGATTTGGACTGAACCTAATGTGACCTCTCAGGCTGCCTATGTACCCTTGTAAATGGATCAAGTCAGACGTAGTTCCTCTTTTTGGTGTAGGGATCTAGTGAAAAATTTCCTCCTCCAATAAAGAGAATTGGTTGCCTATTTATAGTACTTTAGTGGGTGTCATAAAATCATTAGTGGGTCTCTCTCTCATCTGATGGATGGGGAGAGATCCTTGATTTAAGTGATCCAACATATGTATATCCCTGATAAATATACATATTTTGTTTGGGATTCATGGAATCAATCAATGATATTTCCAAATCTAACATATATTGTTGAGATTTGGGAATCAATTATTGATAACTCCAAATCTAAAATATATGTTGTTAGGATTTTAGGAATCCTCAATGATGGTCCATAATTAAAAAATATATATTGTTGGGATTTGGGATATCAGTCAAGGATAGTTGTAAATCTAATACATAATCTGAAATCTCAGTAAATATGATCTAAAAATCATATTTTCTATTGGGATTTGACCTCATCCTACTTGATATTTTATGGTGGTCGGATATAAAGGGTAAGACAGGCCGGATCCACCCATGGTGGACGATCCGGGTCATGGACCCTCGTCAATTTGGTCATGGGCCGCCGGTACGTGGAACATAGTTGGTGGGCCTCATTTTTGGGCCATATAGTTTCCATAATTGAAAATGTCAACCGGAATGACACTCCTCAATTCCCTAGAAGCCTCCAATGGATTGTTGATCACCAACTTCCTTATAGTTCTTGGGGTAATCGCGATTATTTTTTGGTTTATGATTGCCTACTCAACACCTTGGCATGCATGGTCGCTTTGAAAATATGAAACATTTATCCAGAAAGCTATGAAAATGGTATGACTGCCAACATTTTTCACATGTCACATCATCTAATATAATATATGAAATATCTAATATATTATATTTTTTATGTTAATATATATATTTTTTTACAAAATCATACAAAAAGTTTCAATAGTAAATTATATCAAAAAAAACTAAATGTGTTGGATCGGTTAAAATGACATAAAGGAATGATTATGTTTAACATTTTTCATCATTAAAATGTCTATTCATATTTATATCACTTTGGTTGATTTATTTTATCTTATTAAGGGGAAATTGATGAAAAAGTATTCCATTGCTTTCGATCACATTAACAATGCTTAGCCAAATCAAAGATGGTGACACCATTAAAGCTGTTAAGTTGATGAAGAAGGTCACATTCAATATCGCATGTAGTCTCTGTTAGAACTAATATAAAAAAATCATAAAAATATGTTGTATCTCAATAAGTGATTAATATGAAGCACTCATATATAACATTATTGATAATATAAAAATAATAAGATAGAGAGAAAGAGTTGGAATCGCCTGGTCGAGAGACACATAGTAAATGTTATCCTTAAAACGAAAATGTCCTTCATACGCACGGAGTTTCACCGACATAATGTTCCCGAGATACAACTCGACCCGCGAGATTCCGCCAACTCCCCGTGATGCGATCAAGTGGAGTTCTTGAACTGAATCCTTGTATTGTCGATGCCCGGAATGGAATAGATAAGATTCAATCAAGATTAATATAAAATGAAGCTCTCAAGAGAATAAATAAGGGTGCTTCATTTTATTCTCTCTCTTTTTTCGCTCTCACAGAAAAAGCGAGAGCCTTTCTTTTATGGATAATGTTACATCCAGCCCTCTTTCCAGCCTCAATTCCAATTTACATGTGTTTTTGAATTTTTTAAAAATAGTATATTTCATTTAATGAGGTACATATTTTTATAAAAAAATGAAGCATATACTCCAATAAATTACATGGATGCATTTATAGAAAATATAAAAAAATTATTTTAAAACATATGCTTTGTTAACGTAAGCATATGCATAGATAGAAATCTATTGGTGTATATAGATCTGAAATTGAGGCTGAAAATGGAGCTGGGTGTAACAACGCCCTTCTTTTATCGGAAAGAAAACATTACTTTTTTAAATACAAACGGCCCTCAAAAACGTTTACATGCGCACATTGAATTCCCAAATGATGAATAAATGTCAATAACGTATGAACGGATAGAGCACTGGAATTGTAACTCATGCAAATGATCCAATATTAATTCATGCATTATTTCATTGGAAACTTATGCATTTAATTTTCATTTAAGCATGCAAAAATACAAAACATTTATGTGTGTGTAACATGCAAAACCCATGCAATTAGTTGATAATTGATTATGTATTTTGGTCATAAAATTCCAACAGTCTCCTCTTCGGATTGTGCGACGAGTCGACGACTTCTCTCACGCCTTTAAGGGGGTGTGGTCTCTACCGGTGGATTTCCCGGGGACACCATATCATTGGGGCATCAAATCGTGATCTAGGATCCTGGATCGTGTGATTCCGATCAGAAGGGGGAGGACGGAGGACTTGAGGGAGGGGAGAACTAGCACGAGGAGCAACTTCATGTCGTGCCTACTCGCGCTTAGGGACGAGAACGATGAGCCTCTTGGAGAAGATGAGATCATCGATAATTTCATGACGTGATCAAAAGAAATAGTCTAGAAGTTGACTAGAGATCCGAAGATCTGTAATCAAATTCTTGAAGGTATAACTCAAATTATAGCTAGCTAGGCCTAGCTTATATTTTATGGTATGTATGTTATTAAGATTTTGATGTTTGATATATGTACCAATTTGTGTTCACTCTTGGTGTGTGTTATACATGTAGAACAACTTGGGATTATAAAAGAGAGACACGGAGGAAACGAAGGGAAGGTGACATGGAGTGAAGTGCAGAAGATGATGTACACATGGAGAGTTGCACAGGAGCTCATGAGGGTAGTACTCCCAGTGTTGCGGAACTTCAGAAAGGCTCCCAAAGACCTTAATTTTGGAGGCTATGATATTCCCAAAGGATGGGAGATTCATGTGTACGGCCTTAGGTCCTCTTGGAACTTATTTCAAAAATCTTATTTTTTAAATTGAATAATATAAATATTTCTTTTTTTTTTAGAAAAAGCTATTCTCAAATTTTTTATATATATAAAATTGTTTTTATTGATCTTTAAAATCAAAATCTAAAACTAAAATGAATTTAAAATTATCATTTTAGAACTGGTTATCTAAAATTGATTTTAATTTGCAAAGAAATTTTGTTTGAAATTAGTTTCAAAAGGGATAATAGTTTCAAAGCTTGTCAATTATGGAAAAAGATTTTTTTTACAATGTGTATTTGAAAATCTGGAGAAGAAAAGGTTACATTTACCATGTTATCAAGAGCTGATTTGTTCTAACAAATTTAATTATTTTATATAATGAATCATAATTTTCAAATTTTGAATAACCATCACATTCTCCTGGTTGTATATGACTATATTCTCGCATCTCTTATAAAAAATGGTAAGAACCCCTGAATGGGCTGGTGCTGTTGAGCATGGCCCCAGTCCTAAATGGTTTCAGCTCACAGGCTGAGTTTCTAGTGGGTTAGTCCCACTGCTCTAGTAGGCCCATGTATATTGGCCCTTGTAACTGATCCATTGATAATTACTCCCATAAGAATTAATTCTCAACATAATATTATAAGTAGACATGTCAACCCAGCAGAACTGAATATCAGAAAAAATATCCATATATTAATATCCATATCTGTATTCGTATCCGAACTGAATATCATAAAAAATATCCATATACGATATCTGACGGATATTCATAATAAGTCTCCATATGCGATTCGAAAATCTAGATGTAGTCCCCAGTGGTTATAGCACAACGGTTCAGTGCTTAGTAGTGTTACCGATAGGTCCTGGGTTCGAATCTTGATGCCGACTTACCCACATGTTTATTGGTGATTATGATTATTTGAAAAAAAATTCCGTAGGACCAGAACAAACAGGCAGAAGTAGCATTCCCAGCTCGACTGTAAGGTCACTCACATGGGGTCCCTTCAATATAAAAATAAAAATAAAAAATCTAGATGCAAATATGGAAAATTATCCAAAAGATAATGTTACGTCCAGCCCCACCATTTTCAGCCTCAATTCTAATCCACGTGTGTTTCGAATTTTTTAAAAATAATATACTTCATCTAATGAGGTACATGCTTTTATAAAAAATGAAGCATATTCTCCAATGAAATATTGCACAGATGCATTTATAGAAAATGTAAAAAAATTCTTTTGAAATATGTGTCTTGTTAACGTGAGCATATGCGTTGTTAATTTTCTATCGACGCATATAGAACTGGAAATAGATCTGAGTATAACAGCGCCCTTATCCAAAATATCCAAAAAAAATTAAATGGATATGGATATGATTCAAATATCCAAAAATCCAATATATAAAAATAAAAATCATATATCTAATATCTAAAATATTTAAATAAACCAATAATTACCTAGTATAAAACATAAAATTATGAGTAAAAATACAAAAGATTAAATGTTTAAATTAAAAAATATTTTTAAAAACTCATATTAACACTAAAAAAATATAATATTAAATTCAGATACGGATATTTTATTTTAGATACATATTCGGATATGATACTTTTTGAATAATTGATAGGCTTAACTACAGGTGTCTTAGGAGGCTAGTTCAACACACATGAACCCGGACATGTTTGAAGAGCCGACGGAGTTCAACACATGCCGTTTCAAGAGCGGCGGTTCGACGACGAAGACGAACTCTTTAGTACACCTTGATTGGCTAGCAGAATAGAGGTGGAATGGTAGAACGAAGGATCACATGTTGTTTGTTTAGTAAGAATAACTCAGTATAATTATGTCAGTCTAAGTGAGACAGGATTTTATTAGAAGATTTGGATTTCACCGAACTCGTCCCAACCTGTCCTATTACCATCGCTGATACCAGGTCTCAGGCTTCCTCCCTCCTATAAACCTTGATGGACAAACCATAAAGAAATCTCTGTGAACCTCGATTAATATAACACTAGCTCGAACCATAAATGTTTTACCATTATATATAATTGTTTGCGTTGGGTACATACATAACTATTTTGCGTGTGATTTTTATTGCATTACAACAATGCATGTATTCAAAACACAACTCATAATAATTAAAAAGCTAATTAAAAAACTCATGAGAGACCAAGACCTAGGTCTAGCTCTCAATTAAGCCTCTTCCTTCTTGTAGACCTTGATGGGCAGGTCCATGGCCGGGTAAGCGAAGGGGTTGCGCACCACGAGCTCATCCGGCACGAGCATCGACCACCGGTAGTTCATGACTAGGTGGTGTACGATAAGCGAGAGGCTCACGCAGGCATAGTCGCTCCCCGAGCAGACCCGTGGGCCGCCCCCGAACGGCACGAACGTGTACGGTTGGAACGACTTTGATGCGCCTTCAAAACGGGTCGGGTTGAATTTCTCTGGCTCTGGGAAGGCGGTCTTGTCCATGTGTGTGTGTGTGTCACCCAATGAACCTTCATTAATTAACAATATGGTTAATTCACACATTGAGTTGTACATATATACATCATGGAAGCATGAAAGTCACAATGGTTGACATAGTGAGTTACACATATAAAATTTGTCACATCATTTAACTAGTATAAAATTTGTCACATACCTGCCAGCCTTTGGGGATAGTGTAGCCATTGAAACTGATGTCTCTGACTGCTGTTCTGAAGTTGCCAATTGAAGGGGAGTCTATCCTTAGGAGCTCTTGAGCCACTCTCCATGTGTACTTCATCTTCTGTACGTCACTCCATATTAAGTTTCCATCTTTCGTCTCACTGAGAATCTTCGTATGCTCTGAAAATTATTTATAAAGAATAATCAAGTATCATGAAAATATGGTTTCCTCGATCTAAATAGTCATGATGAATCCAGTTAACGTTGGATCCTACCAGGTTTAACTTGTGATAAAAACTATCACAACCTCACATGTCAGTTTGTATATATGACGTAATTAGTGACTAACCATCGCAAATATGCTTCAGAGTGACCTCGTCCATGGCGAGGTGGCGAATGAAGGAGGCGTTGAGAGACACGCCGGTGTCGTGGCTCGCCATGACAAGCGTGATGAGGTTGTCAAGGATCTCCGGTCTCGGCACCATCCGCCCCTCCTCATCTTTCATGCTCAACATGGCCGTGATGACGTCGTCGTTAGGGCTCAAGCTCCCATACTCCAATCTCCGCCACCTCTCGTCCACGATCGCGGAGAAGCGATCGTAGATGCGTCGGCGCGCCGCAAGGGCTCGATAGTAGGGGGTGAAGGGGAGGTAGATGGGGAGGACCCATGCACCCTTCAAAATGAGCAAGAACTCGTCGAAGAATTCGTCCGTCTATCTTCTTTAATAGGCCCCAGACACTGACTCCTTACCTTCCACCTCCTACACTCAAGTATTCAAAAGTCAAAACAGAGTGTCACAGTCCTGTTTACATCATCAAGTAAAGTGTTTGCCTAGCGAAATATAATATGACATTCAATGCAACATAAAAATGGTGCATGAAATGTCATATAAAATAACAAATAAAAATGAAAAATGATTGTGTAATTATCTAAAACATGATATTTTTTATATTCAAAGAAATAGCAATATTGTTATTCTTGATGTAGGTTGCCACATGGAGGAGTTTGTAGTGTGTTATAGACGATCAGTGGTCCATACCTTTGTCAGATATCGCTTAATAAGGGAACTCATAAGAGGGACGCTTCTCTGAAGGCTCTCCGGCCGGAGAAATCCAGCGATGGCTCTCCTCACGAGCTTATGTCGAGCGCCGTGGACCTCGAAAATGCTCTGCTCTCCAGCGATGTAGACGATCGGCACGGGCTGGTGGCTCCTCAACATTTCATCGCCGGAGGTGAACACGAACTTATTCGCCACCGTGCCGGTCACGACGACCGTCCGGTTGCCCATGAAGGAAGTCTTGAAGATCGGGCAGTGCCGGGCCACCCGTTCCTCGATCCATTTGTAGGCCGTGCCGCTTTCTAAGGCACGAACCCAACCGATGAGTTCGCCAATGATCGGGAGGCCGAACGACCCCGGCGGGAGGTTTGGCTTGGAGGGTTTGAGCTTCAGATAGAGCCATCCGAAGAGGACGGCGACGGCGACGACCAGAATGGCTGTTTGGGTGTTGGAAGAGATGGCACTATCCATTGCTAGTTGTTAGGGTTTGCTATACTTGAATAAGGAGAACTCTTTAATATTAGCAACTTAAAATGCCATGAAAGATGGCATGAATAGATAGATAGATAGATAGTTCATGCATTATTATTATTTTGAAAATTTTTTTAAGTGTTGGAAAAATTTCTCCCTTTGAAAACTTTGAAAAGTGTTGGAAATTTGAGGAAAGGGTTATGAAAAAAATTTCTTACATTCACTGGGGATAGCGGGGCACTGGGTATAGTGGGGATAGCTAGTGTTGGGAAAAAAAATTCATATATTAGAACTGATGGAAAAAAATTTATATTTTTTGTTTAACACAAACACCAGATTTTTCAATTGTTAAAAGAAAAATTTTAGTTTTTTCTCACTTTCTTTTATTTTTCATTGTTCACAAACACACCCTAAAAAATAAAAAAATAAAATGGGAGGGATTCAATCACTCCAAGGCCGGGTCATTTTAGATGGTTTGGTAGAAAATAGTGCATTCAGCCTCCATTATAGCTCCATTTGCAGTTCACACCGGTCTTCTTTTTAAAAAAAACTATACACTCCAATTGAAATACATGTTGTTATATGTAATGAAGTATATACTGAAATACATTAGTGTATTTTTTTAGTTAAAAAAATGACAAAATTTTTTGCACCATACACTATAATAAAACCTCATATACTATGTATATATTACATTATTATATATAGTGTATAACGTTGTAAAACAGACTGTAAAACAGACTAAGTGTATTATCACTCTTCCCTCAAACACAAAAATCAAGGGGGTCAATCATCCCACGAATGCCTAACACCATATTTGATTAAGAGTGTTGATACACGCAGTCCGGTTTAAAGCCCATTTTGCAGCCCCATACGCTATAATAACGTAGTATATACTACATTATCATAGTATATATTATATTGCACTATCATAGTATATACTGCAATCTTTTTTTTATCATAAAAAAAATACACTAATATATCTCAATATATATTTTATTTCATATAAATAAATAAAAAAACAGAATAGACTGCAATTGGGCTACGTGTATCTTTTTCATTTCATCAATGAAAATCCAAAAAAATAAAGTGAAATTAAAAGTGAGGTCAATGAGAAGTCTTAAGTGGGTTGCCTTGAATTTATCTAACAACTCCACTGATAAAGATGATAAAGATGGAATAGATCATTATTTGTTTGGGAAGGCAATGATTGTTAGGAAGAAAAAAACAAATTCCTTTTTTTTTTTTTTTTTGAAATGCATTAAAAAGGAGTTTAAGTAAACTATTTGTTAACATGTATTATTTTAACATTTTATTAAGTTATAAAATGAACTACATTTTCTTCGGAAAAAAAATGTATTTATTTTAACCAAATTGTAGATATATTTATTTTAATATAAGAAATCAAAACTAATGATATGTGGATTGAGGAAAGGTAAAACAAATCCAGATCGATAACAAAGGAAAAACAAACAAGCTAAATTAATATAACATCAAAAAGGTCTTAAAAATTTCTACCCAGCTTTGAACAAAAAAAAAGGTCGCAATTTCCGTTACAATAATGTTTTTTAGGCATCAATTTATAGACCCCATGAGGTGGTAATACAATATTATCTATTATACCATTTACTTGATAATCACCTCAAGATTTTATTTCGAGGATCGGAGAGTATCATTAATTCTTGTATTTCTTCACTATTACATCGTGGAGAATCATAAATTTTAAAATTTTTATTCATCGAGCAATATTAATCGATTTTTTATTTTCGTAACCGAATTTGTTTATGAAGAACACATAGGACCAGATTCGAAATTCTACTTTTGAGGAGTTGAAAGACACGAAACCTTTTTTTTCTGATTTGGGGAGCGATCTATCGCTAAACTCCAATGCGGTCATGAATTCCACATCGGTGAGGCCTTTTCTTTTCATTAATCCAATCTCCTCGCTTTCCATTTCTCTTTTTGACTTAAGATCGATCTGACTAGTTTGGGCCTCTGACGAGGGGCTCTAATTATAAATATCAGATTTTTGTATTCATCATCGGAATTGTATGTTTTTATTTTTGATGAATTATATGATCTTATGAGTGTTCAATTGCCTCTTTTTTTTATGTATTGAAGTTATTTTTCACAGTTTGATGAGTTCGCCAACGATCGGGAGCCCGAACGACCCCGGCGGGAGGTTTGGCTGGGAGGGTTTGAGCTTGTGATAGAGCCATCCAAAAGAGGACGGTGACGGAGACGGTGAGAATGGTTGTTTGGGTGTTGGAATAGATGACACTATTCATTGCTAGCTATCTGTTAGGCCAGGTTTTCTAGACTTGATAAGGAGAGAGTTCTTATTACTAGCAAGTCGTTGCCGGACCAAACACTCTCTGCAAGAAATGAAATTTACTTCTGTTAAGTACTTTGAGAACAAAAACATAGTCAGGGGGTGTTTGGTTGCTCAAAATTTAAGAGCTTATTATAATTAAAGCTGATTTTAAGAATTAATTGTGTTTGGTTGGGTTACAAGGAAGTACTGATTTGGATCCTGATTAAGTGAAAATGAGCCCGTTTTTTTCAGCTGGGAGGCCCTCACTTAAAATCCGGTAAACGCGTTATGATATTCGGTGTGGCTATCAAAAGACAAAAGTGCCCCTTCACTATTCAGGTATTTACGTCGGGTATATAAACCCACACCCACTCAAACCCCTCTCTCTCTCCTCCTCTTTCATTCGACCAAAACAGCAAGCACACCCAGTCACCCACAAACGAAAACCCTAAAAATGAAAACCTCTTTCATTCCATCCTAATCGGGTGGCTTAAACAATGAAAACCCTAAAATCAGCTTCGCCCCCACATAACAAACCCTAGCGACTGTGTCGATCTCCCCGAACGACCTCCGTCACCGTCTCCCTTCTTCGCCGGCCCCTCATCTTCACATCTCCAGGTAAGATCGAACGTTTTGTCCTGTTTTTTTGCTGTTTTCACCTCCGATTCAACCTGTGCGGATCACACATGATTCATCATCGTCATTTATTTTCGTAGATCTAGTTTTTTTCACCTCCTTCACCGCCATACGGGTTTATCCAACTCCTTGTTTACCTCTCATTGTGGTAGATCTGAAGCTAGGCTCGACCATCGCCACCACCACCCTTTCTCATGCTCAAGGCCTCTTAAACCTCTCCCTCGTGAGTTATTTATGTTCTTTAATACCTATATTTTTCCTTGTGTTGTTTCTGTTTGATGGGGTCCCTGTTGGGTATAGATCAAAGCAGTTGATTGGGGTAATTGGGAGGTGCAATATAGTCATATCTAGTTACTCTGTGTTTTTTTTTTTTGTCAATGGTATATACTCATATAGTTGCACAATTACTCTGTGTTTTTTTTTTTGTCAATGGTATTTTCGATTCCAGTTCCTATCATTCCAAGTCGTGGAGAGGGGAAGGTTGTGTTCGTTGTGGGTAAAAAAATAAAGCTGATTCCTTTCAATGGTGTCTGCTTTAGTGGTCCATGTGGTTTCCCAATTAAAGATAATTTGTTCCATGAGAACTCTCTCCATGCTTTTGCATTTCCAACTTGCACTGTATGAGAAAAGATTGAATAATTGTAGCTTGAAGCAATGACATCTCCTTAAGTAATATATATACATCATTAGATTTTTTTAAAATTTGTTAAAATGAGACCATTTAATTTGAAATGAAATGATATTTTTTGAGATAGTGTTAACTGAAATCCATTTTTTAAGTGATACAGATGAATATTTTTTTATCATTTAACATAGACAAGCCCTGATAACTATTTTGGGGGCTTTATGCAATTATGAACCTATCCAGATATAACACTCTGGTTTACTATTTCAAACAAATAATTTTTTTATTTTTTTCCTTTACTCTTGGGTTATTCTGCACCCCAAATGGGAGGGAGGGGGGGGGTCGTGATTGCACTTTTGATGTTTTTCTTGTTCAAACACACCCACACATCCTTCATTATGCTTACAAGGTGCTCGAGATCATATATAACCAAAGATCAATCAAGCAATTTTTCATATAATACATTAGGCCTAAGCTATGGTATACTCATCAAGCCTAACAAAGAACATAAGCTAAAATTGGTATACTATGATTTCCTAAGCATACTAGGAATGGTATTTTTTATAGGATTAAAATCATGTCAATCTTCTGCTGTTTATGCATGTGTGAAGCTTTATTTGAACAAGGTTTATCAATCAATTACTGAAAGATATTAGAATACATTTCAAAAATCTATATCCAAAAATTTTAATATATGTTTATATTCACATTCAAATTGATTTTGAATTAAATATAAGTGCATTGAATGGATGTTTATGTTTAAGGTAGTGAACTGTAAAAGGAAGAAAATGATCTTTAGACCAATATGGATTAACATCATGTAATCTCATACCAATATTCATTAACCCCATGTAATGCCAATGGATTCGTCAGAAGAAGGCTTCATGGTTATGAAATGAATTAGACCACTATTATGTTGATTTAATGTAGAGAACTGCATTTCATCTTGCTCATATGAGTTTACAGCATTATGAAATTCATATAAGCCATCTGTATGTTAAGGACAGATTTCAAATTTCCAGGTCAGTTAAAGTGGTAAATGTACTCTCATATATATATAGAAACAACATATAAAAACAAATGGTTCTCCCAATCACCTGGAAAGTCTCCTAAGCCAACTTCCAAGTGTGTTTGACTGATAAAGAAAGTTGGTTCTAAGTAATTATGTCATTTTTTTCCTTTTAGATTCTCTTCATTAACAATATCAATGTTTCCAGAACAAAAATCTCCCTTGGTTAGCAAATTCTATTTTTTAATGGTAAAAATAATTATGCAAATTCAAAATGACACAACAAAAATTAAATAAAACTTGAACTGATTAAAGTTCCTTTATTTGATTGAAAGTGACAGCACCTTGCTTCAAGTGCAACATTGAACAAGTATTGGAGTATTTTATGAAATTTGAGAGAACTAGATTCTTCATATAGGTCCTGCTCCTATTTGATAATCTCTAAATATACAGTGTCTAAATACAACAATCGTGCTATTAAAGGTATATTTCAGGTTCTTCCCAGCCTTTGAGTATATACTTCTAAAATATTGTACCATAAGATCTGTAAATCATTTGCTCATTACAATATTCTGCATCAGAGTTGTTTGAATCTCTTTGTTTTTAATGATGGATAGGCATTGTAATTGTTACTCTTTCAAAGTTGTATCTTTCATTTATAGAAGATGACTTGATCATAGTCAAGGTGGGGCAGCACAGTTAAAACCTTGTACTATATATATTCAATTCTTCATGTTAAGATGTCAAACACATGCAAACATAACCTCATAGTTTGATCTCTATAATATTCCATATGTGTTTTGCCTTTTTCTTTGTTTTGCTTAACTTTCCCTAACATGCATAATTTCATGTATATAAAGAGAGCAGAGGCCTTCCAAAGCTTTTCATCATAAAAGAATCAGACCAAATGAAATGGTTGGTCTGATGTGGATGGTCCATCCTAACAAACTTTGTCACAATAAGCATCCAAGAGTGAATAATCATTTCTTATTTTTTTATTAGGAAAGATATGAATTGTGTTGACATTCTAGTGCTATCTGACAGAGGATATAATCTGGGGATATTCTACAATTAAACCTTATTGTAAACCTCAAATTTGTTTATGTTAAACAGAAAACATTCCCACTTTAGCTTATTGCCTAAAATATAGGGGGCTTAAAAAAGAAAAAAATGTCTGATGTCCATCTGTAAGAAAATAGGATGTGGCTTTTGAGGTTAGCAAGTAAAAATGATTGAAATCTTCAGTCACTTGAGGTAACAAACATCAATACTAAGAAAAATCTACATGACAGCCTGTTCGAGCAATTTCAGAGCACCACAGTGGATGAGGATCGTTCCACTGAGCAGTTGTTCCCACAAGTCCGACCAGAGAACGATCAACAAGAAATGAATCGAGTGCGGGATGAGATTGCCAGTCTGCTAGTGTCTAGGCGTTGATGTTTCTATTGTTGTATCCCTAGTGATGTATGTACATTATAATGCTATATGTATGATGCATATTCTATTTTTAACAGCATGAAGAACGTTCATTCTGAGATTCATTGTGCTTGTGGCCGAGGACCAATGACTATTCATATGGCACGGACAGATAAGAACTATGGGCGGTGGTTCTTTAGGTGCCCTGCGAGATTGGTACGTGTTCTAATAAGTGTTCTGGTCTTCACTGATACACATATAGGTTGTTGGAAAATTTTCCTGTTTCCGTATTGATTTTAATATTTGGTTGGATGCAGGATCACCGTGCTTCTTTCATGTGGGTAGATACATTGCCCAGGATGGGAGAGTTTCAAGATAATCAACCGCAAATCATTAGGAAGGTGGAGAAGGACAATGCAGGACCACGGCCAACGGGTTTAATGATTTTTGGATGTTGTGCATGCTTTTGTATAGTGTTGTTGATGTTTGTTATCTTTGTTTTGCTTTTAATCCTAGCTATCAAGTAAATGTAGAATGTCTATTAGCCCATGCATTTCTGTAACATTATAAATGTCTCTATATAGCAGTCAATTTTGTAACAGGTTTGAGAAAACTTCAAATGTGGGAGTGTCCCAATCCGAACAGTACTAGTTATTATGACAGATCAATGAAATTAGATTGATTATATTTGTTTATGTGTACTTTATATGTTAAAATAAAACATTTCTATGTGCGCATTTTGATACAATTTATGTAACTGTCAAACTCTTACAAAAGGGACCCATTCCAATCTTTTATTGTTCCGTATTTGAATTTTAATCAAGGCATTACGATGTGTTTGTAGTCCAATTGAATAATCTTTGCAATTATATGGAATATGTGAAAATATATAAACATGTGGGTATCCAAACACTATATTGTTTTGGCTCTTCAAAGGAAATTATGGGACTAATATTTTTAACATGTTAAAAAATAATAATCTTTAATATTTCCAAAAAAACATGTTTATTTCATTTCAACCAAACATCAAAATAACATTCAGCACTTATAAAATGGACAAAAATACCCTTTCAATAATCACATAAATCAACTGGTTAATCAAACACACTTATTTAAAATACTGCTTAATATTTTTCATTGAACCAAACGCTTTTTTTCCTAAAACTCTTAAAGATTATCATCCTTCCTCTTTCTGCACTTAACAATCCGCATTTAAAATCCGCTTTCCGCCGTTGCCAAACAGCCCCTTAGTGTTGTTGTGGGTTACTGGGTTTATATGATATTGTGTTGGTCTTGGAAGTGGTTGTTGTGGCCGTGACGTTGATAGCATACCCGAATTTTATGCGACTCACGTTTGTAGTTGGTTTCGGGTGTTTGACTATAATTCACTAATGACATACATGTTAACTTTTTCACTCAACAGCTAAGAGTGCATGGGAGCATTGCCAGTTCTAAGAATTTTTATAAATGATGTCATATAAAAAAATAAATTTCACAAACTTTTTAAAATCTTTATCATATATTTTTCAAAAACATAAATTTAGATCTAATGTACAAGGATAATTTAAGGATTTTAAATATAAAAGACAGGATTAACTGGTGGGGTTATTGATAGACTGGATTGTCATGGTTTGAAAGAGTGACGGTAGTATTTTTTATTATTATTATTATTATTTTAAATGTGTTGGAATAAATTGTGAAATAGTGATATTTTATGTGATGCCGTCGTTAGCTATCACGGAATGGGATCGGGGCAAAGGGAGTGTCAATTTTCAACACTTTCCTCAATTTTCCAACGCCTTCCTAAATTTTCCAAAATTTTCCATAATTTTTTAACATTATTCTCAATTTTCTTTGACCTTGACCTTGTGATAGAGCCATCCGTAGAGCGGGTGTTTGGGTCTTGGAATAGATGGCACTATCCATTGCAAGTTGTTAGGATTTGCTAGGCTTAATTAATAAGAACTTTTAATACTAGCAACTTGGAATGGCACTTCCCCTAATTCATAAGATTAAAAAATTGGAATGGCATTAAAGATGGTATCATGAACATGCATACAGGAATATTCATGCACTGCGTTATCGATTGATTATTTTAAAGAAAAATGTTAGTCTTAGTTATTTTTATCAATCAAAACTCAAATTACATATGTTCTTATTTTTTTAAATAGTAAACATCATATAATGAAGTATATATTTTAATAAAAAGAGTATATTTATTTATTTCGAGTTAAATGAACTCATTTTTAATAAATGTAAGAAAAAATTTAACGAGGTATATGTTTCATTGGATTTCTAACAAAGTATATAAGACTGTATTTTGGAGTAAAAAAACAATGTAAATATGCCCTATTTTAAAACAATTATAATGATCTTAGTCTTTGAATAGGTTGTTGTTCATAAGATTAATAGCTTATAGTCTCTTTGTCAATCGTAATTTTAGTTTACACGTGTTTTAAATTTTTAAAAAATAATAATTCTTCTAATGACATATATATTTTTATAAAAAAATAAAGTATATATTATAATGAATTGTATTTATGTATTTATGAAAAATGTAATAAGTTTATATCGAAATATATAACTTGTTAATATTAGTATATGTTCTAATGATTTTCTATCGACATATATAGGACTAGAATTGAGACTAGAAAAAAGACTATGTGTAACAACACTGATAAAATGTTAAGCTATTCAAAGATATTGACAAATAAAAAGGCTATTCATAGATTTTTAATTGAATCTCATTAATTGATCGATTACACTACACTATCGATCGTGTATCACACGAAATTTTTTTATTTTATTTGTTTGCAGGGTTGGACATTAAGAAAATTAATTAAATGTTCTCGTTATATTAAAAATTATTTTTTAGTTATTATTATTATTATTATTATTATTATAAACGAGATTTTACATTGATTGCAGCAGCATTAGATTTTTTTTCTTATTTGAAGACTACAATCTAATGGATCTATGTCTTCATAGAATCTTTTGACATAAAAACATCACACTAAAACTTTGACTTTTACATATTTATATTTTAACTCCAAATAACCGTTTAAGTTTAATCTATGTCCATGAATTCATCATTTTATGAAATATATAATATTAAAGTATTTTAAAATAGGTTGATAGCTTTTAATAAATCTGACTTACTTTTAAGATTTAGAATAATGCATGTAATAATTAATTTATAAAACATCACATAAGATATGAGTGCGATTTTACACATATTTTTTTTTTCTGAACTCAATTCCAGTCTCATATATATATACTTCTTTAACATCATATATATACTCACATTAACAAAGTATATGCTTCATTAAAAAATTTACATTTTCTATAAATACATTCATACAATTCAATAGAATATATGTTTTATTAATTATAAAAACATATACATCATTGGAGAAGATATATTATTTAAAAAAATCAAAACATGTGTAGACTAAAATTAAAGTTAAACAAGAAGTTGTATATAATTTTATCCCACATGTATCCCACATGTATCCCACATATATAACTTTAAGGCTAAACAAGAAGTTGTGTAGACTAACTTTATCTCATGTGTATGTATGTATGTATCCTACAGTCTCTCTATATGGTCCTAGCTCCCTCTTTCCTTTGTAAAGTACATATGTAACCTTATTTTATATTAATGATATCATCAATTACCAAGAAAAAAAAAACTTTATCCTACATAAGACTTATGCAGAACATCAATATGTAATAATACTTGTTACCAAATAGTTATTCATTGCAGGGT
This sequence comes from Acorus calamus, assembly GCA_030737845.1. Taxonomy (NCBI): domain Eukaryota; kingdom Viridiplantae; phylum Streptophyta; class Magnoliopsida; order Acorales; family Acoraceae; genus Acorus; species Acorus calamus. Next base: position 25,995,354 of record CM060878.1, on the reverse strand, counting down.
CGCGAGCATTCAGATGAGTGAGGATGAATTGAGAGTTCCAGAGTAGCAAAAATTGCCAATCTTTTTGTCAAAGCAGGGTAGAAATCTTTTAATTCTACCGAGGGGTGACCTCTTTTGGTGTCATGTTAATTTTGGCATATTTGTTTTTCTTTTTGATCTGGATAGATTTTTCCTACTCTCAATCCAGATATTGTATTTTAATTTTCTATATATATTGAAATAAATATACTCACAGTTTTGTTCTAATAAATACATGTTACAAAAAAATTTAATTAAACTCATTTTTCAATTTATTAAAAAAATGAAATTTTTATGCTTCTTTACAATCATTGCCTTTCTAAACAAATGATGATCTATTCCATCTTTACCAGTAGAGTTGTTAATGTTACATGAAACAATAAATTAAGGCAACCCATTTAAGAGTTCTCATTGACCTCACTTAGCTTGCACTTTCAATGTTTTATTTTTATTTTTATTTTGGGATCTCCCATTCATCAAATATGGGCGACTCTGGACCCATGAATTGTGTGTTCGAATAGGACTTTGTTTATAGATGCTGAAAAGGTGGATTCAACATTATTTAGTCTGTACTATGCATAGTTCAATATGCAATATCATTATGCATTGTAATATTATATATCTTATTTAGCTTCTGAAACTATGTTTAATTAAACTTATAAGCTCTAAATCATTATTTTTAATTTAAATAAAAAATTTATGAATGGTTTTATTAAATTTATTGAATATCTAAGTAAAAAATAACTTAAAAAGTCTAAAATGAAAATTGGATCCGCCCCACAATATTTTTGGGTGGGCTATATTAAATATTAATATAAAAATATTTTTATTCTTATATTTTATGTAATTATTTTATATAATAAATAATATGTTATTCAAAAGACATTCAATCATTTTTTTAAAAAAAAGAAAAACGGTGTGGATTGCAATGGGGCTACGGAAAGGGTATGACATCATTTTTTTTCAACCCCTATTTCAGTCTTATATGTGTTGATAAAAAATCACCTGAGCATATATTCACAATAATGAGGTATATATTTTGATATAAATTTTATATTTTTTCTATAAATATATCCATGCAACTTATTAGAGTATATGCTTCATTTTTTAATAAATGCATGTATCTCATTTAATAAAGTATATATTATTTTTAAAAAAATCAAAACACGTATAAAGTGGAATTATGATTGAAAAAAGTCTGCACGTAATATTATCTTAATATATATAACAAAAAAAATAAAAAACAAAATCTAGGCCGGGCTACAGCCCGGCCGAGCCCACCTTTAGGATCAATGATACTTTAAGATTACAGCTCATCTAAAATTTTATAATTACCATATTAGGCACAAATACCAACAAGTTACATTATACTCTCATTTTAACGATCTGGGCTCTGATCAGTACAATCCGTCCGCTCCGCTCCTCCTGACAGTTTCTGCTAGATGGTTGGCAATCTTTCTCAAACATCGTCAGAAACAGGGTTAGGAGTGACCTGCAAAAGATCTTTCGATGCTCAAGTCAACCAATGCACAATTTAAGGTTTTATAAAAAAGTGTTTTTCACCCACTTCAATAAGGAGAACCGGTTCCCTAATTATAATATTTTGATGGATACTCTATAATCAATGGTGGATTTCTCTCTCATTGGACGAATGAGGAGAAATCTCTTATTTGGGGGATCAATATATTATTCAGAGGGATTTTCAAAATCAGAGGTCATTATCTTTGGATGAATACACATAATTTGTTGGAATCTTGTGAAGCAATTAATGATATTTCTAAATCAATGATATATCGTTATGATCTCAAAGAATAAGTTTAATGATAGCTATAGATTTAATATATCATGCTAAGATTTAGAAAATCAGTGATGACCTCTTAATCAAGAATTGAATGCAAAATACTTACTTGAATGTGTGTCGATCGTCGGGTATGGATGGTTCAATGGATCGAATCCATGTTCGATGGGTTATCCGGGTCATGGACCCTCGCGAGTCGGGTCTTAAGCCGCCAATAAGTGAAACATAGTTAATAGACCTGAATTTTGGCCCCTACAGAACATACTATCAATTTTTCACTTTTACAATTTTAAAAGGACATTTTTGAAAATTATACAGTAGTAAGATATTTTACGGTTTATCTTAACGAACATCCATTGTTGTTTATTGGTATTTTTCACGACTACAAACAATAGACATCTATTGTTATTCATAAAATTTAAAATCTATATAATCTACAAGTTATATTCTATAAATTGTAAATCAAAATTACAATAAAACATGATTGATATATATATTTCGTTGTGATAATACTCATGAACTTCATTCAAACCCTTCAGATCATTGACCAATGACCTAAATTTATGGAATGTTATTATAAAAGTTAGAATATAAACTTTTAATAGGTGCAAAAAAATATTCAACAAATTAATTCAAGACAGCCCTTTTTAGGGTTCTCATTTCATTGGACATACTTTCAGTTTCTCTTTTTTCTGTTGATATCCATTTTAAGGGTGCTAATACACTCAATTCGGTTTGTATACTGATTTGTAGTCGTCACGTGATTAACACATTGTATGATATCACCTTACACATTTAATATTTCTCTATCTCATTATATATACTCCACTATAAAAATGTTTAAAATATATATATAATATATTTATACGCATTTTAAAAAAATTCACCTGTATCCAATAGGTATCAAAATGTGTCCCTTTATCAGTTAAACATATAGGCTATTGGGACATTAAAGGACATTAAAATCTGATGAGTGTGTGTGTATTTGTGTTTGATTATTTCATTGGTGTAAAAGGCTCTGTTTTACCGAGCATCTTTTATGCAAAATTCATGTGTACCAGGACTTCCAATCCTGGTATATATGTTCATACAAAGAACATTGTTTGAGATTTTCTTTCATACTTTTGTAGAATATCATGAATATTACCATCCAATAAAATTTGAGTGGTTTTTTTTTAGCTTAAATATTGACATATTCATTTCAAAATAGACAACATTCAGAGACTTAAAACCCAGATAATACAAAAATTGGAATGGTTGTTGTGTTTGAATAAATTGACTGCTTTTCATAGATGGCGACAAAAGTGGATTCAACTTTGGACTATAGAATTAAAGGATGAATCTTGCTCTTTAATTAATGATGATTTTGATCATAAAATTTATTCTGACATAAATTAGTCATACTGATGGCCCATGCCCTCTCACCCTAGGGCTGCCTCTCATGCAGCTCAATAATGATAGATGTAAAATAATAGCTAGACTAGTTGTGGAAACAATTCTAAAATATGAATGAATCAAAATGAAATTTTTTAAGTGGCAAAAAAAATAAAAAGTTTAAGAGCATTGCTATATAGTCCCCATCATATAGGCAGGGCCACGGCAAGTGTAACAATATGGAGTCAATTGACCCTATCAAACTTTCGAAAATAAAATTAAATTACCTAACCTACATATCAAAATTAAACTACCTAACCCCACGACAAGTGTAACTATATTTACACATTAACCCAAGGCGCATTTAAAAAAAAGAAAAAAAAGGAAAACGTGGGATACTTGGAATCTGGGATTGCATGGGTCGTATTTTTTGTGGATTCATTTTTTTTTAAAAAAAAATTGTGCATTCAATTTTTAAAACAACCACATTATACCCAATATTTATCAAAAAGTCAAAAAACCTACGTCCCTACCCCACCTTACATACATTAAAAAAAATTTAGGATCCTTTGTCCATTTGTCTTCTGTAAAGTTCGTAGACTCTTGCCACACGAACACGTCGATCACCCACGTTGTAAATCGGCGATCACCGCTTCCAATAATATCTGATCATGTTGTCAATTTCTTCATCCTACTTTGCTTCAGGTATCTAGTCATGAATTTAATTTTAATTTATGTATTACTTTTTTATTTTATTTTTAATCTAAAACTCTCTTATCATTGCATAATCGTGTATGAATAATAAACAAAATTCATCAAGATTACACTTTTTTTCCTTCACATGCCTGTGTATCAAAGGCCCTTTCACGGCTTCACATGTCTCTTTGGATAATTATCAAAAATCATGGATTTGGTTTGAGTCTTTAGTTGATTAGTTGTTTGATTTTTTATGTATTTATGTTTATTAAAAAATTTATTTTACACATTTTGCCATTTTTTCAATGGATATATTTTTAAAGAGAAAATCAACTATAGAACAATTATCATGCAATGATTTCAAAATATGAAATCTCGTCGAGGACAATTATAAAAATTTATATATTGGAAATCCTTGATCTTTTTTTTATGATTTATTTTTATTAATGTTAGTTTTTAAATAACCCATCTATAAAAATTCATGGAGCCGCCATTGCATATAGTCCCTTCCAACAGGTTCGATGAGTTATCAAAATATCATTGGATGCTTTATTGACCTTTATAAAATGACAAAAAAGTTAAATACTAAAGTACCTTTCATTAATATACACTTTCTCTACTAGATGTTTTTTTTTTTAAAATAATGGTGTTTTAAAAAAGAAATGAACTATTGATTATGGATGTATAAATAATTCAATTGAAATAAATCCAAAAACAAAAAAAGAAACGTGAATTATAAATGAAAAGGATTAATTGTCACTGACACTACTCTATAAATGGAAAAGATTTATTATCCCTCATTTCAAAACCCTTTTTTGGTATTTGAAAAAACATCTCCGTTATTTTTCAAGATATTATGATTACATGAATATAATGCTTTTTTTTTTTTGAATGAATACAAAACGTAATTGATTTTTTTTTTACATATAACTGAAATGTATGTCCAATTTATGTTCTTGTTTGCAATAAAATGTAGCTAACAATCAGATGAATGTAATCAAATTTAAGTAATTTGTATTTTCAGTTTGTTCAATGTTACTGCTATGCACAATGTAACTATATTTCAATGTAACTAATTGTAAGTAGATACTGGTATATATAAGTGCTCAGTAAATGTAACTAACTATTAGAATAATCTAAAATTTCTTCAGTTTTACACGTATGCATTTCATGATTTCTATTTCTTTACCATTATATATATTTTGTTGTTATTGATTTGCACAAAGTACCTAACATCCATTCATAGTAATTATATTATGTTAATATAAATTGCTTTGTATTCATTTTTTAAATTAATATGTATTTTCAATTTGTTTCATGTTACTGCTATATAAAAGGTAAACTATCTTTGAAGTGTAACTAATTGAAAATAACTGCACAACAAATGTAATTAATTATTTGAGTTACGTGCAGGTAGGTTTTTTTCGTGGATCTTTGCAATGCTAAAACCTTGACTAAGAGCAAATTTGTTATAAAACAATCGCACATCTTCTTCTGTATCAAATGTCATTCCAACACTTTACGTAATTGCTTCTGCACATTGCTGCTCAACTTCAATAGTAAAATCTTTCTGCGGACTGTCTTCCAAAATAAAATATAACTGAGTCAACTGTATTTCCTACATTCAAATGCAAAAGAGTATCATTAAAACTGATGTATTATTGTAATCACTAAAAATCAGATAAACATAAAAAACTAAAAATGGAAAAATATGACTCATAGTTCCACGAAGATCATATTAAGAGTCGTTCATATTTTGAAATGAAATTTTATTTCACAATTATATTGTTCTAAAGTTAGTTACATTTGTCTACAGAATCATTTGATAAATTAGTTACATTTACAAAAATATAGCAAAAATTAGTTTCAAATGGTAGCCAAAAGAATTCAATTGTTCTTTTTCAATCAGATAAAAAACTTCGATAGTCATCTAAAGAACAAATTTAATTCTGAAGGCCTCAACAAAAAAAAAAAACTCTCAAAATTTATCATGTAAATGAATGCATGATCAAAAACTGAAATTCAAAAAAGAAAAAAAACATAATTAAATGCCCCCTTCACGTGTGATTCCTGAAGCAGCAATAATAATTGTCCCAATAACTACGTTAAAAATTAACAAACTCACTTAGGGGATAAAATTGATAATTCAAACCATGTCATGTCATGCGGTTTACTACAAAATAGGGTTTGTCAATCATTTTCTAATTTTTAATATTAATTTTTTTTTTATATATACATAGGCCAGGCTGTGCGATTACAAAATGCCGAGGACACCCAGTACAGACCCAGCCCATAGGGTTTTTTTTTCTCCTGCTGAAAGCAGGGATCAATACCACAACCCCCCATTAAATGGGGTTGAAAATTTTGATGTTTTTTGGTTTTATTATCTGCATTGAATAAAAAGATTTTATTCAATGGGATTATATGGGCATGTATGTCAGCTTAATATTTAATAACACTGAGTATTTTCGATCAGGGTTTCAAATGTCAATTACTTACTGTGATTTTTTAAAAGGTTCAAATACAAAAACAGTACGGCTCAATTGTCAAATACAAAAATATTTTAGGGGGATTGTCCAGATGCCCCTTGATCAGGGGTTTAATTTTTTTTTTTTTTTGCCCCTGAACTTTTTTTATTTTTTATTTACCCCTGAAATCTGATTTTTTTTTTACCCCTAACCAGTTACATAAATATTACATTTTTGTAATTAATTATTAAATATATGTAATTGGTTATTATATTTCTGTAATTTATATGTGATATCCGAACTACCCATTACAGATAGTTACATAAATACAGAAACATAATATGATACATACAGAAATTATACAAATAATTACGCATATTTAATAGTTGTCTACAAAAAATATTAAAATACGCAAATATGTTTAAACACAAAATGGTCATATATACATTTTTAATGTCATTACAATATCATCTATACGTGTATTCAATGTACGCAAAATTGTTATAAATACAATTCTAAAGTTTAATTAAAATAGATACATCAATTGTTTGAATTATGATGTTTTTTTCATATTTTAATAATCAATTGTAGTCTCCCTATTAATCCTCTTCATTTCCTTTGGGATGAAATGAAACTCACTGAAATATCATTGAACTAGAAATTCAATGTATTTAATAACGAAAAACGGGCTTTCCAAGCAACATAAAAATACAACAAACAGTCAAACACTTAAATAAATTTATGAACAATTGTAATATTTTAGTAGAATTACTTCTTGATCCATGTACTAAACAATTATAGAAACTAAAATTTATATAACAACTATAACAAAAACTATAAATGTAATACCCAACGACATAATCTACCATTTACAGATAATTACAAATTACAGAAATGTAATAACCAATTACATATATTTAACAATCAATTACAGAAATGTAATATTAATATACGAATGAGAATCGTGACACTGGTAAGGGGCAAAAAAAAAAATAAGATCAGATTTCATAGATAAATAAAAAATTAAAAAAAAGCCCAAGAACCAAAAAAAATTAAACCCCTAATCTAGAGGCATATGGACAATTCCCCAAATATTTTTCTTACAAAAGATCACGGTTTAGCTTTTTCATTAGATGATTATTTTTATGGGCTGGAAAGCATGTTTTGTTGTCACTTATTATCTATTGTCAAAAAGAACTATGTATCTCCTGTCAACAGTTTTGAACTTTCAAATCGGCTGTCACAAATACTCATGACTCGAACAAAGCACTCTGCTCCAAACCCTAACCCTAACCAAAACCTTCCGATTAAGCGCACCACCATTATCCCACTTGCTCTCCCTTCCCCTGGTCTGGCATCTGGACAAGAAAACCCCTTAACTTCGAGGTTCCAATCGCCGGTGCAGCCGGACAGAGGAAGACTTTCGCAGAACAAGGGGGATGGCGTGGCATCTCCATTTGCGGCTACGTCTGGACGAATGGGATATGCTGATGCCGTTAAAAGGACAGCTGATCAGGGCCTGGTATTCAATGTCCCGCCGGAGGTTCTTAAGGTAATCCGATGTAACCCAGAACAAATTTACATGCCCAATGAGGCACGCTTACAGGCAAATCGACGGAAGTGGCAGTTTACACTCTATGGGAAATTTTTGGGGCCAAGAATCCACATTCATTATTTGCGAAGAAGACTGGCCCAAATGTGGCATGTGCAAGCTTCCTACGTTGTAGGAGATTTAGCGAATGGTTTTTATGTTTTTAAGTTTAGCTCTGAGGAGGACATGCTCGCGGTGTTGACGGGGGGCCGTGGATTATTCAGGATCACATGCTTAGTCTCCAGAGATGGAGAGACAATTTTGATCCTTCTACGGCCTCTTTCGAGATTACTCCGGCATGGATTCGATTCCCAAATCTTCCGTTGGATTTTTGGGACGGCCTTACTTTGGCTGAAATAGCAGCCTTTGCGGGTACTCCTTTGAGGGTGGAGACCACGGTAGAAGATATTGGTCGTTGTCGATATGCCAGGGCCCTTGTGGAGGTAGATCTTCGCCAACCACTCAGCCCTGGAGTATGGATTGGTACTGATCGTCTGTGGCAATCATTTGTGTATGAACGTATTCCACGTATATGCCAACGATGTGGGCGTATTACCCATGACACAGCAAGGTGTACCGAACCAGAGAAGCATTTGGAATCTGAGGAGTCAGGGAATTTGCAAGATACTAGAAGAGGTGATAGTCGTCAGTCGAATAAGTCTACTGACGAAGGTATTTCACAGATTTCCCAAACTAGAGGTGCTAATATAGACAACACGGTTCTAGGGCTTGAAGGACCTTGGAGGGGTTGTTCCACCCAGACGACGACAGCGGCCAGTCCCTGATCAAAAGATGGAAACTTCTGATAAGCTAGTAGCAGGGGAGCAATCTCAAAAGTCACAGGCTCAAATGAAAGGATCACAGAGTTCAAATTCCCAATGTTCACAGGGAATTCGAATTAATGCTCCACGGGGATTCACCACTTCTCCAGGTCAACGGGCTATATCGGAGACAAATATCCCTCGGGGTCGTGGAGAAGGAAGTCCAATGCAACTGGGGAGGCGTTTAGTATCCTCTCCAATTGTCCAACCACATGTAAATCAATTTGGTGGACATATATTAGAAAGAAAGGAGGGATCAAAATTGTCCCTTAATCAGACTTCATCAGGGCTACAGGATCAACCGAAGCCTTTGGCTTTGGTGGAAGGAGCATTGGATAGGGCCTCAAAGAAGAGGGGCCTTGACCCGCAGGCCTCCTCATCTTCCCTTATCCAGGTACAGAAGACACATCAAGAGGAGAATCAAATGCAGTTGAGTACTGTTCCTTATAGGTCCTCTAAGGAGATGTCTCGTGAAATGGACCTATTTAGAAGGTCTTGGGCAGAACAAGGAATTGATGATACTTCCCATCGTAATGAAGTGGGTAACACGGGAATGGATTGTGAGGACTATAATCAGCTATCCTCCTCAGCTCGACAAGAGGAGGGTTCTCTTACTCATTAATGTTACCCATGAAGATATTTTTTTGGAATTGTCGAGGTTTTTGGCGTAATCAGGTGAGACGACATTGTAAATACCTTTTGATGACTCACCACATTGACATTTTGGTATTGTTAGACTCATGTGACTGGGGACCGCATGGCCCATATCAAAAAGTGGATTGGTTCAAACTTTCAGGTATATGGCATTCCAGGGACAGGGCATTCCAGAGGTATATTGGTTTTCTATAGACTAGAAGTGCAGCTAGATTGTCGTTCAGGCTCAGAGCAGGCGGTTTACATGATTGTGCAAATGGAAGACTCTCACCCGTGACTAATTACAGGAGTATATGCCAGCCCAGATGCAGAGATTCAAAAATATTTATGGACTGAGTCTACTGAGGTTCTCCAGACGGGAATTCCAGCATTAGTGGCTGGAGATTTTAATACTCTCCTATCTGCGGTGGATAAGAGAGGAGGTGCCCCATTCCGAATAACTCAGAATACAATGCTATTCAGGGAATGGCATGATAGGAATCATTTACACCCACTACCTTTAAAAGGACCACGATATACTTGGTGTAATAATCGTCATGGTTCAGCTCGGACATGGGAAAAGTTGGATCGGGTGGTGGCCACGCAGTCTTGGGTATCAATGTTTCCTTCTGCGATGGTACATATTCTCCCACGACATGAGTCAGATCATTCTCCAATGTTAGTGTATACTGACATATCGGCTCCTACGGGATGGAAGCCTTTCCGTTTTGAGCGTTTCTGGTTTGATCATCAAGAATTGCAGAATATAGTTCAAACTTATTAGAATTGTCAGATGCAGGCATCCCCCATGGGACGATTTCATCATAAGTTGAAGAGGTTGCAACGCCCTTTGCAGCAGTGGAACAAACTCTACTTGAGGGATTTGCCTACAAAGGCGGCAGCGGCGCATCAGCATTTATAGGATTTGATTCAAGAGGAGCAACAGAATGCGTGTGATACTAATTATATTAGATGTATTCGTATGGCTAGTAATCACCTCGCAACCTTGCAGCGTCAGTTGGAGATATTTTGGAATCAGCGTGCTCGGGTTAAATGGGTGACTGAAGGGGACACCAATACTCAGTATTTTCATGCAAAGGTCCAACAGAGATGAGTCCAGAATAGGATGACTACTCTTATAACAATAGAGGGCAGGCAGATTTCGGAACCAACTCAAATACGTGACTACATAACTCAGTTTTATACTGGACACTGGAGATCACAGATTGATTCGGTTAACCCAATCCCAGATAATCTAATTCAGAATCGACTATCAATAGAAATGGCAGAAAGGTTAGTTAGACCATTTACAGAGCAGGAGTTAGAGCGAGCTGTTAAATCCCTGCCATCAAACAAGGCTCATGGTCCTGATGGTTATCCTGGGGAGTTTTATAAAAGGTTTTGGCCTCACCTTAAGCGGGATTTATTTCAGGCAGTTCAATATTTTTATTGGAATGCGAAAATGCCTATATCTTATACCCAAAATCAAGAACCCAAGGTCCTTAAAAGAGTATCTCCCTATTAGTATATGTGATACTAAGTACAAGATTTTATCAAAAATGCTAGTGTCGAGACTTAAAGAAGTGCTTTCACATATTATAGGGAGGGAACAAGGGGCCTTTATCCCAGGACGATCGATTCATGCGCATTTATTACTTGTCCAAGACATGATGCATTCTTTACGTCAGAGAAGTGGACGACATGCACTTATGGCTGTTAAAGTAGACTTAGCGAGTGCTTATGACTCCGTGGAATGGGAGGCTCTATTTCACACACTTTTATGTTTTGGTTTTCCTGATATTTGGATTCGTTGGATAAAAGCGTGTGTATCCACGGCACGCGCAGCGACAGGGGCGGAGCCAGGAATAGAGTATGGGGGGGCCAGAGGATTAAGAGAATTATAAAAAAAAAATTACAAATGTATAATAAGTTAAAACAAATTAAAATAATTGGTTAATAATCGATTTCTTGAGACAATGATAATCAATTCATATCGAAAGTTATTTTTTTACTTATTTTTTATATTTAATTATCTAGAATAATTTATGATTGAAAAATAGATTTGAAATTTAGTTATCCCGATGGAAAATCTCATTAAATCTCATAATGAGGCCAAAAATTAAAAATGCGAATATGAAGAAAATAATTGATCACAAAAACATATAAGTATATTTTTTAGGATATTTTAAAAAGATCCTAACTTCCAAAAAAATATGTTATCAATGATGAAAAATAAAAAAAAAATAAAAAAAACCCTATTTGTTTGTTTTAATAAATCTTATCACAATTTGCATTAAAAAAAAGCACACGAATGAGGTAATATATTGTTTTTCTAGTATTATCTGCCAAATTAAGATTAATGCAATATATTCCACTATCTCCCTATACACTATTATATAAAACTTAAATGTTATATATTTATATTTATTTCAAAGAGTTTCATTTTTATCAAAGATTAATATACTTTATTATACGACTCTAAGCATGCATGGATATGTATTATTTTTCAATTTCAAACCCACTCATTTCAATAAGTTTTTTTTTCATATACGGACCATTTTATCAAAATAACCTTTGGGATTACTATTTTTAGTAATATTCGTTTTCTATGGATCATTTTAAAAAAAAGAGTATGTAAAAATACTTGATGCAAAATTAAAACCTTTTGAATTGTTGGGAATAGAATTTAAATAAGGGTATGTGATTATATAATGTTTTGTGAGGGGTTTATATGCCCCTTTATACTATCAATTCTCCATCACCTATACGGACGCGTTGCAGGTTGGGGGGGCCCGGGCCCCAGCCCGCCCCCCCTTGTCCGCCCCTCATACTTATTAATGGCACCCCGACGGATTCTATATCACCCTATTTGTTTGTTTTAATGCTGAGGTGTTGTCGATGATTTATTAGTGGTTGCCGGAAGGTTCAGCTATATGCATGATTTATTAGTGGTTGCTCCCACTCCGATTGCCTGTTCTACCATACGCCAAGTGTTTGATGAGGTAAAGGGGTCTACTATGATAAATGTAAATTGGAGAAAGAGTTCTATTCGTTTTGCTCCGTCCATTCCACGATGTCTCCAACGATGGATGAGCAGTATTCTTCGTATTCAGCCTGCTTGTACACCTTGGAAATATTTGGGAGTACATATTATGGATGCGGGGTCAAGACGACGTGGGGTTGACTCGGTCGTGACAAAGACGCAGAATAAGCTGGCTGCATGGAAGTCTCAATTACTTTCTATGGCGGGCAAACTCCAATTGATTCGTTCTGTGTTGACCATGCTCCCCCAACATCTACTGATGGCGACAGCAATGTCTACTAAAGGCATGAGACAATTAGAAAAAATGATGAGGCAGTTCCTCTGGGCTCATCAGATTGGGCATAAAGCCATTCATTTGATCAGTTGGGACAGAGTTGCTGCGGATAAAAAGGATGGGGGATTGGGAATCTACAGGTTTGATATACTACGGCCAGCTATTATGGGTATGTTAGCTTTTCATTTTCTGCTTTTCCGATCTTATATTGAACGTTTCTTTGCACTTAAGTATCATTGGACTGGAAATCCCTGGGAGATTTCTGAATCTCCTAGGGGATCTCTCGTTTGGAAGGCTATGTGCAACGGGTTCAAGATCATCCGAAAATATATTCGGTTGATCCCAGGGAATTTGAGTTCAGTGGATCTGTTGAGGGACCCGTGGCTGTTTCCTATCCCATTTTCCAGAATTCCTACATTTCTTAATATGGAGGCGGTTGTTGTGGATTTCCGGTTATCAGATGTTGTAGTTGATGGTAGATGGGATATTGCAACCCTTCGGTTTGTGTTTCCAGAATTCTGGGTACATGTAATTTTAAATTCATCACCACCAATTAATGACCCATCTAAAGAATCAAATTGGAGTTGGGAGGAATCAGTTGTAGAAAGGCCCATTGCACGTGATATTTCTCAATTGAAATCACCTAGCACAACAATTTAGGATCAAGGATGGAGGTCTTTGTGGAAACTCCCTGTCCTTCCAAAGTTATAAATGTTTATTTGGAAGGTACTATGGTCAAGATTGCCCACTCGTATGTATTTAGATTCAATTGGGATGAGAATGGACACAAGATGTCCAATGTGTGAAACTCAGCCAGAGACAGTATATCATTTATTTGCGGAATGTCGATTTGCCGCAGAGTGCTGGAGTTACATTCATAAGGATCTCCACCCTCCACCGGTTATCTGACAGCAATCAAGTTGGACTAAACTTTTTCATTCAAGTCTGTGGAGTACTAAACAAACTGAAAGGCAAATAGCCTTTGTTGCCATTTATTGGTATATATGGAAAGCAAGAAATTGGTGTGTTTTTAAAGGCATTATAGGCGATCCGAGGGTGACAGCGGCAAGGGCCTTGAGTCCAATGGACGAATGCAATTGTTTAATTGCTCACTTAGATCGTTCTCCACTGGTATGTCTAAATCGTCTTCTGCAGGTTCAAATAGTTAATCCATCTTACAATATTGGCAGATTACAGACGGAGATTATAGAGTATCGAAATACGTATGTGATTATGGATGGAAGTGTGGACAATCTTAGTAGAGCTGCTAGGGCGGGTTTTGTTATTATTCAAGACCAGCCTTTCAATGTGGTGGGTGCCGGATTTTTGAGTTGGCTGTGGGCATCTCCAATGCGCGCTGAAGGAGAGGCAATTAGACAAGGAGTGATGTTCGCGCGTCAACGAATAGCGGGACCTATTTTCCTTTGTTCTGATTCGGAATCTATTATTCACCTTATTAATCATCCAGGCCGTGGACCAATACAGGTACAAGAGATATTGCAGAACATCCGGAGGGTCATACGACCAGAGGATGATCTAATTGTGGTTAAGGTTCATAGGGAGCATGTTCAAGCTCTGGAATCATTGGCTAAATATGTGAGACAAAATCAAACTTCAAGATATACAGAGCTGTTGGAAGATAGTCTTATTAGAAGACTTGTTCAGAGGTTTGTAAATAGTCTAAATGACTATATACTTTTTGTGAAGAGGGGTTACATCCCATAGTGTTTTATGTACTCTGTTTGTACTTTTTAAATAGCCCGGCTTCCAGGTCTGTTATACAAAAAAAAAAAAAAACTATGTGTGACAGCATCGAAAAATAATTTTACTCGTAGAACTGACAAAATAATAATGATAAAATTCTTCCCACAAATATGGGTGTGATGATACTTGTTACCCTCAATCATTTTTTATATCACTTTTGTATTCATTTTGTCCTTACAATCAACACCAAGAAAGCACACACCAAAAAATGAGGTCAATTTTTTTCCGATGATATACACATTTTTTAGACAAAAATAAATATATATTCGAATAAATTCAATGCATACAGTTTTACATTCATTGAAAAACATGTACTGAAATATTAGAGTATATATTGTATTAAAAATTCATATATTGTCTTAAATGATGCATCGAATGCAAAAATATCTATAAAATTGCTTGAGACCCTATTTGGATCCGAGATGCCAACTTTTCAAAAATAATGACATAAATTTTCACAAAGAAAACACACACATTGCGTTTGAACACACAGAATACTAAAATATATAGGAAAATTTTAGACTCCGTCACATTCACCAATTAAAACTCAGACCTCACATGTTTTTATTTTTTTTAAATAGTGAACATCATCTAATGATGTATATGCTTTGATAAAAAGTACGTATCACTCTATTTTAAATTGAATGAATCTATTTTTAATAAGTATAAGGAAATATTTAATGTGGTATATACAACATTTAAAGAGATATATGTTTTATTGAATTTCTAACATAGTATATAAAACTATATTTTATACTAAAAAAAATTGAGTGGGCACTCAAATGTATATGTTTGGATCGTTTGGCATTTGAACCGCAAAATCCGTCCAAAATTGAGTGTAACATCAACCATAAGCATTTACAAGAAAACAAACCAATAAATACCAACAGTTATAGGTGCATTTCAATAGCATGTGCATGTTTTTAGTTGTAGGTTTAGAATTGAAGGTGCAACAGATGCTCATGTTTGCATTCACAAAAATTGATCTTGTAATCTACAAATCTCCACAGCCTCTCCCCTTCCAGACTTTTTTGAATGGGGATGGATGGATGGGTTACTGAACTACATTGTTTATATTCAACATATATTGTTACAACACATTAGATAATATAATGGGAGAACCAAAGAACAAAAAACAAAGTAGAAAGTTTTGAAAAATAAAAAAATAAAACAAAAAAACAAAACAACTGAACAATGTATGATGAACTAGAACCCTTCAACCCCAGGTCGTCTCACCCTAGGCGAAACCGACTTCCGGGCGGCGGCTCCGATCATCCGTATCTCCTCGATCACAATCGTCGACGCACACGTGTGGGGCGGGAGGACCCTCGTCGGGGAAACCGAAGGCCTTGGAGCCCTGGATGGTGGCGAAAGCGAAACGTTCGGTCGCGGTGGCACGGGAGCGACAATTATCCCATTGAGGCTCGGAGACCTGGACATCGGTCTTCCGGCGATCGCCGAGGGCTCCTGGAGAGGAAACCTAGACGTGCTCTTCATGTCGTGGACGTTCTTCAGTGCCTCGACGAGCATCCGCATTGTGGGTCGCTCCGACGGATCTTTCTGGAGGCACTTGAGGGCCATGTCCGCGATGGCCCGTGTGGCTTTCGAGGGGAACCGCCCTTTGAGGCGGGGGTCCATGATGAGGGATAGGCGGCAGTCATCGGCCAGGTATGGACGGCTCCATTTTACGAGGTTGCGCTCCTCCTTTGAGTGGCGGGGGTCAAGGTTTCTCCGGCCAGTAAGCAGTTCGACAAGGACGACACCGAAGCTGTATACATTGCTCTTCGGCGTGAGGAGGCCTCGCTCTAACGTCTCCACGGAGAGGTTCGCGCTTGCCTGAAAGAAAGTTGTTTGTTTCGTCATTATAGAACCTGAGAGCTATGCATTGATAACTTGGGATAACTATTCTACGGGGAGTAGAATTGATTATTGGGAGCAAAAATATTCTTTTTTGTCATTTTAAAAAAACATATCACCTGCCACTCTCACACGCTCTCTAGAACATGTCACGTATTCATAAACAACTAATTTTGGGGCATAGCTGTCATTTAAAATTTTGTAATTAATTTATTTAATTTTCCAATGAGAACAATAAAAAAAGATGATCAAACAAAAAACCACTCATTCTGCATGGATTGCTATCAATGAAGGGTGCAGAGCTTTTGTCAGTTCCCAAATGGGGGCTTAGGAATTAGTTTAACATGCACAGTTATTTTTCAACTGTGGAATTTTGTTCTCTTTATGGAAGATCTATAGCAATGTAGTTCAAAAAAAAAAAACTTACTGTAGATGTACTGGAGATCTCCACCTCAGGGTTGGAGCCAACACAGCCATACCCCGAGAGTTTCGCGCTGAAGTCTTTGTCAATTTGAATGTTCGAAGTCGAGAATTCATAGTACATTGCCTGCATAGAAGCATGTACAAATATGCGCATTATAGACATGCCCAGAATCATACCAGATGATCATTGAAAATTGTCTCGCACACCAGAAAAGTAAAAATATGGGAACAAAATAGAGCTTGTCTTGGATGTCAAAAAGATTGGCAGAGACTGTGGTACAAATATACAGGGGGATTTATCTACTTAGGTAGCGTTTGAAAACGGGTTTGAAAATGAGTGTTTCACTTCAGCTGCTCCTGAAATTGGCTTCTCAAGAAACATACTTTGTTAGATTCCTCAAGCACTCATTTTTTCACTGTTCATAACCAAATTGCTATTGTGCTTTCTTCAAAGCTGTTACCACTTAGCGCATTTGAAAATAAATTCGGTTTAAGTACGATGATTCCTCAAAAAAAAAAAACGTGTTTCCAAATGCTACCTTATTGTAGAGCAACGATTCTTCCTCATCAAAAATTGTTTGCAAAACAATTTCATAACTTTCATCATTGGGAGTATGTTTGGATTTAAAGAATTGGGTGGATTTGGAATTCCAATCCTCACTACAATCCAATTCACCTTTTTGAAATTTCAATGTGAAAGTTGGAATTCAATGGAACAGGAGTTCCAAGTCAACCTCATCCCCTCGCTTCAATTCTCACCTAAAAAGTTGTATTGTATTTTCCGATTCCAAAGGACAAAAAAATCATAATTCTAACCAATTGCTTGAGAATTGAAATTCTAGTTCCAATCACTTCTTTCAATGTAAACACATGTAGCATACAATCTACTACTTTTGTCTTAGCAATATAAAATGTGGATCAAAATCCAATTACCTGAAAAGGCCCTTCTTCATGCAAAAAGGCAAGACCCTGTGCAGCACAGAGAGCCACTTTCATCCGGGTGCCCCAATCGATGGGAGGCCCATCAGCCCTCCCATACAACAATCGATCTAAGCTTCCATGATAAAGTCTCTCATAGACCAACATCCGTTGGGGAGAACCCTCGCGTGCATGAAAGCCAAGAAGTTTACACAACTGGGGATGTTGCAAAGACGCAATCGTATTAACCTCGTTAATGAATTCCTTATGTCCCTGAAAAACACATCACATAATCTTTTGAGCAAATCACCCATGACACATACACATATAGCACTTTTTTAAATAACTTACCTGAACTGAGTGAAGAAGGCGTGTGACAGTAGCTTCGGGTCTCTTGGTACCCGAGGCATCATCACCAAAAGATGCTTTGTAAGCCGTGAAAGAGAGGCTCTCTGACATGCATTGCTCTGGTGAGAAGTGGTGGCAAGCCGAAGCAATCTCTTCATAAGAGTAATTACGAAGCCCTCCCATTGGTGGGAGAGGGAGGGGCCCAGAAGCATAAATCGGACCACTTGAATTGCTCGCCTTAAAGCTTCCCATATTCGTAAGAACAGAAGTACTTGGAGATGAAGGCAGAGGCAATGGTTGTGGATTTGAAGATCGTGACGGGTCCTTTGCCAAACTGACTCGAGATTTGAATTCATCAGCCTGATCATCGAATTCTACCGAAATGAGGGTATCTCCCCCCACGGCATGTAAGCTAGAAGGAGCAGATAATGCACGTGTTCTATGGTTGGTGACCCGGTTGACCGGATGGACAGGTTTGGCTCTGTTTCGGAAGCTTGGAGGTGCGGATTGGAGTGATCGACCATGAGTTTCTGGTTCGGGGAGTGTTGTGGGTGATTTGGTATAAAATTTGGCAGATTTACTGTATGAGAGCTGCTCCGGTTTCTTCTTCTTGCTCCTCAAACCTGTGAAGCAACCCATCTTGGTTGTTCGCGAAAGGGATGCCTAGAGGAGATTATGAATAACAATGTGAGATTATAGAATAAAATTGGATAAGCAATATATTTGAAATTCAGGTAAACATGAAATGTGTAGCCCTAACTAGTGCAAACTAGGAAAGACAAGGAGAAATTTTTCATTCAAAGAGGATTAGAGAGACAGCTCCATTGGAGATAACTAATTGACAATGATAAAATGAGAGATTGTGGTTGTGTTTTATCATACAAAATGACATTAAAAAAAACAAAATCTAGAATTGAAAAAATCATCATCTAAATTAGTGAACCTTACAATTCTCATGAATAAACCACATTTTATTAATCAAATTCAACATAAAGAGGAAACCTAACCATCAGTGCAATCAGAGAATAAGAAATTCCCCAAATCCATCTAAACCAAGTTGAACAGATAAGTTTCTCAAATTGACACCAAATTAAATATACAAAGGTCCATCTTCCACATTTTCATACAATTCAAATACATGCTAGTGAAACTTCCCCAAAACCAAAGCTTGGCACAAAAGAAACCCAAAATCTAACAAATGCAAAAGCATAAATTAAGCCCATTACACCAAAGAAAGCAATGAACTAAATTCACCCACAAAATATTGAATGAAATAAAGTATTCAACAAATCCTACAAACATGACCTAGTTAAAGCTTATAAGTAAACAGAAACACATAAATTTCAAAAACAATACAAACCCATCAAAAAAGATTCGATTTTTACAAACCCCAACCCCCCAAAAAAACGCCCAAATCCGAAATTCAACTGACCCAGATGAAATCCAAAGCAAAAATCACAAATTTGGGCAAAACCCATAAAGGAAACCCAAAATCCGACACACATTAACTGTAAAAACAACAAAGAGAGGAGAACCTCAAATTCGTCAAACCCGCATCACAGCTGCACCAACCACCCACCGATACCACCAAAAACCCAATAAATTGAAAGCAAACAGAGCTTCAGAGGACCATAAATTCGACGAAAACAGGCCTAAATAGAACCAAAAAAAGCCGAAACAAAAACCCAATAGAGGTGGGAGAGAGAGAAAAACCTCGATACGATCACCAGCAGCAAAGATTGAAGATTGCCCTAATGGGTCATAAAAAAAAACATATATACAGAGAGAGAGAGAGAGAGAGAGAGAGAGAGAGACCCAAATGAGAAGTCAATGAAATGAAAGGGAAGCGAAGAAGAGAAGGAAAAAAAAAGAGGAAAAAAGTGGGGGATTATGATTGTGACTGATTTTTATGTTTTTTTTTTTCATCAACAGTTTTTCTATTCCTTTGATTTTATTCAAAGCCATCAATTATTCTAATTATATCAATTGTGCCATCCTCTTCAAAATAATATTTGATTGGAAAAATTCATATAACCCCCTGTAAACTATCTTTAATCCATGAACCACTTTACATTTCGGAATTCCAAATAACCCCCTAAAAACGCATTTATAAATCTAAATAGCCCCCTGATTTAATATTCATTCATGGATGAAAAATATTCTGCGAATATTATGTTTAGTTAACCTTGACTGAAAACATAGTATACAAAAAATCATTTAGAATGTGTTAAAAACATGAAAAATCATCTATAAATGATAATTTACCCCTTTGAATAGAGTCTTATAATCTATTGAGAGAGGTAAAATCATCATTCATAAGAGAGTTTTCGCATTTTTAACAAATTATAGGGAGTTTTTAGTATACTGTGTTTTCAGTCAGAAGTTTAACTAAATGAAAATTTCACATAATATTTTTCATCTGTTATTTGGATTTACATAGGTATTTTCAAGATGTTATATGGACTTTAGAAAAAATGATGAGGTTATATGGATTTCGAGGAGCTTACATGGTGGTATTTAAAATTTTTCTTATCTGTACCACCCTACTTCATTTGCACATCTATAGCAAAATAGATGTGGAATAGCAGTGAATAATATGAAATAAACAAAAAATATTTATATTAAAAAATAGAATTTTTTATTTTTAACTCCCCACAAACTATCGTATTTAGCGATCGCTCCCTCACGTCTTCGTATTTGGGTTTTACTCTCCAGATTAAAGGATAATTTTTTTACTCCCTGTGAGGGATCTATCTGTAAATTATTTAATTTTTTTTTAGTCCATGATAGGGAGTAAAAAGAAATTGTTCTTTAAATCTGATAAGTAAAACCCAAATACGAAGAAGTGAGGGAGCGATCGCTAAATACGATGGTTTGTGAGGAGTTAAAAATAAAAAACCCTAAAAAATAATGAGATATTGAAAGAGATTAAGATAATATTGATATCATGGATCCTCGAAAAAATTTCATGTTATTAGGTATAGTATTACCAAATAAGAAAATCTGTTTATTGGTTGATAAATAGTTAGCTCATAACATAACATTACAAATACCATCATTATTATTATTTTGATAAAATATTTTCTTAAATATTTAAAATTTGTGAAATTTTTGTTAGGTTGGGAGAAGGTTGTACAAGTTTTTAAACCACTTGGTTCTGCTAAAATGTTAATTAAATATTTAAAAGTTAATCAAGATCCTTATGAAGTTATGTCCATAGCTTTATTAAAAGTCAAATGATTTTTCATCTGATTCATAATCTTTTGTCTATTTATATAAGTTTTTATATTTATATTTAAATGTAATTATGATTCCGGATAAATTGGCAAATGAATTGTTCTCTCTCTCTCTCTAAACATAACTATAAAGATTTATTTTATTTTATTAAGATATAACTATTATAATTTATGCTCATTTAAAAAGTCAAAACTTTAAGCCCCCGTTTAGATGCCGAATAAGCTCCGGATAACTTCGGATAACCCCGGATAAAATTTGAGCCTCGTTTAGAAAGCTCAGATAACCCCGGATAAAGTGTGTTAGAATAAACTAGTATAAAGTGGTATATGTATTCCAATCAACCCCTAGAATAAAAGTTATCCTAAGTTATTCCACCCAAAGAATAAGTGGACCCACTGTCAAATCAACTGTCACCACCTCTTATAAATCACCTGTCAAATCAACTATCATTACTTTTTTACCTTTTATAAATTCTTATCCATACTTTATTCACATTTTACCCAAACAACAAAATATTTATTCTTACGATTCCCAACGAAAATAATTCAAAAACATAACCAAACACAAAAGCATTTTATCCTTATTTATACTCACTTATACTTAGATAAATAAATAACCAAAAATAAATCATATTCTGTATCCAAACGGGGGCTAAGTTATTTTTTTTTAAAAGAAGATAAATATTCAAATAACCTCATGTAAATTGTCTGAAATCCATATAATCACCTGACTTTTTCAAAAATCCATATAATCCCCTGTAAACACCTACATAAATCCAAGTAGCCCTCTATGTTAAACTAACGTTGACGTATGAGGAATATTTTATTTTGTTAAATCTATTTGAAATTCTAAATACACGGTCAGTATATCTATAATGTATTAAAAATACAAAAAATATATGTAAATGATGATTTTAACCCTCCAAACCCTACAAAAATACAAAAAATCTTGTGTGTTCAATCAAGATTAATTAAACAAAATATTTTTCACCTATCAATGAAAATTTAACTTAAGGGTTATTTAGATTTATATATGTGTTTTCAGGAAAATACAATAAAAATCAGGGGGTTATATGAATTTTGAGCGGTTTGCAAGGAGGTAATATGAATTTTCCCCGAATAAAAAAGGTGTCATGAAATTATCTTCCTTTGAGAGGGGGCAAATATGCAATGTGCACAAGCTCAACGATATGACAATCCCGTAATATTTTTCTAAACCAAGGCCGAAGTATTTGTGCGCCGTTTGATGTGACAACCCAGTCAAAGGACAGAAAAAAAATCGCTTTGTTTAATAACTGGTAGTCAAAGGAGCCTATCACGGAATGCCTTTGACCGAATCATAACCATCCAAATCATCCCCTATCAAGAAATCAACGGTCCTGATTCGTCCAGCCTACATCTAAGACCCATCTCGACAATGGCTCATGTCGGGTGGTGAAGTAGTATATATTATATTGATTATTATTATTATTATTATTATTATTAGGATTGTTTCTTATATACCTTGTATAGAAGTTATAACTTTAATATCTTAAATCAAATCTGAACTGACATTAATTATTAATGTTTGGATGTTTTGTTTGGTTTGAGCATAGATTGAAAAATTAATAAATCGATCTATTTTGCTTTGTATTTTATTTTACTTTTAAAAAATTAATTAATTAATTGAATCGAATCGCATCGAATTAAATTTAAATATATGATTATTTATAATTAATATGATTTAGATCATGTTTTTTATATTAAAAACTAAATTGTTGTTTTACCATTAATATCCATAGAAAATAAATCAAATTTATACGATCAATCATAGTCTTTTGATATTTATATAAAGTTGTAACCAACCTCTAAAAAAATTGTAATAAACCCAAATTAGTAGGAAGAAAAAAAAGAGGTGTGTGTGTGTGTGTGTGTGTGTGTGTGTGTTTATATGTTTATATTTAATTGTTTGGTTTGATTCGGTTTAGCTCGGGTTAACCAAACAAGAATCTGTTCGATTTTTTGTTTACATGTGATTATAATTTGTTTTAGTATATGTTTGTAAAAAACTGAATCAAATCGACCGAATTGCACCCCTATTTCACATACATGACAATTTTTTTTATATCATAACAAATCACATATTTATATTTATTTATATATCATTAAAATATTATTTAATGTAAAAAGTGACATTTGATCACTCATTATGATCAAAATTTAATTTAACAAGAGTTAATCCTAACTAGTACAATATTTGTAATAATATAAAGAATACATTTTTATAAACTCATTGATTATTTTTTTCCTCTTTTCATATTAATTTCAAATTAATTGAATATATTGAATTTTTCTGTGAGTATTATTTTCGGTTGAAATATGATACATATTTAAATGAAGGAAAAAATCCATATAACCCCCTGTAAACTAACAGGATATCCATATAACTCCCTGTAAACTCAATATATCTATATAACCCCCTGTAAAACACCAAATATGCAAATACCCCCTGTGGTTGTCAACTTAACCCTCTGCTAACCTTACATTTGAAATGTCTATTATACCAAATCCTTACCCTCCCCTCTCTCTCTCTTTCACATAACTGCATCTACATTTTTTGACAGATCAAATCTGTGCATCTTCAATCGAATCTACTCCGGTGATGGATTCTCAACTGCACTTCGTCTCTCTCTAGCGAAGCCACTACATTAATTGAATCCAATCAGCCCATCGTCCACTCTGACCCCCTTAAATCACTTTGATTTCTTTGCTGATCCACACAATAGAAAAGCAGGTATGACTTGTTTTTCTAGTTTAACATTTTGTAATATTTTACTTAGCTTTTTCCTTTTGATCTATGGTTTTCCATTTGATTTTGGGTTTACATAATAGTCATGTCTTTTGTTTTTCAGTTTTTTATGTATGTTAGATAAGAAATTTATTTTTTGAATTCTGATTTAGAGCTTTAAATATGTAATGTCGTTTGGTCACTTTCTGAACTACTGATGTTGTTCATGCTTGAATTTGTTGGTTGTTGAAATACTTGAACTATGAACAACTATAATTATTTTTTTTGTACACAGAACATGGATGAAGACATTGTTTATAAGGTCACTTTTGTTCCATGATGGGTATTGGAAGCCAGTTAATTCAGTCAATGGACATAAATATGTTGAAGGGTGGCAGTTCACACAGACTCTAGATGCAAATAAAACAGCAATGATTGATTTATGGGAGGATATTGGTCCTTGGTCGAAGACGAGCAACCCTGAACGAGTCATATTCACATACATGCTCTTGAATTACTATGCCTTATTCAAGAGTCCTGAAAGCAAAAGGAAAGGCTCTTTAATTGATACATGGAAAACCTGAAGAGTCTTATAGACTCATTCCTGAGTTGCGTGAGGAGCTTCTAAAAGTCAATCCTAGTAGTATTGTTGAATAGCCAATTGGATGTGGATAATTCATTCATGCGATTCGTTGTCTGCCTTAGAGCCTGTAGGCTGAGCTTCTTAGATGGATGTAGACCCTTCATTGGTTTGGATAGGTGTCATCTTAAGGGGTTTTACAAGGGCATCATGCTTAGTGCCACTTATGTGGATGCAGACAGTTGTTTGTTCTCTCTTGCATTTGCAGTTGTTGAGTCTGAGACAGGAAACACCTGGAGATGGTTCCTCGAGATGTTGCATGAGGCTATTGGTGATGTGGATGGTTTGGCCTTTATGTCAGACAAAGATAAGGGTTTGGAATCAGCTGTGCCTGTTGTGTTTCCTCGAGTGGAGCATCGCACCTGTGTTAGATATTTGAACAGTAATTTCAAGAAGAAGTATCTCGGAGAGTTATTTGAAAGGCTAGTATGGAATTGTGCTAGTTCTTATAGTCCAAGTGCATTTCAATCTCAACTGTTGTATCACATTATCTAGAAGTCGTGACTAACCAAGTTTGGAGTAGATCAAAATTTGGGACTGAGGCAAAGTGCAACTATGTTACGAACAACATATCCGAGTCTTTCAATGCTTGGATTAACAAAGCAAGAGGGTTGCCAATCCTGGAGATGGTGGACATGATCCGACATAAAATAATGGAGAGAATGGACCATCGAAGAAGTTTTGGGAGAAAGTGAAAGGGCAAATTAGTTCCAAAGGCTTTCACATATGTTCAAAATCTTGTCAAGGACATAGGGGGATACATAGTGAGGAGGAGTGATGATCATCGACCTGAAGTTGTTGGCTTAGATATTACATGTGTTGTTAGGCTGGATGAAAGAACATGCACATGTAGGGTATGGTAAATTTCAGGTCTACCATGTGTCCATGCTGCTGCATTCATTACTAGTCTCAGAGGGTTAGATATTTGTGATTTCGTACACAACTTTTATACCTTGGAGAAGTTTAGACAAAGTTATGCATATGCAGTGGGACCCACGCCTAGTAGTGATGAGTGGGTGAAAATTGATCTTTCATTTAGTGTTGGTCCACCGAAAACAGTGAAGCCCAGAGGAAGGCCAAGGAAGAACAGAATCAGAAATCCGGATGAGAAGAGAAAGCGTAAGCACATGTGTACGAGATGCAAGGAGGTCGGTCATCATAGGTCTTCATGTAAGAATCCTATCTCAAATTCACAAAGGAGTGAAGGAAGTGGAAGAGGGACTGGAAGATGGCGTGGAAGGGGAACTGGGAGAGGTAGAGGAAGAGTGGGCAGGTATGTCTTACATTGTGTTTTGGTTTTATCATTTCACTGTGTAATAGAGCCATTACATTAATTGATTTTTATTTTGGAGGTCCACCATAATCAACTGGATGTTTGACATTGGACCTAGTCAAGGAAGCACTATGGGAGGTTCTCAATCAACAAGTATAGCTGGGGAGGGAAGCACCATGGGAGGGAATGAAGAAAGCATGAGAGGCACCCAAAACTCTTGGACAGGCATGGATGTTGAAGCCAGTGGAGTTGAACGTCAAGGGCACGCAACTATTGGTGCTTTCAAATCACAATCTGCAATAGGAGACTCCACTATTAACATCCAAACCGTTGGGACTCAAACTAATATGGGTGGAGTTAGGTAAAGTTTACAATGATTGTTGTAGCTTGAAGGTTGGAGAATGTTCATGTAGTTAATCTAGTTAAATTGGTATCTTTCGTAGTATGAATGTTGGAGAAATCATAACAACTGCTACTTCACAACAAATTGGATCAAGCAGGTATATCATAATGTGGGTTTTTTCTTCTTCAACTGTTGGTTTACATTAATTTTTGACATATGAGATATTCACCAGTCAAGCTAGGAGAGACAGATCTTTAGGAGTCAGACCACAAAAAAGAGGTGTTTTCAAAACACCCAGTGAGAGAGGAAAATGTCAAACTAGAAGAGGTGGTTATGGGAGGTAACCAGATGTTTGGATCCCAGTCTAGTAATATTTAAGGATCAACAGTGAGTTATTATCAAATTTTTGTTTGTGAATACTTTGAATATAATTACCTTGGAAGTCAATTGACTAATATCGTGTCAATGTAGTAATATATTGAAAATGTTTTATGCAGGTTGTAGTTTCAAATCTAGGCTGGACTTCAATTCTTATGTGTTTGAGTTATGATGTTTGCTTGTGTGCATGGACTTTTAGTTTGAGTTTTAGTCAGTTTGTGTTTGGTCTGTGTGCATAGATTATTTATTTAATGTCATGTGTGTTTAGTCTGAAAATATTTATGTTTAGTGTTTAATGTGATGTTTACTTAGTATTTATTTATCTATATAAGAAGTTCAGAATGTTTGCTTAGTATGTAAGTATAATAGCATTGGTCCTGGAGTGGCAGTTTTTTATTACAGGTTTACAAGTGATAGAAGCAGCAGCAGCTCATCTATTCCACAACAATAGCAGTAGCAGCAATTTAACAATTCAATAGCAGTAGCAGCCCATCAGTTTCAACAATAGCAGTAGCCCCAATTGAACCATTCAACAGCAGTAGTAGCTCATCTGTTCCACAACAATAGCAACAGCAGCAATTTAACAATTCAACAACAGCAGCAGCTCATCAGTTTCACAAGAATAGCAGCAGCCCATTAGCAACATAGCAGCAATTCAACAGCAATGGTAGTAGCAGCAGCAGCTGTTCAACAGCAGCTCATCATCAACATAGCAGCAGCAGCAATTCAACAGTAATAGCAGTAGTAGTAGCTCATCAGTTCAACAGTAGCAGCAGCAGCAGATCTAGCAGTAGCAGCTTATCAGTAGGAGCACTTCAACAGAACAACAACACTAATCAAGCATCAACAACAGTTCAAGAGCCAGAGAAGCAGTTTAATAGCAGACCAGTCTAGCAGCAGCAGGAACAAACCAGTATTAACAATAGCAAAGTAACAACAGCTCAACAGCAACATAAGAAGCACACTAGTTACAACAACACCAGTAGCAGACCAACACTGGAAGCAGTCAAGCTGTAGCAGACCATTCCAAAAGCTGCTATATAGATAAGTCTAGCAGCAATAGAGTAGCAGTGATCAAAAAAGAAGTAGAAGCTCTTCCAAGCAGAACAATGTATTTTTGTTTTCAACAAACATTGTATTTGTTTGATGAATTTTGACAACCACAATGAATAAAATAGTTAAATTTTGTTAAAGTGTGTTTTACTTTCTGTGTTTTCATAATGCTGTACATGCATATTCATACCAAAACACATTCTAAAGCATTCACATCTATTAAACACAACATTGATACATTGTTTCATCATTTTTAATACATAGATTAGAAGCATTGATAACATAGAATCCCACATATCGCAAGCAGAAAACTTATTACAAGTATAAGACAATTCTTCAGCATCTTGAATTTTTGATCTACTGATAACTCCAAACCGACAAGTTGATATTTAAGGTCAAGTGTAGAGTGGCTCGGCTCATCGATCCATTCAAAGAACTTACAATCTTGAGGAGTCTGTAATTTAAAAAGCAAATGAATCATAAGTTATACAATATTTAACAGTGACTGAGTAAAATCAAAGCATATAATAGATACGCACCCTATTGAACGGACAACAATAAAATATTCGACCTTTACTGTGTTCTTGACGGGAAGTGAAAATCAAGCATTCGCCTGTTTTACATCGGCATTCCCGTACAGAAACAAACGCGTGGCGTGACTTAACCTGACTTCCATACGAGCTACATGACTACGATATAGTTTGCATAGACAACAACATATTTTTAGTGTTGGTCCTAAGAAAAAGCTGGTTTAGACATTTTTTCAAACATAAGAAATACATAAGATTAACTATCTCACCATTTCTGACATCTTTGTTGTTGTTTAAGATAACTTTGAAATCCTTCACAACACTATTGAGAAGATGATAGTCTGATCAGTGGAGATGCTATTGTCCGTGGACAAATGGAGGAATTGCTATATGTCGATCAAAGGAGGAGATGCTGCATATCAACCAAAGGAGGAGATGCTGCGGGTTCTAATGCAATGTGGATGGTCGAGGTTTATATGGGGAGGTGTTGGCAACGGTCGACTGCAACGGTCAGGTTGGTCAAGAAGTCAGGAGGTGAAACAGTGGTTTTAATGGAGGTGGGAGAGAAATGTTTAAAGAGGATAAAACTGGAAATTTGAGGGGGGTTTTGAAGTATTGGCTTATTTTAGGGGGTTAAATGAACATATGCTTATTAACCATAGTTTACATAATGGAATATTCCCATAATATTCCAACTCTGGTAAAACATTTATATCTGCAGGGGGTATTTGCATATTTGGTGTGTTTATTGGGGGTTATATGGATATATTGAGTTTACAAGGGGTTATATGGATATCCGTTAGTTTACAGGGGGTTATATGGATTTTTCCCTTAAATGAAACACTTACTTTTTATTACATTAAATGTAATCAAAATATAAAGAAAAGTCTTTGATATTTAAGGTATATATTATTGTAAATCTTTATTGATTAAATTTATTTTCTTTAAAACTTAAAATTCTATTTTTTTTATATTGACAAACATAATTTTAATATTATAATAATAAATATGAATTGTGAGAGTTAATATGCATGGAAAAAGTAAATAATAGTATTTTGGTCTTTTTTTTCTTCATGAGCATATAAAAAAATTTGAACATTTAACTAAAATGATAAATATACAAAAAATTTACACTTTTGATTGGTATAAAACTATACAGGGATTTTGTAATGGTATAAAAATAAATATCATATAATTGGAGGATATATATATACAAAAAAATCTTTATTATCAGGGAAAAATCGATATAACTCCCTCAAAATTTAGCTATATCGGTTTTAATCATTGTAAAATTGAAAAATCATCACAAGTCTTTATGTTATTAGAAAAATATTATTTCAGTCCATGTCGATACTCTCAACTAACTAGGTACATGGTTAACTTTAACTATATATTAAAAGTTACAAGAATGCTCTCACTTTTTTTTTAGAAAAACTATGATTAGCCCAATCATTAAAAACCCATGAAAATTGTTTCCTTAAACACAGTTTTTGAAAACAAAAAT
This sequence comes from Acorus calamus, assembly GCA_030737845.1. Taxonomy (NCBI): domain Eukaryota; kingdom Viridiplantae; phylum Streptophyta; class Magnoliopsida; order Acorales; family Acoraceae; genus Acorus; species Acorus calamus. The sequence goes on along the minus strand of CM060878.1, from coordinate 25,965,604 downwards.
GGGTCTTTGATGGGGAGGTTGGTTGATCACGACCGTCCACTGTTGAGGGATAACGATGTACCGTTGAGGGATAGGCGGAATATGCTTATACTGTGGTGAGGATATACTTATCCACGTTTTTTATGTTTCATTATTGTGTGAGTGAATTAAATGCGTTGGAGACGCGTTTGGAGACTTTTGAGAACTCTATTTTTATTGCAAGTCGTTTGAAATTCAAACACTTTGATTGATTGCTTCGTATGATTTATTTAGATTAAGATTAAGGTGTTCATTATAAGGTTTTGTTTGTCTGATTGAGGTTCATAGGTGTCTCATTGGAATTTTCTCTAAGGTTGTGTTTGAATTTGCGTTGGGGTAGATTCTGCATTTGAAAAGTTAAAAATTCGATTTAAAGACATTTTCAGCGTTTAATTTTTAAACCATCATTTTCCTTTTTATGTTAAAAAATATTGTGGTTGAAAAACTAATAAAACAACATTTTTCATAAGTTAAGTTTGAAACATAAGATTCTAAGAATTTTAAATTTTCAATCTTTGAAAGTGCGATTAAAGCATTGAGATTCTTAAAATCTTGTGTTTTAAACTTAGTTTTTAAAAAACATTGTTTTGTTAACTTTTTAATCGCTAGATTATTTTAGCTTGAAAAAGTAAGATGGAGTTTAAAAAGCTATATGCTCAAAATGCATTTAGATTCACGTTTGATAATCTTTTCAAACAAAAAATTTATCCAAATACGAATTCAAATAGAGTCTTAGTTTACATTTCTTAATGTTTTGGATATAGTAATTGATCGGACCAGGGAGGCCAAAAAATGATAGATCGTGTGTGATAAAAGACTCAAGGTCAATGAGATTAAAGGCACTCTCCCTTTGGGGGAGGTCCAATGTTCAAATCATGCTTCCATCCCATGTTGGGATATGAAAATTATGGTGACTATGAGCCTGGCCCCTGTTATGTTATAACCTCTCATGGGTCTCTCTATCAAAATAAAAAAAATATAAAAAAAGGAAAAATTCATCCAACCCCCTGAAATATGATTGAAATCCAGATAACCCCTGACTTTTTCTAATATCCATATAACCCCCTCAAAACACTTAATAAATCCAACTAACCCCTGAATAAAATTTACGTTATCTGGATATATTATAAAACTCTATCCGTATGAGCTAAATTGTCATTTATATAAGATTTTTTACATTTTTAACACATTATAGGATTTTTTTCTATATTGTGTTTTCTATCAGGGTTAACCGAACATAATATTCATAAAATATTCATCATAAGTACACGTAAATTTTATTCAGTGGGTTATTTGAATTTATTAGGTGTTTTCAAGGGGTTATAGGAATTTTAAGAAAAGTCAAGAGATGAATTTCAATAAGTTTACAAGGGGTTATATGGATTTTTCTAAAAACATAGAAAAGACGTTTATTTTAATTCTTATTCAAGAAAATTATGTTAGAAATTATTTATTACTATGTTCATTCTTGAGCATTTCAAATAAAATTTATATCTGAATTACGGTGTGAATGCATGTTGGGGTATGCAGGAATATATAGTGATCATTGCTAAGCACTCTATGCCACATTGTAAACAACCCATACACTCTTCTATATTCAATGATACAAAGTGAGCATACATTCTTCCATAAGCATCATTTCAACTGAATTTACAAATAAGTGTGTATCACGCGCTAGAAGTACAAATGAGGAATTGGGACATTTTTTAAAATATATAATTCAAATAATTCCAGGTCTGATGTGAGACTAAAATTATTTATGAACTTTTCGAATAAGTAAAGATGATAAAATCAGATATTTATTAAAACATAAATAATGATTTTAAAATATAATTTTATTTATAAAACCCAATAGACATTCTATGAAATCCAGAGATGGAATGATTCGAATGAAAATGAATTATAACAATGATGCTGTGTTAGTGTACTAAATTGTCAAATCTTGATATAATACCAAATATGAAATACTATGGTTGTGACAAGGGCAAGGTCATGGCTGACTTAACAAAGTAGCATTTACATTTATGAGGACAAACCCTCATTGTTCAAGGCATATATTCTCTATCAATTTGTTCATTGGACATCTAAATCAAGCTATTGTTCAGTAGAATAAAATAATATATAGGATTGCTATTCAATGTGCTTTATTTAGATATATAATAAAAAAAATAAGGGATTTTTGCATATATATCCCTATTAAAAACTGAATTTTGTAGAACTGCCCCTCTTATAATGATCCGTTCAAAAATACCCCTAAAACTCTTTAACCTAGTGCATTTGTGCCCCACCGTAAGATGATTTTAACGTTGAGGACCCAATTGTAGTTAATTTGTTTACCCAGGTTGTGAAATGTCTAAAAAATTATAATTTTTCTAAAAATCAAACTATAACTCTAGCCTTAACATCTCTCTCTCTCTCTCTCTACTTGACCGCTAGGGCATGGATGCATTGGTCTAAAAATTTTATAATATTTTGAACGGATCATTACAAGAGGGGCAATTTGACAAAATTCGATTTTAAAAAGTCATTAAAAATCTCTTTTTATCAAAAGGGGAAAAAATATAGCATTACATAATCTCCTGGATCAGTCTTATTTCGAAATTCCAATTACAGTTATATAGCAACTCAACTTTGTTTCGACAAACCAAACAAATTTGCCTCTATTTTATTCCTTATTCCACCTCTAATTCTGCAAATAAAGTTAAGTTAAAGTCAACATTTTGTTTTAATAAGTGATTCTAAGAGAGTCGCCGATCCATTTAAATGATATTCACTTTTTTTATTTTAAATATTAATTTGAAACATTATACTTTTATTATACAAATCTAATTCTTATCAAATTAGCACTGCTGTAATGATATTGTCGATGAATTAATAATTTAACATATATTTTAAAATAGTAATTTTATGGTATCATCAATTGACATTTTTATATATCCATTAATATTGTTTTCATTCAATTAATATTTCATTGAATTTATATCATATTTTTTTCTGTTAATTAAAAATAATTATTTTAAAAAATTGAATAGATATAAGGATTGGGTTTATTTTAAAATGAGGCTCTATGCTCCAAACATTTCTAGCTTCATCTCGAATACTTTCCAAACTCTTGTCAATTCTCAGCTTTGAAATGTGGAGGAAGGGACACCACATGACCACAACTAATGTTATGAATACCTGAAAAATCCAAAATTCCATGACAAACTTTCATAGGTCCATCGATTTACAGTTGAATTAGGTTCAATCTCTCCGTTCGTCCTCTTATTTTAATAATAATAATAAAAAAGTAAGGTCTCCATGGGAACACAAAATGACTTAAAATGATAATAAACAATGACTTGAATGCTTTCATATAGTAATGTCATTTATTCTCTTCCAATGTTACTTCAAACTCCCATGTTCACATTTCATGTCAGTCCCTGGAAATGGTTTTGCTTTTGGATAATATCAATGATATCAGTAGCATCTTATTGAGTAGCTAATTTTATCATGGTGACTCAAACATAGTTGTTCATGGTTTTTTGCTATCCTTGCTATTAAATAGCTCACCACATCCTTAACTACAACTCGTACTAGTTGAGTCAGATTGGAGTTCAAACTAAACACAACTTACCCTGACTGAGGAGGTTATCCCAAAAACCACCCATCTTGTTTTGATTTGACTTTGTGTTGATTTGTAGGTGTTGGATCTAGTTAGATTGTGCTTAGTTCAAGTTAGCGATTGACTTTCTAAACATTGCAAAACAATATTCTATTTTCACATAGTCAGAACTAATTAGAATAATCAATGTCCGAATAGAAAAGATCATAGATATAAAAATGAGAAGGAAGTAAAATATAAAAGTGTGACAGATTTAAAATAAAAAAACATTTAATATTTTTATTTTACATATTAAACAGTCGAGATTCAACTTGAAACATTTAAATTTACTACTCACCCCCATTAAATTCGAACTCCTTCAATCCAAAATAAATCTGAACTAATTTTAGGTTTGATCAGATTCAGTTTTAACTCAACAATTTAAAATCCAGTCCAAACCAACTCAAAAGTCGAGTGGGTGATGTTCAGCATACCTAAGGTACACTCTTGACCACATCTATCTTCTCTTACAACGACATTATAAAATGACAATTATTTGATTCAAATTGTCACAAACTCTATACCATCAAATTAATGAGTTCAAAATCATTTGCAAAGAAAGTCAAACACTATGAGCACTGATGGAGCCATTGTAGATGTTGATTTTCTATACATGGAACAGATCGATCAGTCGGCTGATGAATTGATCGAACAAAGAGATCCATGAATTGGGTTGAGAGTAAGGATGAGATGTTTAATCTCATATAATCTAATGAGAGAAGATAGTATGTTCTTATATGTGAGCATAACTCTTAAATCCCAAGACGTATTTTAAAGCCGTGTGAGTCCATCAAGGACAAAGCAGACGATATCTTATTGTGTAAACCTAAAACATTACGCAATCTTTCCGTAACAAACACGGTATTCCTTGTTGAGTTGAATTACAAGTTTACAACAAGGACTTTTTGTTGATGTGCATATGCACTACATAGTTTTTGGTCTACCACTTTAATAAATCAAAGAACAGAGAGCCCTTGGTGGGTGGAAGAGGCCGGTGAACAGTCCTTGACGGCGGCCGTTTCATTGGACTTCTTCAGGCTTTCATTTTTGTATAATAATAATGTATTAATAATACACAGTGTTGTTTGGCCTGACCATGACAAAAGACATTAATAAAAGAAAACAAAGGTTTATGAAATGTGGATGTATTCATCTATTCAAAGATAAGCGCGTGTTAGTCTAATCTTAGATTATGTTAAACATTTAATTGCCTCAGTTTTTCGACGACACGTGAGATATCTTGTATTTTAACATAAATAAACATTTTCAGAAAGGCCTACGAGTCCTAGATATTTTTTACAACAAAATATCTGTAATACACTATTATCATGTAGAAATAGTATATTGACCTTCTTTGCAGACTCGTAACATTTCAAAAATATTTGGTTTACCTTCATTAGTGCAGGAAAACAGGTTATATATATATACAACTCAGTGTAGCACATGATGTGTTTAGGAAAATAACATCTCAACTCATAAGGTCATCTTCCAGCCCTTACTCAAACATATACTATATCTAAATTTTACTTAAAATTTGAGTAAAAACTTGATTTGATATGATATATCTTCCAACCATCATTTTACGTTTTACTCAAATCTTTTAAAAATTCACATTTTCTTCTAGTTATTTCTTATATACATTTTCAAAGTCTTTTTTTCAAAAAACTTTTACTACTTAATTTTTCTTCCTCTTTAAGATATTCAAATTTAAAATTTATAATCATCCAATTTTTTGAAAAAAAATAATTTATTGAAATAAAAATAAGAAGTTAAAAAAAATCAAGATTTAAGAAAAGAAAACTTTTTTTTTGTTTCAAGAGAGTGAAAATTTTGGGTGGTGAGAAGACATCTAATATAATTCAACTAAATGTGGAGTTGGAAGAAAAAATAATGTCCACATTGGAAGAAAATATAGAGACAGAAGAAAAAAAGAAGATGTTGAAAAATTTTGAATAAAGATTTGAGTAAAGATTTGAGTAAAAACTTCATTTGATATGGATATGGGTAAATAGGTTGGAGAGAGGTTTTGAGTGACTTCTTTACTCAAATTTAAATTTGAATAAAAATTTGGATATAGAAATTGGTGATGCTTTGAGAAAGCGACCCACTAACATGTCTTGTTTTAGTATGTACTTACATTCAACTAGTGTTCCAACTTTTGTCAATTAAATTCTTCAAAAAATTTAAATTTTATGAAAGCATATGCCCCTTCTAAAATCAGAAATGAAACTAAAAGTAAATTAATTTAAGCAACACTGGCCCACCATCTAGAAGCAAAGTGCAGTTATCTCGTTTATCCTGAGATCAAAATCCTTTTTTCTTTATAGGAGCGTTATCTCATCTGCAATCGTCATATCACTAACACAACTAACACAACCAGTGGCGGCTCCAGGAATTTTTATAGATGGGGTCATTAAAAAAATAAATTTAACAAAATTTTTAAAAAATCTATTGTTATCTATATCATATATTTATAAAAAAATATAAATTTTTCTTTATAAAGTTATTTACACTAATAAAAAAAATCATCAAAGAAAGAACCATTTTGGATATATGTTTTTCTTATTTTGTTACATATTAGGATGAAAAGTTAAAATTTTTTTTTCTTAAATTTGGATCCAAAAAAGATTGCTTACTTCAAGATGACTTTGCTTAACACCACAATTATTTTTTTTGTAGATGAAAAATCTTGTTTTATAGTTGATTTGTTATCCGTTAAACAAAAATTTTATAAACATAAATACATATAAAAAAAATAATTAATCAACTGAAGACCCACACTCATCTTCTCAAAACACTCTCTGGATGGGTCCACCCTCCCTCTCCCCACAAGCATATATTAAATTATATTTTGATACACAAACAGATAAAGAGCTTTCAATACACATACAAATGATTGAAAAATGGTGTAATGTTGAAGGGTATCATACTAGCGATATTTTTTTTAAAATGGAGTAGTGTTTTACTGTTTCACTATTTTTTCCTTTTTCAATGTGGATGTTGGGTTTTTAATGGGTCAAATACTGGCTGGCTTGTTTTAAAAAAAGGAAAATGTTAGACTCGATTTTTTTACCAATCAAAACTCAAACTACACATGTTTTAATTCATTTTTTATTTGTAAACATCATCTAACGAGGTATATGTTTTGATAAAAAATGTATATCTCTCCATTTCGAATTGAATGAATCCATATTTAATAAGTGTAAGAAATTTTTTAATAAGATATATCCATCGTTTAATGAGGTATATGTTTCACTAGATTTTTAACGAGGTATATATGATTGTATTTTGAACTGAGTGTAACAACACTCTTTAAAAAAATTTAATGGGCTGGTTTGTTTTAAAAAAAGTTTAGTGGGGTCAAAGTGGCAAATTTCTGGGTCAAAATGTGAATAAAATATGATGGGTAGGCTGGTTTGTTTTTTCTTTTTAAAATATTGATGGGGTCAATTGACCCCATCCTGTAAAGAGTGGAGCCGCCCCTGAACACAACATATGAAATCACCTATACATATTTCATTCTTTCTGTATATACTTTATTACAAAAAAAAAATTGTTAAAAAATGTACAATTAATTTGAATGATGATATACATCATTTTTTTAATAATAGAACATACTTATTAGTTTATATATTTAAAAAAAATAAAAAAATCTGTGTTGGTTGCAAATCGGGTTGCAAATCATTTCCGTGCAATGTAGCCGTTGTAGATATGACAGCAGTAAAAAATAGAGGTGTAAAACAGGACAGGCCAGCCCGTTTAGGGGGCATGCCGTGATGGGCCCTCCTTGTCGTTTTTGGCACAGAATTCTGTTAGGCCTGTTAGCGCATTAGGCAAGGTTAGGCTAATTATCCCTGCCAAATTATTTTTATTAATCAATGTACTTCAAGGACTTCAATATTCAATAAAATAAATATTTGTAATCTTTCATAAATGATTTATGTGTTTCATGTAGAATTATAAATTTTTCAATTTTATTTTCCTAAAATTTTATCTTCAATTCATTCATTTTACACTTTTAACTTAAAAATTAGCACTAACAATTTAAACTTTCTAATTCTAACTCAAATTTAAATAAACTATTATATTAATCAAATTTCAACAATTAAATATTGAAGTATGAAACAATTAAATATTAAACATAAAAAATGGTTATTTTAAAAAATAAAATGCTTCATTTTTACAGGTGGCCCATTTGGCCGTCGGGTTAGCACAACACGGCCCGTAAGCCCACCAAGCTAGCACTGGCACTGCCTATAAGTCCCACCGGAGATTAGCACGGAAAGAGTCGTGTTGGGCCAGCCATTCATCGAATCAGAACGCTAATGGGTCGGGCCGACACGATATAGCATGTTTTACACCTTAATAAAGTGAGTTAAGAGACTAGCGAGATATATAAGATTATATTTTGGTCGGTAAAAAAAAAAACGAGCTCTTAAAATATTACTAGAATTCACACATAGATATATGTGAATTACATAAACGCTTTTTAAAAATCAACTGCACAATTTGTCCCTCACGTTATACCTAAAAAATGGATGCTTTAAGAATAAAATAAATGGATGCTGATTCATTCTTTGTCATTTTATATATATATAATCGAATATATAGTAGCCTAACATATACTCGATTAAGATGTTAAAAAAAAAAATCCATCCACGTTATTTTGTAAAAGTATATCTTTGAAGTTTATATAATTTCGAAGAACAATCAACTGTCCTTAAACATCTCCTAAGAAATATTGGGCATGTTGTTGTCAATCTCATTTGCAACTCACACATATATGTGATTTTTTTAAATATATGCAGAGCTAATTAAAGTGCATATACTCTTAGGTTTTTTTTATTGAATCTACATAAATAGAGATAACAACATATTATGTTAAACAATTCCATATACATTGTTGGTAACATCCAATTTTTTAGAGTGCTGTTACACTCAGTTTTTTTTTTCAATCCAAAATACAGTCATATATATCCCGTTAAAAATTCAGTGAAATATATACCTTATTACTTGTACATGTTTCATTAAATATTTTCTTATATTTACTAAAAATGGGTTCATTTAATTCGAAAATGGAGAGGGATATATAATTTTTATTAAAGCATATATTTCATTAGATTAAGTTTACTTTTTTTAAAAAAAAAATAAAAACATTTAGTTTGAGTTTTGATTGGTAAAACAAATTGAATCTAATATTTTCCATTTTTTAAGGTGTTGATACTTTGTTGCAACTTTTATGAAAAAAACATAAAAATATATGCATTCAATTTATATGAATATGTAATTCATGTTTTAAAAAAGTTAAAAGGTAAATGTATAAAAAAAAATTAAAAAAAAAACATGTGTACGGTCTTCCAAAAATTCGTATTATGTTACATATAATAACTTTTTGTTTCCAAACCAAATTCCAATCTACGTACGTTTTGATTGTTTGTTTTAAATATATATGGAGCTATATGTTTTTATATAAAAAAAATGAAACATTTACTATCAATGAATTGGATTGATGTATTTATAAAAAATTTAAAAAAATTTTTTTATATCGAATCATATATCTTGTTAATGTGAGTATATAGGAATGTGAGACTGAAATTGGGGTTGGATAAATAATGAGTGAGTGTAAGGACATCTTCAACCCTTACTCAAATATATACCCAAATTTCATTTAAAATTTGAGTAAAAGTTTGAATTTGATATGATGTGTCTCTAATCATCACTTTGTGTTTTACTCAAATCAAAATTAACATCTTCTTTTAATTATTTCATATAACATTTTCAAAGTCTTTTCTCTAAACATTTTTACTACTCAATTTTTTTCCATTTAAGATATTTAAATTTAAAAATGATTATCATCCAATTTTTTGAAAAAAAATGTAAAAATAAGATTTTTTATTGGAGTAAAAATAAAAAGTTAAAAAACAAATATGGGGACCTAAGAAAGAAGAACGTTTTTTTTTTTTTTGTTCAAGAGATGGTATATTAATTTTGGAGGGTGTGAAAACGTCCAATATAATTTAACTAAAGATGGAGTTGAAGGAAAAAAATGTCACGTTGAAAGAAAATGTGGAGATAAATGGATAAAAAAGAGATGTCTCAAAAATTTGGATAAAGATTTGAGTCTCCCTTGATTTAGAGTAAAGATTTGAGTAAAAACTTAATTTGATATGGGTCTAGGGTAAATGGTTGGAGAAAAGGGTTTTGGGTGATTTCTTACTCAAATTTAAATTTGAGTAAAAATTTAGGTATATGGATTGGAGATGCTCTGAAAAGCACTAAAAAATTTGAGATTTGTGAAACTCGATCTTTTTTATAGTCCCAAATATAATCAATGTACCTTGTTAGTCTCTTTCACTCACTGTAACGAGATATATACCTGTCATTAATTTTTTTTATATTTTTATTTTTTTTCCGATCTCATATACATCGATAAAAAATCATTAAAACATGTATACTCATATTAAAAAAATTTATATTTCTTTATAAATTTTTTCATGCAATTCATTCATTGAAACAAATGTTTTAATTTTTTATAAAATCAAAAATACAAAACTCCCGCATTGTGGAATCGTGACATTATCCTAAAACTGACAGGTGACTCTCACAATTTGGTCTAGTGATACGCACCGACATCTTAAACAAAACAGGATTTAACCACAGACGGTTGCGAATGACGTCACGGAGAAGACGAATGTCAATCATTCGCGTGACGTGGACAAGCACGTTGCACCGATACAGGAATCCATGTGCCGTAGGGTCCGGATCAGCTATTTCCGTTGGAAACAGGAAACACGAAACCCAACTTAATTATACGTCGTAGGATCTCAAACAGGGCTAGGGATGGTAGTGAGATTGACTTAATAGAGCACCCGACCCGACCTTACCCGATTGGGATGAGTCAAGTTTGGGACGGGTTTGAGATAGAATAAAATGAAACCCGGCGGGTTTCAGACAAGAAATGAATTTACTTAGTAAAATCCGCTTTGAACCCGCTCCCGATTGCAATTCATATTAAAATTAAATATTTGTTATAATAATTACATAATTTATATTTTTCATTTGGTGTTCCAAAAAAATATCAAAAAAATAAGAATGAATAAACTTAAATGCTAATTAAAATTTGAAATCATATAAAGATACACTGGGTTATCTTTTGGTATTTAAAAAAAATTGAAACATTATATTTGTCACTTGTATTGAAAGTTTCTATTTCTTATTTTATTTCTTTTTTTTTGTAGGGTTTATTCAAATAAATATTTATTTTCATTTAAAATTTCAATTTAGATTAAATATTATATAAAAATATGTTTTAATATTTTTTTCTTAAACTTGTTTTAGCCCAACCCGACCCAACCCGATTTGAATGGGACGGGTTTGGGATGAAAAGGCTAAACCCGTCACGGGTTTGGGATGGGTTGGAGATATGATTTTGTGGGCGGGTTTGGATTTGGGATTCACAAATCCCGTCCCAACCCGTCCCGTTGCCATCCCTAAACAGGGCACCGAACGGCGTCTAAAAAGAGATGTAAAAAGTGCGGTAAAGTCCTTGCATAATAAAACAATTACAAAAGAGACCCTCATATGAATCAAGCATGATGAAAACAATTACAAATGAGTAGCATTAGGTCCTGCCGTAACCATTGATTCTATTCGGAGAAACAACCAGCCAAAAAAAAACAAAAAAAGTAAGAAGGCAAATATTTTTTTTGTTTATAATGTTATTTTTTCAAGACTTATTTACGGGACATTTTCTAAAGTTATTAGCAACGTCAAGATTTTGTAGTCTTTACTGGATATATATATATGTAAGTGAAAAGTATAATGTTATGTACAACTCTTTTTTTAGCTCCAATTTCCAGTCTACACGTGCTTTGAATTTTTTTAAAACAATATATATAACCTCATCCAATGAGGTACGTGCTTTTATAAAAAATGAAGCATGTATTTCAATTAATTGCATATGGATGCATTTATAGAAAATGTGAAAATTTTATATCGAAAGCATATACATCATTAATTGTTAATATGAGCCTATATGCTTCGATGATTTTCTATCAACACATATGAGACTGGAATTGGAGTTGGAAAAAAAATGTGTGTAACAACGCTAGAGTGAAAAATGTTAATTTTTTTTTGTTGTCCTTTTCATATATTTGTTATGCAATGACTGACTTGGATGTTATTAATTAAATTTGATGATCATTTTACAATTTAATATGATTTATAATCATAACTATGTGGAAGTTGTTTGAAACTCATACACATTTTTTACTATCTTTTTATGAAAATTTTGATTTTTTATTTAATTAATGGTGTGGTTGGTGGATGTGCATCTCCAATAATAAAAATTAAAAAATGATATGTCCAGTCTTATACGCAATCTACACTAGTTTATTTTAAAAAAAATATACATTCGCTTATTGCCATACATACTATTATATGAATTGACATATACATTGAGATACAAAAGTGTACTTTTTCACTAAAAGAATAAAAAAATTTCAACCACATACATTGAAGATAGAGAGTGCAGTATATTCACTAAGATACACCAGTTATTAATTATTTTTTAAAAAATTAAAAAAATTGCAACCCCATGATCACAGTAAATGAGGAGGCAGACGAGGCCTAAAAATCAGATCGAGTTATCAACGCTCATAAAATTATTTTTTATTTAATAGTTTTTTTTCAATTCATTCAGTCGGTGATTGTATTTTTGTGTTTATTTATGTTTTTAATCAGATTGAGTATTTTATCATGCTTAATTCAATTGAGGGTCTCATTTGTGATGGTTTTATTATGCAGGGGCTTTACGGCACTTTTTACATATCATTTAAGACACCACTACGTGGTGACATATTTGATCCGAGTCCCTCTGCCGTAGGTCCGTAGCCTACCTAACCTCGACTATCCCCACATATTTGCATAAAATAACGGACATGCCACCAACCAGTCTTCCCAACTCATATTCATTTTTTTATGTTTATTTTTCTTGATTAACTCCCAATCATAGGATCAGTTGGGACTTACATGCGGCTAAAATGACAACAATTTATTATAACACGGTTTCTATAAAACATGATTGTTTTAATCTCATGTGATTGTATTATCACATGAGAAAAAATGGAAAAAAAAAATTTGATGGGTAGAAATAAAAATTTACAGTGAACAATAAGTTTTCAGTTCAAGTCTCATAAAAATGAAAAGTTGTCCCGTATAAATAAAGGGTGGGGCTATAGCCACCCCACAACCTATCCTACCCACCCCATAAAAAAATTAATTTATTTCATATCTAACCCACCCCATGTTCGACATAGATGACGTCTTCTGTATTTAATATTGTTCGACATAGACGATGTCTTCTGTGTTTAAAATTGTTCGATCGACATGATCTATGTCGAACAATCTTAAACACAGAAGACATCGTCTATGTCGAACTCGTGAGGTGGATTAGATATGAAATAAATTAATTTTTTATGGGGTGGGTAGGATAACATGTGGGGTGGCTCTAGCCGCGCCCATAAATAAAATGTCTTGGTTCAATAATGATTCGATAATTTAATAAGATCGAAAAATGAAAATTATGATCAATTGTCAAGTAATATTTTAAAAATCAAATTTTTGAGGGATCAAATTTAATAACCAACAAGTTTGATTGAAAGTAAAAGTGATATTATCATTGCGAACTAAATAAATAGAAGTGATCTTTTTTTAGAAAGAGCAGTTTAATAATTGTTGTAGAGAAAAAAATTAGTCAATCTGGTAAATTTAATTATCAAATAGGTTTCTATGAACGAAAGAGGAATGATGAAAATTTCATCAGATATGACAGGTATGGAACATTCTAAATGTTATTTATCTATGTGTTCAAGAAAATGAGAATGAACATCAAATTAGCCTTCCAACTAATGAAAAATGAAATATGAATGATTCATTTGTAGTGAAAGAGGAATCTTAGGGGCAAAAATGAAAAATGAAAAAAGAGCCATCCAACTACTCACGAGAGAGATGTTGTTGTAGCTGCTTGTCAAGAGTCAAAGAGCATGGTGATAACTACCAAAATAATAAATACACAAAAATATATATTATGCTGGTGTTAGGTACAGATTTTATTTTAAAAATTTAACATATTTCAGTGTCTATATATACACACAAGCCAGCCTCACTCACCCCAACACACACACACACGAAACAAATTCATTGTGGTTTGCTTCTTCGCTTCTTCTAAAGTCTCTTTCTTTCTTTTCTGTTTTTCATTTTTGTTATATTAATTTTTGTGGTTCTTCCTTTCTTCTTGTCTGCATTATATGTATATTGGGTTTATTAAATTGGGTGTGAAATGATGCAGTGGGTTCTGAGATGGTTATGGTGCATGAAATTCCATTCCCTCCGGAGATCACAACAACTAAACCTCTGTCCCTTCTCGGCCATGGTGTGTCCAAAACTTATCTCCCCTGTTTCTTTTTTAGTTCATGAAATTATGATTTTTTTTTGAGGGGGGTGGGGTTAATATTGATCATATATATATTTGTTGTTTTGAGATATTATCACTGAGACATAGATCCCTTGAAATATGCATATCTTAAGTCCAAATACAGTAAACTGATAGCTTATTTGAAAATAAAATAATTAAGATAATTTTCTGCTTATTTGGTATTTAATTTCTGGTAGATAAATAGACTCTATTGTTTTTTTTGATAAATAGACTCTATTGTTACTTGTCAAAGTATAATCATTAGAGTTTGTAAATATTTGTTTTCAAGAAATAAACATGCAAGTTCTTCGGTTACTCATTTACTTATTTACAAAACAAATGGGGGCTGCAGGTATCACAGATATCGAGTTGCACTACCTCCAGATCAAATTCACAGCAATTGGAGTCTATTTGGACAGAGAAATTTTGGGGCATTTGCAGAAGTGGAAGGGTAAATCTGGAAATGAACTTGCTGAGGATGATGACTTCTTTCAGGCCCTCATTGCAGGTGATTACAATTTTTCTTTAAATCCTAATTTTTATAAATACAATATATTGATATATTATTGTTTGACACATGTTTTCTCCATAGAACCTATTTTGATGTGTGGTTGAACCACCACCTTTTTAAACATGTGGTCCATATTTTAAAGAGAATTATTTTTAAAATTTTTGAAATCCAAAAAATTTAACCAAAAAACGTCAGAAAATGCTGAATTTGCAATGTTTGCGGAAATAGTATAAATCTACATTTTACATTTCTACTGTAGAATTCATCTAAACGTGGATCCAAACAAATCCATAGTGTTCGCCACAAGTTTTGTATAGTAATTTGAGGTAGAGTCTAAAAACATGTTTTGTTGATTTTGTTTTTACATAAATCAGTTTAACCCAAATGTGTTTTATAACTGTCACATTTTTTAATTACAAACTATGAAAAACTAAAACAAATTTATGTAGAATCTAATAAAAGGACATTGTGTAGAAATGTAATTTGAAATGGTAGTTCATGTCCATATCATAAAGGTTGACTTAACAAATCATATATTTATGTTAGCAAAATAAACATGACTTAACAAAACATTATATGTAAATGATATTTATTATATGTGAATCTAGCATATTCATAATCTATTCTTAATTTAATTAATATGCAGCCCCAATTGACAAATATCTGAGAATTGTTCAAATAAAAGAGATTAAGGGGTCTCAATACGCCGTTCAATTAGAGAGCGCGGTAAGAGACCGACTGGCCGCTGAGGACAAGTATGAGGAGGAGGAGGAGGCGGAGCTCGAGAAGATCACCGAGTTCTTCCAACCACATTATCTTAAGAAGGACTCCATCATCACCTTCAACTTCCCGGCCGGATTGGCCCCAGTGGAGGTAACAAATCCATTTATTCATAAATATTTTATTTCTTTTAATAACTAATATAATTATGATATAAAACTGAAATGATGTATTCATACAGTTAGGCAATATAGAATTTGAGAATAATCCTCACATTGTAGTATATATAAAGTAAATAGTATTATATTGTATAAAGTACGGAAAAAAGTTCATCAATCACACCTTTTAATCTTTTATATTATCACATTTCACTTACTATTAAAATTGGTATTTAAAAAAGATGTACAACTCATAGTAAAGACCCGGCCAATTGGCGCCAAAGATAAAAGTAATTTAAATAAAAGCGAGTTAAGTTCATCAATATCACAATTAGGCCTATCAACGAGTCGCGGGTTGAACCAGATCTGACCCGAACCTAACCCAATAAGAGGCATAAATATCTGATCTGAATGATCCAACAATCAAAATGGGTCGGGTCTAGGTCCACCCTGACCCAATCCTATGGACCCGATTGACCCAACCCATATTTATGATTCAACCTAACATTTATGATTCAACCAAACATGTATAACTAAATATTGAATAATCATTTAAAATTTTAAACATTTGAAATACTTTTACAACATTTTGAATTCACATAAAAACATAATAATTCAAACCGTATTCCAAATGTTCCATCATAAAACATTAAAAAATCAAAATAGTGAAGAACAATTTGTAATACACTAGACTCTATTAAAAAAAAGAAAGTCATTTTAGGCCTTAAAAAGTTCATCAATCTTTCTTTGTATGACCTGGGTTTGTTAATGGGTCGACCCGACCCGATCCGAGATTTAATATGGACCCGACCCAAAAGACCCAATATGTATCGGACTCGACCCATTGACATGCCTAATCACAATCCCCCACATTGTGATATATTTTCCTAGAAAAATCATATTCCACTGCCCTAGAGGCCAAAATGACAACACCCAGAAAGATTTAAATAGAAAGTTATACTTAGTTATTATTACAGTTACTTGTTTTTTAAATATATATTTATCTAATGAAGTATCTATTTTTACAAAAGAAAAATGAAAAATGAAAATAAAGTACATACTCCAATTAATAAAGGCATGCAGTTTTACATTTTTCGTTATAGAGTATATATTGCGTTAGGATATTTCATGTACTATGTTATGTGACATGATGTCTGCTGTCTGAGTTAATAACGCCCATTACTTATAATAACCAAAAACTTGTATTCATTTTTGGTGTATTATTTTATCTGAATTTTTTTTGGGTGTGGGGGGACCTTGTACAGATAACATTGGCCCTAGAAGGGAAGGAGACCATGAAGATGATATTAGAGAACAAGAATGTAGTGGAGAGCATTCAAAAGTGGTATTTGGGAGGGACAAGGTCAGTGACACCAACCACTGTGTCCTCCTTGGCTAACACTTTTGCTGAGCTCCTCTCCTCTCAGTAATACAAGTGGTTCAGACTTCTCTCTTTGGATCCAACCTTAACAAACATCTCCCTCTAAATAAACCTTGTTGATCTTGGAGAGCTACTTATGATTTTCTTTTGTTTGTTCAGTGTTTGAGTTTTTTCATTGGGCTTTTGTGTTTGTGTGTTGGGAAGATGTTTGAGGTGGTGGTTGTAATGTTGCTTTAGAATTCAAAGTTGAGGATCTGAAGGAAATTTATGCTTACATGTAATTCTTAAACCCCAATTTCCTTGCGAAGATAACTTTATCTGTTTTCTTATCTGATTTTCATTACTTTTGTCTTTGGCTATAAATTTGGATGTATAATGCATGCATAGACTAAGTTATTCCAACTTCCATGTGAATTTATTATAGAATTGATGTTAATTTATTTAGATATATCTATTAGAACTATTTTTTATTGTCTAGGTTACCGGGCCCATATACCCACAATCGATCATATTAAAAACCCACAAATCTAATCTAAATTCTATGAGTGTTATTACACTTAGTTTTTTTTATGATCCAAAATACAGTCCGATCAACTTCGTTATAAATCCGGTGAAACATATACCTAATTAGACGATGTATATATATTCTTAATTTTTTTTTACAATTACAAAAAATATGTTCATTCAACTTAAAATAGAACAATATATACTTTTTTTAAAGCATGTATTTCATTAGATGATGTTTACTATTTAAAAAAAATAAAAATATGTATAATCTGAGTTTTGATTGATAAAAATATTTGAGTGAACATTTTCTAAATTCTATAGTTGGCCCGTAAAATACAATGTACCTCATGTCTTCATCATGTGCGGTCTTCTCTTATTGGATTTGATAAATATAATTTTACAAGCTATGCTTTATAGAATAAATAAAATTTATAAAGTAAATCCTCTAAATCATTTGTTAGAATGGATAAATTCTATTTTCTGAAAAATTAATATTCACTAAAATCTTTTCATTTTTAATCTGTTTGAAACCAATTAACCAATTGTCAAACACATTTTATTTTAAAAAAATCAGTTTTAAATAATTGGATCCGGGGAGAATTTTTTAGACTTCAGTTTTTGTTTAATATTTTATTTTATATGTTTTAATATAAACAAAACAACTTTATAAAAAAAATGGTTGAGAGTAGTATTTTTAAAATTGATTATTTTATTTAATTTAAAGCACAAATTATTTTTAAAAATAAGGCTCCAAACGGGCTTGTTGGATATTTTTTAACAAATTAAAAGAAAATCTATTTCAAATCTCCCTTTTTTAAATGCTCTTTTGATATTATTCTTTAATTTGTGTTTGCATACATATCTTATAATAATATGTGTGAGGACATGTATGCAAAAAGGAGTTTTTTCTATGGTACATGTACATCTTTTACAATAGATTTTTCTGTCATTGTTGGATTGGATGACTGGACTTACACACACAGACAGTATAAGATATTTTCGATCTTCAGTGGATATAAAGACAATTAGGATGACCAAGCAAGCAAGACAAAAAAGAATGGTTTCATTGTAAGCCATTAGCCATCTGCCCATGTGGGTCAGGTTTGGCTTCTCTTGTTTGACCATTAGTCTCAGATTTCTGAGCCAAGCAATGAATTCTTGAATACAGGCCTTATGGGACAGGGTGAGATACATCAATGATTTTTTTTTTACAGTCTCCACTTATAATACGCACATATTTTATTTATTTTTTAAATTCAACATTGAACAAGATGCAGATATATAGGATCACAAGTGGTGTTGTAATTGTTCCACAATGAAGGACAAATGATCAATTGATTAGATCATTAGGAAATGTTGAGACCAACCAATTTTCTTTATGTGAAAGCATGTATTATATTAAAAAAAAATCAAAACGTGTTTGATTTGTAAAAATTACAGCATAATGACTATTACCTATAATTATCTCATGAACTAAACAATGAGAAGCCATGGATGCTCCACTAGAACTACTTGGAGATGGTTTGATGGGGAGAGATGGTCTCTATGGAAGAACACTTGCAAAGGGAAGCGTGGTCCAACCCTATCTCACAAAAGGATTTTCCAATGACACCCAACAATGGTCAAAACAGTAAACAAATATTGTTTTGGTATCTACATTTTTTGTGTTTCCTTGGTTGGGTGGGGTGGTCTATCCCTTCCTAAAACAAAAAAGAGCGATTTGGATTCGATTCCTTGACCATCATGAGCTTTTCTTTAGCCCCCTTTCGATTTGTAAAACAATTGAACTTTACCCAAAAAAAATGATGATTAATAATGGGAACAAAGACCTTCCAAGATCCAAATGAAATAATCCATTGTATTAACTCTTAATCTCCAAGAAGACATTGTAATGAATGCTAAATATTTTTTTATTGATCACGCGAAATTTTTTTTTGTTTTTTTTTTGCTTGACATGAATTTTCATATATATTCAAATCCAATTTATGATGTATTTGGTTTGTGAGAGTTTTCCAAACTATTGTTCGATTTCTCATTAAAAAAAACATGAAATGTCACATAAAAATAAACACAATCAAGTAAAATTACAATATACCCACCAAAAGATATTAAATCACTAAAATTCATCTAAGTACCATTATGTTTCCATACAACTTCTCAGCTACTCTTTGTGACTCAATTCAATGCAATTTCGTTCTTGAAATTGATTGCTCACCTGCCCATAGAATTGACATATACATATAAAAATTTAAAAAAATGATTTGTACATGCAATTCTCACTTAAAGTCCCATATTATTTTACAAGACATATACATTTTTTTTTCATTTTTTCATTTTTATAAAAATAAATTTCATTGCATGAAATATAGCTCCTGAAAACTGTAAAAATGACTCAAATTGCAACTTTCACAACTTGAACAAACAGTAAAAAAAAAACAATAATAATAATAATAGCCATCCCAAACTCACTCTAATAAAATAAAAATACACATGTACACAAAAGAAAACCGACATAACCCCCAACTCGGGCCGGGCCAAATCGGGCCGTGTCAACTGACCCGGTCCACATCCAGCACGACCTCCCCTGCTCCTTCCCGGCCCGACTTCCCCGGCCCGACCTTCTTCTCCACCAACGAGTGCCGGCACGTCGGGCATGACGACCGGCTGACGAGCCACGTGTCTATGCATCCGACGTGGAACCCATGGTTGCACTCCGGCAGGACCCTCACCTTCTCCCCCTCCTTGAACTCGCCGAGGCATATCGGACACTCTGTCCCGGTGAACTCCGCCTCCTCCGCTCCATAAACGGCGACGGGGATCTTGCGAAGCGCGCGCTTCTTCAGCCCCGTCTGTGCCGCCGCCGCCGCCGAGGCCTCGTCGGAGGAGGAGGAGGACGATATCCGGCGGCCGCACCGGATCGCGCACCGGACTATGGAGTTGAGCCCGAGTGCGCACACGAGCGCGCAGAGCAGCGCCGCCAGGATGATCACCATGTTGGTGTCAAAGTTGGCGTCGCCGCCGTAGGCGCCGCCGCCGCTTCTGGGTCTGGTGCCGTTGGTGGTGGCGGTTGACGGCGTGTTGGTGACTGGGTCGAGCAGGAATCGGTGGTGGAAAGGTCTGTCCATGGTGGGTTGTGGTCTGAAGTGACAAGATCGGATTTTTATGGACTATACGAGGTTTAGAAATGCAAAACTCCCTCTTTTGTAGTTGAATTTAAACACCCAACAAAGAAAGATTGAAAAGATGGAACATTTAAAAGTGGGTTCTTGTTGATCTGTTTCAAGAACTCAAAGTTGGTTTGGATTGAGACGTGCCGGTGGCGAATCTTGTGTACCTCTTTAGGGGGGGGGGGGATTATAAGATCAGGAAAGACTTTGGTTTTTCTTACCTTTTTATGGGTGTCGGCGTCGGTGACTGAGGGAGCTCATGATGCTCTGTTTTTCTTTTCATGAGTTGAATTGGGTCTTTATGAACATCTCATGTGGGTGGAGAAGATGAGGAGGAGAGGTTGAGATGGACATAAGAAATGAAAATGAGATGTTTGTGTTTGGTTGGATTTCCCCCTTTTTTTGTGGTTTCGTGTGGTTGGTTTTATCAATGATGGGTTGTGTGAGCAGACATTGAGGATTAGCTTTACCCTTTAGAACAAGATACTTTTGGTGCTAATTAATAGAATCCACTTTATTGATTTTGATATCTACACCGCCTAATCACTCTTGGAATCAATTTTTTTATTTGTTGATGTCTCTCATTAGGTGTATCTATTTTTTTTTTCCATTAATCATTGTTGATGCTATATGTACTAATACCTACTTTAGGGATAATGACTTTACTGAGTATACTATAATGTAAGAGTATTATAATACCTATGAATTTAATTCATTAGTCTTGTTTAATAGTGTTTATGTAAAAAAATTTACTTTATCTTATGCCAATAAGTGAAAAAATGATATACCTAAATGAGGGAGAGGTCCTCATCTGTAAATGAAGATATTTTGTATGGCAATCACTAGTTTTGTCTGAGGGACACCATACCCAACAGAACATACACATTTTTCTAGTTGTACTTCACTGTGTCATTTCTTTTGGGTGCTTTTTTTTTTTTATGTTCAATGAGATATTTTTTTGTCCAGTGTTATGATTTGTTTGTTTCTTTGAGGGGGTGGTCCACATTTGATGTTTATTCATATATGCTGCATAAAATGTGCACTTTCTGCTCTCTTGAAAATATCTGCTCCTCTTGTTTCATCAACTAGTCCTATATGTGCATGAATAGGAATCTTTAGAAAAGAAAACTAGGTGTGTTTGTTTATTAGTCTTTCAGATAATCTATTGTGTGTATCAACTAACACAAAAGACCTATGTTTATCTTACACTTGACTCAAAAGTTGGAATATATTATAGATAGTGGAATTGGATGTCAAGCTCTATTTTATTGTTAACAACTGTATTATCCTATCCTTTAATAAAAGATTAAAATAAAGACAAATCATAAAAATCTAAGCCCTTCAATCAGAATTTTGGGCTGTGTTTAGAAACACAGTTGGAAAACAGATTTACATCAAAATCTAATTTTCAACAATTTGAAAACATCTTTTTAGAATGAATAAATAATCTTGTTTTGTAGAAGATCACAATTTACAAAATCAACCTCATAAAAATAATTTTTGTTATATAAAAAAATCAATAAAAAAAATTTATATTTTTAATATTGAAATATATATATGTTGAATGATTAGAGAAAAAGTTAAGTGGTATAATGGTTCAAATTTTTAAAGAGCATCAAAGATTGCTTATTTAAAAAACATTTTTTTCATGTTTTATTAAGAAAAGTTGTGTTCCTAAAATTTAAAATATCCCCTAACTGTAAGGGGACATTTTGATATATAAAAAAAATTTAGGTTACACAAAACTTTAAGCCCCCGTTTGGGTAACGGGTTAAGCGATAATAAAGGTAGTATAAGGGTGGTATAAGAATTGATAGAAAAAATGACTGTTTGTTTGCAGAGTATAATTTGATATTACTAAGCCAGTTTAAAGGAGCATAAGATAGTATAATAATTCTAAGTAACCCCCAGGATAAGTTATACTCAGTTTATCTATTCCTATGGGCTCACATGTCAAATCAACTTTTTACACTTTATCACATCAAATCACCTATCAACACCTCTTATATATCAAATGGCTCACATGTCAAATCAATATTTTTACACTTTATTTATATTTTATTCTTTATCAACCAAACAACTCAACTTTTATTCTTACGTTTTCCAATAAGAATAAAAAAAACACAACCAAACATAAAATCTCTTATTCATATAGATTTGTTATCTATACTAACATACTTATCTATCCATAATAATTCAATTTCTCAATCCAAACAAGACCTAAAATGATGGGTGAATATTTATGTCGCGCTACATAGATTTAGATGTTACATAATTAACGTCTCATAACCTAGATTTATTTATAGTTGTTAGTTGAGCAGAAATTTGTCCAATACTTTATTCCCTTGTTCCAATACTTTATGTTAAATAGCAATAATCACTAAATCTATTTAATGATCTTCTAATAATCGTATCACATGTATTCATTATGATCAGTTATATACAAACAAAGTTATAGTTTTTTTTTTTTTACATTATGTAAAGGATAATATTACGCATAACCTTTTTTCTAGTCTCAATTCTAATTTACACATGTTTGAAATTTTTAAAAAATTGTATACCTGATCTAATGAAGTTTTTATAAAAAAAATGAAGCATATGCTCTAATGAATTATATGTATGCATTTATAGAAAATGTTAAAAACTTTTATTGAAGCATACGCCTCGTTAATGTGAGCATATGCTCCGCTAATTGTCAATCAAAGCATATATAACTGGAATTATGGCTAAAAAAAAAACGTGTGTAATAGCACTTGTATGTAAATGAATGCATACAATTTATTAATGTTGAAGTAAATATTTTATTTTTTTATAAAAATATGTATCTCATTAATAAATTGTATGCAATCATGATATGTAATCATTTTTTATTAATGATTGCAAAATGATATATATGATTTTTTTTATAAAAAAAAAAGGTGTTACTTGTATTTGAGAGTATAAATGGGATTAAGCCTATTGATACATCTAACCCCGTGTGCATCAACCCCCAACCGTTTTGATTTTTTTTTAATATATATATATATATATATATATATATAGGGATCCGATTACGTGCGGTGTGCGGTCGGTGCGGTGCGAGATCACGGGCCGTCAATCACGGGTCCATCGCATCGGACGGTCGAGTGCGATTCACGTCGACCGTTGGATGCGATGGACCCGTGATCGGACGGCCCACGTCGCGCACCGCACCGACCGCACACCGCACATAATCGCGACCATATATATATATATATATATATATATATATATATATATATAAATTATTACGTGCGGTGAACGGTAGGTGCGGCCGCGACGTGGGCCGTTTGATCGCGGGTCCATTGCATCCAACGGTCGACGTGAATCGCATCCGACCGTCCGATGCGATGGACCCGTGATCGACGGCCCGTAGTCGCTGCCTCACCTACCGTTCACCGCACGCAATAACTCCTATATATATATATATATATATATATATATATATATATATATATATATATATATATATATATGGTCGCGATTACGTGCGGTATGCGGTCGGTGCGGTTTACGACGTGGATCGTCCGATCGCGGGTCCATCGCATCCAACGGTCGACGTGAATCGCACCCGACCGTCCGATGCGATGGACCCGTGATCGACGGCCCGTGATCGCGCACCGCACCGACCGTAAACCGCACCTAATCGGCTCCCTATATATATATATATATATATATATATATATATATATATATATATATATATATATAGGGAACCGATTACATGCGGTCGTGCGGTCGGTGCGGCCGCGATCACGGGCTGTCGATCACGGGTCCATCGCATCGGACGGTCAGGTGTGAATCACGTCGACCGTTGGATGCGATGGACCCGCGATCGGACGGCCCGCGATCGCGACTGCACGACCGCATATTATCGGAAGTGCAGTCGCGATCGCGGGCCGTCCGATCGCGGGTCCATCGCATCCAACGGTCGACGTGATTCGCACCCGACCGTCCGATGCGATGGACCCGTGATCGCGACCGTGATCACGACCGTATAATATCACGACTATATATATATATATATATATATATATATATATATATATATATATATATATATATATATATATATATATATATTCTGATAATATGCGGTCGGTGCGGTCGTGCGGATTCGACGTGCGTCGTCCGATCGCGGGTCCATCGCATCCAACGGTCGACGTGAATCGCACCCGACCGTCCGATGCGATGGACCCGTGATCGACGGCCCGTGAATCGCGACCGCACGACCGTATAATATCACGATATATATATATATATATATATATATATATATATATATATATATATATATATATATATATATATATAGTCGAGTGATAACGTGCGGTCGGTGTGGTCGTGCGGATCCAACGTGCGTTGTCCGATCGCGGGTTTATCCATCCAACGCATGTGAATCGCCCCTGAGTCTGACGGGACCCGCGATCGGGAGCGTCGGATCCGCACGACCGCACCGACCGCACCATCACATCATATAGAGTGATAGCCGTTGGATGCGTGCGTTGTCCGATGGACCCGCATCAGATCGAACACATCGACGTTGGATGCATGGACGTCGGACGCACGTCGGATCGCACGACCGCACGCTATCACTCAACTATATATATATATATATATATATATATATATATATATATATATATATATATATATATATAAATACTTACGTGCGGTCGTGCGCCCGCGGTCGTGGGCCGTCCGATCGCGGGTCCATCGCATCCAACGGTCGACGTGATTGGCACCCGACCGTCCGATGCGATAGACCCGTGATCGACGGCCCACGAACGCGGGCGCACCGACCGCACGACCACACGTAAGCACGTCCCATATATATATATATATATATATATATATATATAGTGAAATGATTAGGTACGGCGAACGACGGGTGCGACATCGACATGGGCCGTCCGATCACGGGTCCATCGTATCCGACGGTCAATGTGAATCGCATCCGACCGTCGGATGCGATTCACCCGTGATCGACAGTCCGTAATCGTTGCCGCACCCGTCGTTCGCTGTATGTAATCGCCCCCATATATATGTGTGTGTAATAAATGAATAATTATAATGTTATAAAAAGTGAATTAAAACAATACATATATTGAAATTTTAATTTTTCATGCATAAAATGGGCTAAGTGCATCAATGATAGCCCTTTTCTTTTTTATATTCAATACAAAAAATAATGGTCACTAAATCCAATTAGTTGTACAAACTGGTGGGGACATTTTTGAACTACGTACACGTGGTGGGTTATCTTCAACAGAACCACAACCCATCCGGATTCCGGGCCCATCAAAGCCTAACAAAATGGACGGCTATCGCTTTCTGAAGGTACCCGCACGAGATTTCTCACCGTAGGATCACAACCATATCCAATTCGGGGATATTTTTTAGTGTCACCCCACGCACTATTATAAAGTTTTTATACAGGCAAATGGTTTGGGTTGGAAATACTATGAACACATAAAAAAGAAGGGAAATATCTATGTAACACCCTACAAATAAATGAAAAATCTAAATAGCCCCTTTGGTAAGACAAGTTAAACCACATGTTGACTAACATTTAACACCCCCCACCCCCAAACATTGAAAATTACCATTTTGCCCCCTATAAAAACATGTAACTTTTTCCTCTCTATAACTTCATTATGGTAGCAGATAATCTTATGTCTGCGTCTTCTTTTGCATCATTTTAATGTCATGTAGACCATATTTTTCATGATATAGTTTTTTTTTTTTTTGTTGGAGTGAAGACTAAAACAAATTTTATTAATTGGAGAATAGTTGGAAAAATGTGAGTTTATATGCTGTGAGGGGTATATTCATCATTCTAAGGATTTTTTTTTGAATTATTTGCATTATGTAAGGAGTTAATAGCATATTAGCATATAATTTTTCAAACATGGGTTTAGATAACATATCAAATTTGTCAATAGATTTTAACCTAATATATTATTTGAATTTTCATGTGTTACTTTTTCCAAAAATGAATAATATAGTCACACCAACAAAACCATGCTATGAATAATATCGGTTTGGGTAAGCTAACAACTACGGTTATATAGGGACAAAGTAACACGAAGTCACTAGGCACAAAAAACGCGCCAGGGTACATGACATGGAGTCACACGAAAAACTAATTAAATATAAATAAAACGACTATAGTGTGTCACCCCAAAATCTTTGCCTCTGATTAAGTTAGTTGGTGGCATATGTCACGCATGATTATTAACACAAGTCTCACACGCATGAGCATGGTTCAACCAAATGAGCTATTGTTTTTTATTATTATTATTGTTGGATTTGCTAAATGAAGGTGTGGACATGATGGATGATATATAAAGCATGTTGTTGTTTTTATTATATGTGACTTTTAAGTTTCTTTCAACATCCAAAGACATGTCTACCATTAACACAACATCCCCAACATCCAAAATTGAGGGAGTGTGTGTGCGAGGGCAAACAAAGTCTTATATGTCGAGAATGAAATCATGATTGAGGAGTAGTCTTTGGTGTTGATTATTGATTTTATTTGTTTTGTTTTCTTGATAGACTCATTTTCTACATTTATCTATTTTGGACATGCTCATTTTGGTTTTGAAATAAAATTAAAGTGCATATCTACCATTTAGTAAAAAATAAAATTTATAAACATCCAAAGACATGATTGATTTTGAGGATATGTTTCTAGTTTCATCAAAGAAATGGGAACTCATTTTTTGTTCTTAAAATAGGGGTGACCCTCTTTTATGGTTCCTTATTCATGTTCATCAGTGATAATATTGGTATTACATTTTTTTTTATAAGTAACCATAGAGATAGTCTTATATTCTTATATGTATTTTTTAACAATCCATATATATTTTATTTTTTGTAAACTGTGAAATCTATGTAACAAACTATGCACTTTTATAATAAAAACAAGGTATATTTCAAGGAAATTTATAACTCCCTCACAGAAAAAACATAAAAATCTTATGTTTCATTAAATAAAAGTATACATCATGAGTAAAATGATAATATTGCACAAAGGATTACGTGTACTAAAAATCACAAGATTACATAAAAGGAATATAATGCACGTACAAAAAAAGTTATTCTTCAAAATGATAGACTTGGCCTCGTATATGTAGCGAAATAGTATGTGCACTATTTTTTTGGATGCATGTGTACAAACATATGTATTATATAAAAGCCAAATTTAAGTCTCTTCACTCCTCCGGGGTGTTCAAGTTTGGATTAGTGTTCATGTAAATCAAATTAATCTTGAGTTAAACAGATTTATTTAAATAATGATTTATATATAATTGTAAATATATTTTAAATATTTATTAATTTTAGTTTCTATTCTACACAAACCTTGGAAACTTGGTTAGGGTCAGATTCGAGTTTGGTTGGTCATTTTTTATCACAAGTAGAAAAAGGTTAAAAGAGTCATTTATATTTGTTTTGATTTTTTTTTCTAAAAAAACTATACCTTTTTAAAAAATCGAGTATGTAAATTGAATCAATTAAATGCATACATTTTTGCATTTTCGAATCTTATATATACTATGAAAATGGGGACAGCAGGAATGATCAACTTGTATCAACATCCTATTTATATTAAATTAAATTCTTACAAATATAATATTAGAAAAAATTTTATGTGCAATCTCATTTGTAGTCTTCTATATACTTTTATTTTATAAAGATGTACTCAACGATGAAGCATGTAATTTTACAAAATTGAAATAAATTGCGTGGATTCTCAAATGCTTTACAAATATATCGGGTTGGGCCATATTCGGGTTGGGTATTGGTTACACCCGATTACACATCTATAAGAGGAGCAAATTATATGGGCTTCAAATTCATCATAGCCCATGGATGAACACCAACCGACGTGATGACCCATCAAAGATTCCCAAATTGGGCCTTTGACTGGCTATTTGCATCCCCCTCTTTACCCCCCCACACACCCTTGTCTTTCTACACCCCACTCAAAAAAGCTGAGTACTTTAAACACCTTCAAATAAATGGATCTTATAAAAAAATTCATTTATGCAAGAGGAAGAGGAGGAGGAGGAGGAGGGTGGAGGAAGAAGGTTGAGGTAGAGGGCAGGGCTGAGCTGGGCTGGGCTAGCCGGGTGAGAAAGAGCGCCTTCGAGAAAATATGTCGATAGTCTAGGACATCAGTGGGGGTCCGAGAAGGCGGAGAGGCGGTAAGTAGAGTTGCCAGGTCAAAATCAACATTGGCCCGATGCGCGGTTTTCGAGTCCAGCGCGTGGAAGTGGTGGTCATGGAGGGAGTGATTGTCTCTCCAAATTATTAACATTTCATTTCTCTCTCTAAATCTCTACAAAAAAACAAACAAACAAACTGGTTGTCTCCCTCGCCTCCCTTTGTGGTAATAGCTCATGTCCCTTTCAAAAATCACTTGGCTTTGTTTCTAAGGGTCCGTTTGGTTGCACGATTAAAACGGATTCCGCATTTTGAAAAGTTGAAATCCCAAAATCGTGCAGCCCTAAATTCTTTTTAATTTTTCTCTCGAAATCCATGTTTTAAAAAGCTCAAAAACAACGATTTTTTATCGGAATCGATTTTTTGAATTGAAAAGCAACTTTCTCTATGAAACATTAAACTCCTTTCAAATATTGATTCCTGAATTAAAAAAAAAATCCTAAAAAAGTCAAGGTCTAAAATCATATTAAAAAGGAGCTTTATTACAAAAGCTATTTTTCAATATGTGTTTCCAAACAGACTCTAAGACTTTGTCGATAGATTCAATGTCGACAAATGCTAACTCTGTCAACAATTCTAGTGCCTACAAAGTTCATAAACCACTTAACTTTGTTTATGGGACTTTGTCGACAGATCCAGTGTCTACAAAATCTGACTTTGTCGAAGTTCCAATGTCTCTAGCTCTAGAAACCACTTATCTTTGTTTTATGGGACATCGTTGACAGATACAATGTCCACAAAATTTGACTATGCCAACAATTCCAACATCTATGGATACATAAAATAAACAAATACATACTAAACACATAAAACATTTTCATACACATAAAAATCCAATAAGAAGTTGTCCCCCACCGCCGCAAACCATACTAACAATGACAGCGGAAGATCAGTCTCCGCGAAGTCCACTAAATCCGCCTTCTCATCACTATCACTGCAAACCCTACCTCCACCGCTGATCCCACCCCCTCCACCTGCTCCTCCTCCGCCCCATCCCGCCCTGTCCTGACTCCGCCCCAGCCCCTGCCCCTGCCCACTGTGGCTCTACCCACTTAGCATTCCTCCTCCGGGGTGTTCAAGTTTGGATTAGATCCTTGAATTTATTGAAACAACTTGGAAAAAAAGTTTGGTTGGTCATATGGAATCATAAACTCCTTTCAATAAATTGAATCAATTAAATGGAATCTTATATATACTAAAAACATGATCAACTTGTATTAAAAAAGTCAAGGTCTTCTAAACATCATAAGCATTAAACAAGGAGCTTTATATACATAAATGACTTTTCAATAGCCCATGTGTGATTCCAAACAGACAAAGTCTACTTGTGTCGAAGAGGAAGAGGAGGAGGAGGAGGGTGGAGGAAGAAGGTTGAGGTAGAGGGCAGGGCTGAGCTGGGCTGGGCTAGCCGGGTGAGAAAGAGCGCATTCGAGAAAATAATAGTCTAACATCAGTGGGGGTCCGAGAAGGCGGAGAGGCGGTAAGTAGAGTTGCCAGGTCAATCAACATTGGCCCGATGCGCGGTTTTCGAGAGCGCGTGGAAGTGGTGGTCATGGAGGGAGTGTTGTCTCTCCAAATTATTAACATTTCATTTCTCTCTCTAAATCTCTACAAAAAAACAAACAAACAAACTGGTTGTCTCCCTCGCCTCCCTTTGTGGTAATAGCTCATGTCCCTTTCAAAAATCACTTGGCTTTGTTTCTAAGGGTCCGTTTGGTTGCACGATTAAAACGGATTCCGCATTTTGAAAAGTTGAAATCCCAAAATCGTAGCCCTAAATTCTTTTTAATTTTTCTCTCGAAATCCATGTTTTAAAAAACTCAAAAACAACGATTTTTTGTCGGAATCTCTTTGGGACAATTGTCATCCATACTGTACTCAATAAAACTACTTTGACTTTGTAACTTGTGTGGACTTTGTCTCGACAGATCCAGTGTCTACAAAATCTGACTTTGTCGACAGTTCCAATGTCTCTAGCTCTAGAAGCCACTTATCTTTGTTTTATGGGACATCGTTGACAGATACAATGTCCACAAAATTTGACTATGCCAACAATTCCAACATCTATGGATACATAAAATAAACAAATACATACTAAACACATAAAACATTTTCATACACATAAAAATCCAATAAGAAGTTGTCCCCCACCGCCGCAAACCATACTAACAATGACAGCGGAGGATCAGTCTCCGTGAAGTCCACTAAATCTGCCTTCTCCATCACTATCACTGCAAACCCTACCTCCACCGCTGATCCCACCCCCTCCGCCTGCTCCTCCTCCGCCCCATCCCGCCCTATCTTGACTCCGCCCCAGCCCCTGCCCCTGCCCCCTGTGGCTCTACCCACTTAGCATTCCTCTCTCTCCCTGTCTGAGCACACCCAACATATACCCGAAAAGACCCATTTATGTTGTGTATGGGAAAAAAATATTGTTGATCCACGCAACACGTTGTTGCAGCCCGTTTTTTAGCCCGTACGCTAAGATAAAGCAGCATATTCATAGCATATGAGATTCTAACATAATGTATGACAAAAAAAAAATTTATCATGAAAAAAATACACTAATGTATCTTAATATATAAATTATTTCAAATAATAGCATGCATTTCAAATGATGAATATGTAATTTTATAGAAAATAAAAAACGAGTTAAACTGTAAAACGGGTTACAATGGGGCTATGTGTATCTTTTTCCGGAAAAAAAAGAGTGCAAATAGCCGAACCCATTGGACCCAATGAAAACCGGGATCTATCACAACCAACCCGTCTAACCCGCAAAAATCACAACTGCTTATCGTCACCGGAGGAGCATCGCATCCTCTCATCATCTCCAGATCTTACAAGATCTTACTGGTCTCTCTCTCTCTTTCGATGTTCGAGCTTCAATGGCGACTCCGAGAATGCACGGCCCTCCCAAACCACCCAACCCTCACTCATCCACCTCCGCATCGGCGGCCTCCGCCACCTCCCTCCGCCTCCCCCACCATCGCCGCGCCCAGTCCGAGCTCGCCTTCCGGATCCCCGACGACCTCGACCTCTCCCACGACCCCTTCTCCTCATCCGCCCCCGTCGATGAGGAGGAGATCCACGCCGAAGCCTCGGAGGACGACATCTTCTCCACTTACATGGACATGGAGAAGATCGGCTGCAAATCGGAGGAGGACGGCGAAGAGGACAAATGTCCGGACCCGATCGCGACGACGAACAGGCCGAGGCATCGCCACAGCGTGTCCGTGGACGGGACGATGACGGCGATGGCGCCCGGGGTGTTCGCTGACGTGGCGGAGGCCAAGAAGGCCATGGCGGCGGACAAGCTCGCCGAGCTCGCTGTAAGCGATCCCAAGCGGGTTAAAAGGTTCGGCCTTTCCATCTCTTTTGTGGTTGGTGAACTAAATCTGTAATGGGTTTTGGTTGACATTGACATTGACATTTGATAGTGAAATATGGGTTTTTTTTTCTATTTGTAATTATGTTTCTTCTTAGGCTTAATCAAGATAATGTGATTGGTTTTATATAAATTATGTTTTGAGTGAATTTTGCTTAGATGGGGGCCAGAGAAATGGTAGAGGGAGAGAGAGATATAGAGAGTGAGTAAAACAAATTGTTTGGTTGGTAAGCAGTCAGTGAGATTCGAGGGATGTGACCCACTTCGACTTCTTTTCCTTGCAAACTGTCCAAATTGAAGGAATTTGACATTGATTGTAAGTATCCAAAAAGTTGAAGCTTCTCTGGCGATCGCGACCCATTCGACTGTTGGTGGCCTTGACCGGTCATCCGAATAGTATTAGTTTTTTGGTTGCCAAATTCTAGAAGTGTATGATTCACTAGAACTATGATGAAGCACTGACTGTGAGAAGATGAGGAAAATTGACCATAATTTACTTGTAATTGCGTTACGGAATTTGTTTAATGATTTATACGAAGAATCACAACAACTCTGGCACACCTGGTTTTGTTTAGAAGGCGCAGGTTTGGTCTCCTTGGAGTTATATAAAGTGGAAAGGAAATGTGAAAATATCAAAGAGATTGATTTAGGTTATTTGAAATTGGGACATAAGATCCATTAGTGTAGCATATCACATAAGCTTGGGTTTGTGCGTGTGTGTGTGTGTGTGCACGTGTATTGAAAGATATGGATGGATTAGATGTTAATCAGAAAAGCTTATTGAAGGTGCAGTGCTACTGTACAAACGTGAGTTTTGGTCATGAAAATATCTAATTCAGTGTTATACTTCCTTTTCGGTTGTTTTTCTGTGAAGATGTTTCATCTTCCTTTATTTTTTCTTTTTTTGTGTGTGTGTTGAATGTTTATCATAGTAATGTGAATTGGTGAACACCCCACCCTTTAATAAAGAAAAACTTTATTGGATGTTGAAGAAAATGATGGTGGACACCACCTATAATTTATTGATACATGTTGGAAAATGGGACCATACGAGTGGAGTCTTTTGCGGGTGACAGTCTAAATTATTTTTTAATCACTACAGCTTTAGCTCGTTTCAGTCCGATAATACATGTTTGCAGTTTACCCTTATGGATAGGAGATGTGCGGTTTGCAATCTATGTTAAATAGTATAACGGAGGCCAGATCTATTTGTCATTTAAGAAACGTTTGTTTCACGATTTTCATCAACTACTTATCAACATGCCTGTTGTCTTAAATTTTTCCCCATGCTTGGGGATGTTAATGGGGATTGTACTTATGTTTGTAAGATTATTTAAATATCCATTCCATCTACCTCATATCATAGAAAAATTAATCTTTTTCTGCCACTTATTTCTCTCTGTATATATATATATATATGGATGTTCAATTTTATTTTGGACTGATTATGTTCAGAGTGCTTTCTGAACTGATGTGTTATCTATAAGCAGAATTCTTGCAAACCGACAGTCTGCAGCCCGCTCTAAAGAGCGAAAAGCACGTTATATATCAGAACTTGAACGTAAAGTCCAGACCCTCCAAACTGAAGCTACAACTCTTTCTGCGCAGCTCACTCTATTCCAGGTTTGAACTGATTAATTTGTCATGTAAAATGAGTATTTTTTGCATAACTCACTTTGTTCCCGGCGTCATTAGAGAGAGCTATTGCCAAGCTATGTGTCTCGTTTGTATGTGCTTGTGCTATTGTTTTCACTGTGAATAATTGATGTAGCATAGGGTATTCTCTTCTACGGATCTGATCAACCTTCACACCCGAAGGGATGTGAGATCTACAGGTCCAATGACTCAGTTGATTTTTTGCGAAGAATGCCAGAATGGTGGGCTTCTACTTGATATTCCACCAAGAATAACAAATTGATAGGAAAAATAAAGAAAACGAAATTCTATTATCAAAGTCTAAATTAATTTTGTGATTTTAGAGTTTATTTATAGAGAAGAGAATCCTAACAAACTAAGATCTCAACATATCTCTAAATCATCCCTTGTCTGTTTGGGAGCTTTTAATTAACAAAACTTCCTATCGTTGATAAAAAAAAATTTCTAAATCTCTCAAATCACTTGAATCCTAATAACATAAAAGAATCCTAATTAAATAAAAATTGCTAAAAATAGTAAAAATAATTTTCAGCCATCGATTTGACCCCCGAGACGATCTCAAATTGATCCAAACTTTTCTGTAGCAATGTATCTCTACTCCTGTAGGGCTTCTCGATACGAACACGTGGATATCTAGAAAGAGCGATTCTGATCTATAATTTGAAAGTTATGGCCTCCTGAAGTTATGGTATTTCCAAAATCATTAGATTATGTTTTCGTCCTTTCTTCTGGTCTATCTAATCTCGTACGTCCATAAAACTTGTGGCTATGATATATGCATCAATATACAATGATTTAAGGCAAGGGAACTATCAATTTAATACACTAATGCATATTTCTAATTTTTAAAAGTACCAGTCAAGTGTATAGTGTTCCTATTCCATTATTAAAGTGTCTTCAATCTTTTCCATCAACCAGATTAACCTACTAATTTCTGAATGTTACTTTAGCCTGTAATATTCATTTCTTGCAGTCAGATGATGTTCCCTACTTCCCTTTGCTTCCGTAGAGCTTTGCTTTAAATTTGTACTGTTGTGTTTGACATTTGCACTGATACATCTTGGGTTCTAGGTTTATGTCAGAATCCCTTGTGTAATTGTTTTACTTCATACTGGAAATGATGTGTGCTATTGACGTATGCTTGAATTAATTAATTTTTACATCCATTTAGTCATTGTAACAAAAATACTTATGCTTTGTATCAAGGTGTTCAAGACCACCTAAGAATGTATATCCTTGGTAATTTATATTGATATTTTTCTACGTTTCCTGTCTGATATTAATGAACATTTTTGGCTTCCAAATTAGTTAGCATAGTTCTTTCAGAAAAAAATAATTTATGAGGAGGATCAAATCAGAGATACTGTTTTCCAAGAAAAAAAATCCTTTCATTGCCTTGTCATATGCTATGTACAATAAAATGTA
Organism: Acorus calamus; assembly: GCA_030737845.1. Lineage (NCBI taxonomy): Eukaryota > Viridiplantae > Streptophyta > Magnoliopsida > Acorales > Acoraceae > Acorus > Acorus calamus. Next base: position 25,930,306 of record CM060878.1, on the reverse strand, counting down.
ATCATTGATGTCTGTATATATTCTGCACATAATTATAATTCATTTTCAACATTATTTGGATACAGTCACAACATTTCTTCTTGGCTATCAATAATGATCACTCTTTGAGTCTTGCCATATTTTGTTTTCAGAGTTACAAACTTGCTATTGGTGACATTATCTGCTTCAAAGTTCCTTTCAAACGATTGGCTGAGAAATTGTTAGTTTGTTCGTCATGTGTAATTTTCAGGTGGAAATTGAGTTGACACCCTTTTGAATTGACTTTTTATGTAGAGAGATACAACAGGCTTGAATAATGAGAACACAGAGCTCAAGCTGCGGCTACAAGCTATGGAACAACAGGCCCATCTGCGCGATGGTAAGTTTTATTTTCTATTGTTCCAATATAAGCATTTTATTTATTAATTAGTGAAATTGCAATTTTTGTTTAATTTGAATACCGGTTGGTCTAGTTTTTTCCCTCAGATCTTTGTCTACCTTTTTCCAATGCTTCTTGCACACTGACCCACTAGGGCTTATTTCTACTTCATGCTTATGACTATAGTGTAGATGGCATCATCTACTTTGTAATTTCTTTTATCTAGAGTTGTGTTTAGTATAAAGTGAACATAATCTTTATGTTCTTTCTTTTTCTTTAATTTTTTCCAGAAATAATTTACTGCAACCCCATTATTGGAAGGTATTAGTTAATTCCTTTCCAAATGTCTTTTAAGCATTTTTTACCATTTTATGCTTCGGTTGAAAGCTGAACATGACTTTTACTGTTGTCATTTGTGGACTTTGACATAAGATTCTTTAAATGAGCTGTGTACTTTTGTTATGGCAAACTTAAAACTGTATATATTGAGAGTGAGTTTGGATGTTCTAACCAACATATTAATAAGCTGGTGAACATTCAAGAAGACAGGATGTATATATACTTGAGCATGCATCAAATTAATTCTATACATCAATCACAAGGGTGTAAGGCATTTTGCAATAAATGGCACAAACAGCAGATACCTGCAACCTAAAGAATTGTATAGCATGGTATTGTGATTTTCTATTTATGATTGCAAAATTTTGGAAAACATTTTGAGAAATAATGATAATAGGTTCCTGAAAGAGGTAAAAGTAAAAATGTAGGAACCAAAGAACTGATAAAGGTTGACCAGATATATGAAAAAGTGAAAAACATAGAGCTGTGCTGTTCTCAAGATAACTATATAAATCTATTAGTCATATAGTTCAAAATCACGTGCATGTGCGATGGGGTCCACACATGGCATATGTGGCCGTATGTATTGAACATGCGGTTGCCCATAGGTCACCCATAGGGTAACGCAGTCGTTCGACCCCCGTTCGAACGGCTTTCGAACGATATGTTGCCGTTTGAATTACCGTCGAATGGCAATTCAAACCCAGAGGTGGGTTTAGAACTGAACTTTGAATGCCTTCTTAACATTTGAATTCAATACGAACTTTGGTGCACATGCAACGCATATGAGGGTGCACATCAACATGTGTGGCCGCACGTACCAGTAATGTGGCCGCATTTCAAACTATGATTAGACAAACGTTTCTTAAAATAATTGAACAAAAAGTGAACCTCATAGCTTGAAATGCAGTGTATATTTATTCTTGATTCCATGCACTAGTTGCTGCAGTGTATATTTCTGTCTCTGCTATGTGCGAAGATACTATATTTTGATATACTCTGTATATTTTTGTTACACGTCTTATGACTATTTTAACATAGTATGGATTGTCCAAACGCTCACAGCTCTAAATGATGCGCTGAAGCAAGAAGTAGAGAGGCTCAGGATCGCCACCGGAGAAATCCTGAACTCAGGCGAGTCATTCAATTTGGGCCTACAAAATGTGCCCTCCTACAACCAATCCTTCTTTTCATACACCCAAAACCATGGTCACCAAGGCATCCCCTTGCACCCATTTCATAACCATCCAAACATGCCGCCAAGCATTTCCAATCAACAGTTTCTCTCGCAGTCTCAAACCCTCTCAGAAATAATGCAGCAGGACCCACTTGGCCGACTACAAGGCCTGGACATCAGCAATAGAGGTCCCAATCATGTGAAATCTGAGGGCTCCTCCATCTCTGCCAGTGAGAGCAGCAACACATTCTAACCATCTCTACATGGGTGATATCTGTTTAGCTTTGTTCATAGCCTGACATTCATCAAGAACTCCCTCTTCGTCGTCACCAGCTACCAAATGTTTTTTTTAATTCCATTTTATTTATCATCCGACTGTTTACCTTTCACTGTGAATTATGATGAGTTACAATTCTTTATTCCTGTCAAACTACATTCATTCCTTATGAGTGTATGTAATGTGTGGGATCTTCTCTAAACCTCATGTAATCTTGCTTATTGTGTTGTAATCTTATTATATGTTTTCATCGTGATCTAAACTAATCATAAACCCCCAAAACTTTATGTATTAAAGCATTGTTATTAGTGAAGATTGAATCATTTCAAGATCATTCAAACCTTTCTTTGCTTGATGTAAAATGGATGCAAAAACATGAACAAGAGAGTGAACTCTGAAAATGTTCAATGGCAATTAAGCTTCCAATGCAAAGATTCACTTCTATGTTATATGGATAGTGGGTGCCCAATTTTCATAATCCAATTGGTGATCTCTGCTTGTTTTGTGATTCATATAATCAAGATAGAGCAGAAATTATAATGGTTGGATTGCATGGTCAATTAAACATCAAGTCATCAACCAGTGCCTGAGTTATTCCTTTATCAAGTAACCAACAACCTATTGAGGCCTTTAAGTCCTGATAAATGCATGTTTCTTTCATTGATTGCCACCAATAGAGATGAGCTTCTCATAATCTGTGGGACTGAAAACATTGAATTGTGGATGTGACCTATAACCATTGCTTTTGAATTTTGTTCATCTTGAGATGTGTGTTGTGCAAGTGGAGTGAAGCATTTATAGGTGAAGGGCCTTAATGAGCTAACATGGCAGCATGTGGAGGTTGTGATGCTTTTATATATGTCTCACATAGGGGCCACACATGGTTACCAATATCGATGTTGACCTCCCATGGCTAATAAGTTGCCTTAGGTTGGTCATGAATATCCACTTGTTTGGTGAGACCACTTTTAATAGGTTAGGTAAGTGAAATTGTTACAAGTTGTTCCTGTAATCACTTTTTCATTTTTCTATATAAACTTGTTACAAATTCATTCAATGGTCAATTAACTATTTCTCATGTTAATTAGGGTTGTATCAATTATCTTTCTTGCTTTTTTTCTTTTTTGAAAAGTGTTAACAAATCATTTCTGTTGTATCTTTTGTAGCTCTCAACATATACTTGTATAATGAAATGTCTATCTTTACAAATTATTTTTTCTCTACTTTTATTGCTAGTAAAAACAACTATGAAGTGGATGTTAAGTTACAAATGTTACATCATGTCTTACATGTAGTAAGGATGATGTAACTCAAAAGAAAGGGAGGAATGACAAATTTACATATCAGATTAATATAATAACCACCAATCTCATTTTATTAATATCAGCGAACCTACACCCCTAAAAAGTCTCTTATCGCATATATTCATGTTATTTCATGTTGTAATCTTATGCTCATCACGCTCTACAGTCTAAACTATTCCTAATTCATTATGTACCAAACATTGGTAGGAAGGAGCAAATATGAAAGGAAAATGATACGCCTAAATGTTATAAATGAAATAAAGTATATGCTGAGATACAATAGTGTATTTTTTTTATTTTGAAAAAATAGAAACAAAAATTGTGTCATACACTATGGTATAACTACATACACCAAACTTTCTCTCCGTAGGATGAGAGAGGCTCCCCCATCTTTAGTGAGGGGATTTGAATTCGAGTCTTGCTGATTTTTTATGAGAGGGAAAGATTTGATGAAGATAATTTTTTTTTACCAATAATGTATATATTTAACTATCATAATGTATGGGTCATAGCTGCATACTAGACTGCAAAATAGATTGAGTATATCCTCAATATGGAATCAGTGTTTCAAGTGCTGGCAGGGACATGTTCTAAGGCCATTGATGATATTTTATCATTAAAAAAAAATGCTAGGGATAGTTAGCACATGTTTTGATATTTTTAGAAATAGTAAATATCATTAAATGAAATATATGTTTTGATGAAAAATGTATCTTGCTCTTTTACAAATTGAATTAGTCCATTTGAAACCATTGTTTAAAAAAAATAACAAGGTGTGTATAATTCACTGGAGATATATGTATATATATCATTGGATGACTATGAAGGTATATGGATCGTCTACACAAATTGCATGTAACAACGCTCTTAAAAAAATAATGTCCTCCCAGATCAAATAGTTTCGTTGGCATTGACATCGATTCACCATTAAGTTTGATTAAATTAAGAAACCATTAAGTTTGAATGAGTTGTTCAATCCAAAAGAAGGTTTACATGTTAAGTTTAAGGGAAATATCCAAATAACCTCCTATAAATTAACTGAAATTCATATAATCCCATAATATTTTCTAAAGTCCATATAATTTTCTCAAAACATATGTAAATTCAAATAACCCCTAAATTAAATTTTCATTGACAAATTATGATTAGTTTGCGAATATTATGTCTTATTAACCCTGATTGACAACATAGTATACCCAAAACCTCTTCAATAGGTTAAAAATGAGAAAAATCATATATAAATGACGATTTTACACTTTTGATAGGTTTTTTATAATATATTCGGATGAATAAAATCGTCATGTATATAAGGTTTTTCGTATTTTTAACAAATTATAAGAATATTTTAATATACTATGTTTTCAATCATGTTAACAAAACAGGATATTCACAAAACATTTCTTAATTTCTAACAAAAATTTAATTTAAAAAGTTATTTGAATTTACATAAGTAATTTTAGAGGGTTACATGAAATTTAAGAAAATACAAAGGCTTATTTGGATTTTTAGCTAAGATTAATGCCAGCATACACCATGTTCCTCTGTTGTTTTTTTAGGTGTTGGGATCTACTTGGCTTTCAATGTACAGCTGCCACGTATGAAGAAATAAATCGGATTTTGAAAAAATCATAACAGCAATGAATTCGTGGGTCCCACTCTTAATTGTTTGTCTTTCAAACCTTTCACGTATCACCATTTGATCCACTTACATTCTTCTTTTTTATTTAGTCCCTAGCACTCTTATTTGCTTTTCTCTTAAACATCAACCTGGGCTTGGCTTTTCTTTTAAAGCTTCACAAATCACCATTGGTCCACAAATTCAATAGGTTTTTTAGTTTTCAGTCCCTATAAAAATATCTATTTAGATATCGATCCCTCACTTCTTCATATTTTAGTTTTATTTCCAGATTTAAAAAATATGTTCCTTTTTAATCCCTCCCAGGGACTAAAAAGAAAATTAAATAATTAGGGATATGTCCCTTCCAAGGACTAAAAAGGAACATCCTTTAAATCTGATAACTAAAACCAAATACGAAGAAGTGAGAGATCGATCTCTAAATAAATATTTTTACATGGACTGAAAATTAAAAAACTCATTTCAATAATATTCATCAAAATTTAAATAATATTCACAAATCATATAACTTATGATGAACATAAATAATAAATTATTAAAATAACACATGAGAGCACATGAATTTGGTTAATACGGTCTGAAGAACAAGAAGACATCCAATTCTCAATCATTAGAATATAAAATTGTAAATTTTTTGAATTCAGTAATGTCATCTTATTTAATTAAAATAATATTTGTTCATTTGGCTTAAAATGATATAGAATATTAGTAGTTAAACATACATCGGTGCCATGAGTGTTTATAGTCCTATCCTCCACCACTTAAGGTGATGTACATTTATATACATTGTTGAATAAATTTAAAATCAATCAATTTTTTATGTAAATTAATGTTTAACTTGTATTGGGTGTACAAATAACTCCTCACACATTTTATATATGGGTGATAATACCCAATGTCTTCCATTTATGTACCATACATACCATATTGGTATTTTTAACTAATGTCTGTGTTCATATATATCATATTGGTGATTGAATATATTTATTGATACAATTGTGAAAAATGACATGCCTAATTTATTATCATGGGTCTTATAGAGAACTCAACATACCGACTTCCAATCTTTTAATAAAACACAATTCAACGTATTACATCTTCACATGTTTAAAATCATTTTTTTAGACGTATGTTCACGTGCTTGAACTTTTATGGGTGGGGGCCATAGCAATTTTTTTTTTTTTTTTTGTCAGGGGCCATAGCCCATAGCAAGTTAATCACTCATGAGCACCTATGTTTAGTTATCTGAAATAATATAATGCCATAAAAATTAAAAACCACCCAATTATGGCAATATTATATTCCTCCAAATAATCATACGGTAGATAGTGTTTAGTGTTAATAATATTAGCTATATGTGACTTATGTCTTCTTTTCAAGTACCATATCATTGTTTCAATAAAAGTAGCAAATATTTTTATTTTATTTTGTATATCAGAGGAACTCCCGTGGTTGAACTTATGGTCGAGTTGGGAAGACTATCTCTGTCTGTTTGCTCCGATCCCATAAATTTTTTTTTCGAAAATAACAAATATTATGTTTTCACCTAATCATAAGAGCATTCAAAAGTCACAAGCAACTCTCCATTACACCAAATGAGACTGAACATAAGCATCAATACAAATAGATATATCATCACACAATAGGACACCATAACAACACTAAAACAAAATAAGGTCTCCCCCTAATAATAATAAGTAGAAAAACTTCTGATCTTCACATGCAGAGAACAACAAAACCATTTACTAAATCACACTTATTCCCCAACACTGCAGCCTCTGACACCCCAAAAACTCCATCCAGGTAAATCTACTTCACCCTGCAAAATAAAACACAAACCCTACACTTAACTCAAAAAAAAAAAAAATCATGAATCAAAAGACCAAAAGCTAAATTTTTTTTTAAAAAAAAAATCTTATATATATATATATATATAGGGTGATTTCATATACTGCACAGTATTTATACGTACTTGGTGCAGTCAGTGCATTCATTTTTTTTCAAATTCATCCTTCATTTCATAGATTGTAGAAATAAGCAAAACATGAGATCTGCATGTAAAACAGTCTTACACTTTCTTCGTATAAAAAAGAAAATATTACGTTCAGTCTTTTTTTACTGTTCTCTTTTGACAGACAACATTAAGTTATGATTTTTTTTTTTAAGTATATATGTGTATACACTGACACAGTAGAATATATATTCTACATATTTTATACATACTTGGTGCAGTCAGTGGAGGGACTGATGGGGTAAGGGATGGTGACGCCGCACTTGCCAGGGAGGGCGGAGGCGTATTTGAGGCCCTGCGGGGAGACCCCCGACGCCGCCTGCTTGAGGCACGCGCACGCCTGCTGGCGATCCGGGGTGGTGCTCGCGGCGGCGTTGAGGTTGTGCACGCCAGTGCAGCACGGCGGAGGCACTGTGCCGCCTGACCTCAGGTACGGTATGCAAGTCGACAGGTCGGAGAGGACCGTGCCGCACGTCAGGGCGGCCCCGCCCTCTGCGGCGGAGATCCGACGGCCAGGAGGGCCAGTGCTACTAGGAGGGCAAATGCAACATTGGGGATGGTGGTGTTAGCCATAGTTTGGTTGATAGAGAGTGAAGTAGTGATGGATGTGGTGAAGAGGATATTGTGAGTTGGGGGGTTTATATAGAGGGTTTTTGTGTGGTTGGGGGTAAGTGAGAGGTGGTTGGGGTTATTTAAGGTTTGTAATAAATTTTTGGGAAAAACTCATGTAACCCACGTAAAATTGACTGAAATCCGTAACTATGTGACTCTTTTTAAACCCATATAACTTCATAAAAACACTTAATAAATACAAATAACTCTGTAAATAAAAATTTATGTTTATAAATGATGGATATTTTGTGAATAATGTTTGATTAATCCTGGTAGAAATATATACTTACAATGTTTTAAAAATGCGAAATATCTTCTATAAATGATGATTTTACCCTTCTGGATAGGGCTTTATAATATATCCAAAGATGGTATAATCATCATTTTCATATGATTTTTTTGCATTTTTAATACATTGTAGTGGTTTTGTAATATATTGTCTTCAATTAGGATTAACCAAACGGAATATTCACAAAATATTCATCATCTATTATAAAAATTTTATTAAGAATGTTATTTGGATTTATTAGGTGTTTTCATGGGGTTACATGAATTTTAAAAAAAATGAAGGGGTTATGTGGATTTCAGATTTCAGGGGGTTGTATGAATTTTTCCCTAAATGTTTTGCTCTCCCCACCTTTGTTTAAATTTTTGTTTTAACTTCCCATGGTTAATGTAAGGATTTCATGCCATAGTCTTGGTGAGGGGATCCTATGCGTTAGAAAAACAGAGATCATCTGTGTGGGTATATTAGAATGTGTCATATTGATGATACAAAACTGTTGAAGTTGTGCATGTGTGTTTTTTTTAGTTTCTGTGTTTTTGTAGTCAATTATGTGAGATTGTTTTATTGGTTGATTGATACAAGGATCCTCTGTGTTAATTATTTGATCATTTGTGTTTATAACATAGAGGATTCAAATTCTTGATTTTAGGGTGACAATGGGATTCTGAAAGGACCTAACTACTATCATGTAAGTCTCAATTAAGTGAATGTTTTATTGTGATTAAATATAAGCATGGATACATAAGGGAATTTATGCGGCGGTCACTTTTACTGGTCCCAACAGGTTAATTTTTTTTTTTTGAAATATATATTTTACAAAAAACAGAAATGAAATATATATAGTCAAGTGAATTTTTGTAGATTATTTTCGTTTTTATAATGTAGCTCAAGTGAAGGTGAGGACCACAAGAATGACTCCAAACATGAATTCCCTCATTGTCATGCATGGAGAATTTAGTGTATGTTGCGTAGGAGATCCAGACTCCATGACAATATAATGATGCTAATGATACGTTCGGTTGTGCGATTACAAAACTGATTCTGCAGGAATTTTATCCGCCCCAGCTTTTGAAAATCCTAGCTTTTGAACACTATTTGTCTGGAATCTGTCTACATGAAGTTGTTACAGTAAATCTGTTTGGTTGCACGATTACGAAAATAGCTTCCTGTGGATGTAAAAGTTATCCAATTGTGCAACTAAACACTGCCTAAATCAAATTGATAGGCACACGAGCAACCTATAGGGAACGGATTGATATATGGTGCTCACATGTGTTGATATGGGTTGTGGTGGTTAATTTATCCCAATAGTGCAGCTTGCTTTTTGTTTATACTCTTTGAATCTTGAAGCCCCCGTTTGAGAAACGGAATAAGCGAGTATAAGGGTAGTATAAGGGTGGTATAAGAATGGATATGAAAAATTGTTGTTTGTTGCAGGGTATAACGTGGTATCACTAAGCCAGTTTAAATGAGTATAAGAGAGTATAACAATTCTAAATAACCCCTAGGATAATTATACTCAGTTTATCTATTTCCATGGGCTCACATGTCAAATCAACTTTTTACATCTTATTACATCAAATCATCTATCAATACCTCTTATACATCAAATGGTCCACATGTCAAATCAACTTTTTTACACTTTATTTATATTTTATTCTTTATCACTCAAACAACTCAACCTTTATTCTTACATTTTTCAATGAGAATAAAAAAAACACAACCAAACAGAAAATCTCTTATTCATGTAGATTTGTTATCTATAATAGCATAGTTATCTATCCAGAATAACTTAATTCCGTTATCCAAACGGGGACGAATCGATTTCCAAACGGGTGAAATTTGAATTAATGGTGGTACTGGATGTTAGATGGAGATTAACTGAATAAAACAATTAAGAACACAAGTTGATGAATATATACATCTTACATATGAATGACAAATTGAATATTGGTTTGTTTATGAATGTGGATAAACTAACTGTGAAATACATGACGTGCTTCAGATTAAGTCAAGTAAATGAAATGAAAAAAAAAATTACCAAGAAAAAAAATAAACACATATACTATATATTGTGCTATCACAATGTATGGGTCAAGACTGCATACTAGACTACAAAATATCCTCAATGTGGACCGTCTACGCAAACTGCATGTAACAACGCTCTTAAAAAAAAATAATATCTTCCCAGATCAGATAGTTTCGTTGGCATTGATATCGATTCATCGTTATATGATGGGTTGGTCAACGTCATGTATAGTTTAATTAAATTAAGAAACCATTAAGTTTGATTAATGAGTTGTTCAATCCAAATTAAAAAAGATATATATGTTTAGTTTAATGCTAACATACAACATGGTTAAGGCATCGTTTGGTAGTGAGATTGTAAAACTGATTTTCTACAAATATTGGGTTTAAAAATGATTATGCAGGAAGCTACATCCCCAGTTTTTGAAAATCGTAACTTTTGAACATTATTTATCTGAAATCTATATATAAGAAAGTACTACAATAAAATTATTTGATTACATGATTACAGAAACAGCTTCCTACCCACTGGTATAACCGAATGCTACCTAAACATCAGTTTTTTTACTGGGAATTGGCGTATGTTCACGTGCATGAGCTTTTATGGGTGGGGATCATAGCAAGTTAATGAGTAACTCATGCTGACCACTTATGTTTAGCTATATGTAATAATATATTGCCATAAAAATTAAAAACTACCCATTTATGGCAATATCCCTCAAAATAATCATACGGTGGATAGTGTTAATAATATTAGCTATATGTGACTTGTGTCTTTTTTCAAGTATATGGCATTCCCATATCATTGTTTCAATAAAAGTAGCAAACATTATGTGTTCACCTAATCATAAGAGTACTCAAAAGTCACAACCAACTCTAAAGAGTGAGTTTTCTAGTCTCTGAGAAATGAACACAAATCTTTATTACACAAAGCAGAGACAGAACATGAGCACCAATACATATAGATATATCATCACACAATAGGACACCATAACAACCCTAAAACAAGGTCTCCCCTTAATAATAATAATAATAATAATAATAATAATAATAATAATGAAAACTTCTGATCTTCACATGTAGAGAACAACAAAACCATGGACCAAAACACACTTATTCTCCAACATTGCAGACTCTGACACCCCAAAAACTCCACCCAAGTAAATCTACTTCACCCTGCAAAATAAAACATAAACCCATTTCATTTAACACAAACAAAAAAATAAAAATAAAAAATACAACTCATGAATCAAAAAACCAAAAGATAATTTTTTTTATATAAAAAACTCTGATAATTTAAAAGCAAACATAATTTAACGACGCATATACTTTGTCTAACGATGCATATACTTTACTGGATTTCTAACGATATATATATATATATATATATATATATATATATATATATAAAACTGTATTTTAGACTATAAAAAAAACTGAATGTAACAATGCCCTTTTTTAAAGTACATATTTGTATACGTATAGTAATTAAATTCTAGTTTTATATGATACACTGACACGATGGAATATATATATATATATATATATATATATATATATATATATATATATATTCAGGGTGATTTTATATGTTGCACAATATTTATATATATTTGGTGCAGTCAGTGCATTCATGTTTACGCAAATTCATCTTTCATTTCATAAATTATAAAAGTAATCAAAACATATGAAATATATCTGCACGTAAAACTGTATGTGACATTTTCTCTATATAAAAAAGAAAATGTTACATTCAACATTAAGTTTGTGATTTTTTAGAAGTATACGTGTGTATACACTGACACGGTTAAATATATTTAGGTGATTTCATATACTACATATTTTAAACGTACTTGGAGCAGTCAGTGGAGGGGCTGATGGGGTAAGGGGTGGTGACGCCGCACTTTCCAGGGAGGGAGGAGGCGTATTGGAGGCCCTGCGGGGGGATGCTCGCCGCCGCCTGCTTGAGGCACGCGCACGCCTGCTGGCGGTCCGGGGTGGTTCTCGCGGCGGCATTGAGGCTGCGCACACCATCGCAGCACGGCTGAGGCACGACGCCACCGGAACTCAGGTAGGGTAAGCACATCGACAGGTCGGAGTAGACCGTGCCACACGACAGGGCGGCCTCTACCCTCTGGGGCGGAGGTCCGATGGCCAGGAGGGCCAATGCTACTAGGAGGGCAAATGCAACATTGTGGAAGGTTGTGCTAGCCATGGTTTGGATGATAGAGTGAATTTAGTGATGGGTGTATTGTGAGATGGGTGGCTTTATATAGAGGTTTTTGTGTGGGTGGGGGAAAGTGAGAGGTGATTGGGGTTATTTAAGGTTTGTAACAAATTTTTGGCTCTCCCCACCTTTGTTTAATTTTTTTTATTTTGACTTCCCACATTATTAATGTAGGGTTTCATGCCATGGTCCTGGTAAGGGGATCCTATGTGTTAGAAATACACTTATAAAGATCAACTGCGTGGATACATCAGAATGGTCACGTAGATGATACAAAACTGTTTAAGTTGTGTGCATGTGTTTTATTTTAGATTCAGTGTTTTTGTAGCCAATTATGTGAAATTATTTTATTGATTTTCTTTTTTTGGCAAACTGCCCCTTGGGCTTTATTGGTTGATTGATATAAGGATGATTCTCAGAAGAGGTGAACCTTCAACCTATTTTCGATATAGAAATTGAAGATACGAGCCTTCCACGAATCTTTAATGAAAATATTGAGGAAATAAATCTTTCACCTATCTTCGATGAAAAGATGGAGAGGACCAAGCTCAAGTGTTCCCCTCAAATATTTGGTAATTAACAAGGATCACATCCAATTTTCTCTACTACTTCTCATCCTAACCTTTCCACCACCAAAGTCTATAACACCCCCGTATTTGATGTGATTGGAGCTTCATCCAAATCTTTTCGCTAAACCCCCTTCAAGTCACTCATACATCTTCACCATCGAAAAAGTCATCACAAGAATATTTCACCCACCTTACCATCATTTTGTGGATCCATTTTTTCCCTCCTTCATTTTATCTCATCCCCACCCCTTCTCAAGAAATTATTACTTGAAAGTTGGGTTCTTGAGCATTGGTCTGATTGGATGGATGTGATGCAACAACCTAAGAGAATCATTGTTAGTAAAAAAAATCCGTATATGAAGTTCATGGTGACAGTTCTACTGATGGGGACTTGAATTTGAGGACGAATTGTCTCTAACCTAGGGAGAATGATGCAGCACTGATAATTACAAGCTTCATGGATGCCACAGATCAGATATACTAGAAGAAAGGGTTGGATGGCTTACGATCTAAAATCGTCTTAGAGATCAAATGGATGGTTGAAAAATATTTTATCATTTTTAGTAATTGTTTAATTTGTTAGGAACTTATGATTTCTTTTCTTATTTCAGAATCTAGATTTAGATTTGGATATGAACTTTGAATTTTGGATTTGAATTTCGAGTTAGTTAGGATTTGGTCCAACAGATATATTGAAGCCTATCACCCTGATATTCTTTGCGAGTCAACAGCAGGATTAATCGGGTCAGCAGAAGAGCTTAATTCTATGTTGCATCAATGAATCTTACATATGAATTAATTACAAGCTGAATATTGTTTTGTTTATGAATGCTGATAAACTAACCATGAAAAACATGACGTGCTTAAGATCGAGTCAAGTAAATGAAATAAAAAATAAAATAAAATTGATATATCTAATCAATTTTTTGGTATCTTTGTAACATTGATTGCAATAGTTTGTTAGGAGGATGCTGGATCATTTCTCTCTACAAGGAGAAAATTTTGTATGACACTAAAGAGAGATGTATACATAGGCGGCATTTGGTTTACATGATTGGACAACTTTTGCGTTTGTAGAAAATTGTTTCTGCAATCGTACAACTAAACAATTTTATTGTAGCAGCTTTTTACAGACAATTTCAGATAAATTACAACATGAATAGTGAGATTTACCGACGGATATAAGCCATCGCTATTGTTTCATTTTTTTCATAGAAACATATAACTCATTATACTATTTAAAAAAAATTAAAACACATTTTAACTGGAATTAGAACTGAAAAAAAAAATTGTATGTACAAAAAAAAATTTCATCCAAAGAAAAAATGTTATATAAAAAAGAATGACCGGTGTGTCCTGTCATTAAAAAGAAAAGGACACATGTCCCATCCCTTCTGCATACATAAAAAATACACCAAATTACCAAATTATCAATAGGCCAATTGATAAAATGAGGTTGTATGTGTCTTGTTGGCGAAATTTTGTCGCTATATAATAATAATAAAAAGAGATAAATAGATAGATAACGATTTGAACATTTTTTGTCCCATAAGAACTGGGCCATAATGACTGTAGGATGAACTAGGCCATCGGGGAAACCCAGCCAATTTTTTAACCATTTGGCGACGGCCTTAAGGTGTAGCAATTGTGCAACGGTCTTAAATCGTAGCCAATAGTAATGTGCAGCCGTCGGAGAAACCCATTTCTTTTTTGTTGTGAATAGTATCTAAAAATTATGATTTTAAAAGTTGGGGGCAAGAGAATTAGTTTTACACTTAACGTTTGCAGAAAATCAGTTTTACAATCCCGCTATCAAACGCTATCATAGACACTGAGAAACCGGTTTTATGTCTCAACTGTATTATAGTGAATTCTCTCATATACATTCCATTATTCCATAAGTATAGGCTTAAATCAAACACACAAAAATTTCTGTCTTGTCTTGATCTCGATTTGTTCCAGTTTTTCACATAACTCGCAACAAATCATACAATAAAATAAAAGTTGGAGTTCACGTGCAGGGATTAAGAAGGGAAGATGTCCTTATCAGGACAAAATTAAAGAAAAAAAATATAAAAAAAAACCTAACATGGGTGGCAGTGTATGTTGGTTGGCATGGCAATATAGCATGTGAGAGGCCTTTGTTGTTATCTATCACCTGTCTTTGAATGTCATTGATTGAATGCATCTCTTCTTGATCAAACTAATTAGTTAATCAAATAAAAGAATTACTTTTTCTCTTTTCAGTTCTTACACAACCATAACAATAATTTTTGACAGGGATGATCCATTTGGGTTAGGTTTTAATGAGGCATAATTCATGAATCAGATTTCTCAAACAATTAATTATTAGTCCAGTTCAAGAGCTAATTATACCAAATTCTCATTTTTAGTTTCAATAAAACATATGTATTTATATGGGTGTGTCCGTGTGTATGTACACACATGAAGGTATATTTATTAATTATGATAATCTTTTCATATATATTAAAAATGATTCTTCAAAGTGATTGTACGACAAGAGGCCAGATGTGATGATGATTAACAGATAATTTATTTTGATTCTTCAAGTGACAGTACCTACAGTACAGTGGAATAGTGGATACCCTGATAAAAGCTATTCAGGAGACTTGTATTTTATGGGACAGGTGTCCTGTATCAGATCTGTATTATTAATTATTAAGAGTACTCTTGTGGGAAACTTCTGCAGTCAGTTTTCTCGATTTTCTAACTCTCACTTTTTTTTTGGACCGTTCTACGTTTTAATCCTGTAATAATTTGATAGAGAATTTGTTTAGGATAATTTTAGTTTTTTTTTTTTTAGAGACAGACCAGTAGACCGAGGACACCCCATTTAAGGGGGTCGGATGG
This sequence comes from Acorus calamus, assembly GCA_030737845.1. Taxonomy (NCBI): domain Eukaryota; kingdom Viridiplantae; phylum Streptophyta; class Magnoliopsida; order Acorales; family Acoraceae; genus Acorus; species Acorus calamus. The sequence goes on along the minus strand of CM060878.1, from coordinate 25,914,611 downwards.
GGTTCGAAACCTGATTTATCGCGTAAACGTGGGTACACTCACCACCTCGCTAACGAAGAGAGGTTGTGTTCCCATTTTTTTGTCTAAATCTCTCATAATCAAATAATAGCCTCAAGATGCAATCAATTTGTTTTGTATCGCAATGCAAATTTTTTTACTGTATTATATAACATATTATCACAGTGTGTAATATATATATATATATGGAACCGATTACATGCGGTCAGTGCGGCCACGATCACGGGCCGTCGATCACGGGTCCATCGCATCGGACGGTCGGATGCGAATCACGTCGACCGTTGGATGCGATCGGACGGTCCACGATCGCAACCGCACGACCGCACCTCATCGGTCGCGTGTATATATATATATATATATATATATATATATATATATATATATATATATATATATATATACACACACGCGAGCGATTAGGTGCGGCGAACGGCGGGTGCGGCCACGACGTGGGCCGTTCGATCGCGGGTCCATCGCATCCAACGGTCGACGTGAATCGCACCGACCGTCCTGTGCGATGGATCCGTGATCGACGGCCCGTGATCGACGCCGCACCCGCAGTTCGCCGCACGTAATTACTCATATATATATATATATATATATATATATATATATATATATATATATGAGTAGGGAGCCGATTAGTGCGGTTTACGGTCGGTGCGGTGCGCGATCACGGGCCGTCGATCACGGGTATCGCATCGGACGGTGGGGCGATTCACGCACCGTTGGATGCATGGACCCGCGACGGAGTCCACGGTAAACGCACCGACCGCATACCGCACGTAATCGCGACCATATATATATATAGTAGTGAATGTTGTAAATGGGGTTGCACACACACAGTGGCGGAGTCACCATAGGACCCGGGGGGCACACATGCCCCCCTGGATTTTTTTAATTTATTTTCATATTCTTTTAATTTGTTTTTAGATCCTTTTAATTTTTTGTGGTAAGTTAATTTTAATTAGGGCCCATAGATCATAGGCTCCACTTACATATGAAATTCCATAAACAACAACTACTCACAACTAAATAAATCATCTGTAAATGACAATTTTATCCATTTGGATAGGGTTTTATAATATATTTAGAGTGATAAAATCGTAATTTTGTAAGACTTTTTATATTTTTAACACATTTTAGGGTTTTTTAGTATATTGTGTTTTCATCGAGGGTTAACCAAATGGAATATTTACAAAATATTCAACATCTATCAATGAAAATTTTACTCAGGGGGTTATTTGGATTTACTAATTACTAGGTGTTTTTAGAGGGTTATATGGATTTCAAAAAAAATCAAGGGGTTATATGAATTTCAGTCAATTTATAGGGGTTTTTTTCCCCCTAAAAAGACATTGTTCCACTCTCCAAGCTGCCGAAGACGAAAACAAAGAGACTGAGGGAGGGAGGGAGGGAGGGGGTCCACGGCTAGGGTTTTGTGTGTTGTAACTTGTTAGGTAGAGTTTTTCTAATAGTGGACGGTTCCAGATTAGATGTTTGAGATTGAACGGCCATGATTATCAGATTAGTTTACGGGTTCAGGGTTGGGTCGAATTGTGAGTGATGCCAATCTGAACCTAAATCAATTATTACTCATCCTGAATTGGTCACCCCGAACTCGAACCTGATTTTTACAACCTAATCCATGTAAAAATTGGGTTCACCCTGACCCAAGTTGCAACCCCTATCCCTAACCCTCATCATTTCTCTCATTCATTTCTGTTAGAATAAGAGAGAAAATAATAGTACAGAATAGTGTTACACGTCTAACACAGTAATACAATATATGTAAGATCTAACACTTCCTTTATTGTCAATTGGATTTTCCAATCCTCCATATTTTTTCTCTACTCAAAACAAAATGGCAGAAACACTAAGCCCCCGTTTGGATGTCGAATAAGATTTATTCTTGGGTATTTATTTATCCGAGCATAAATGAGTATAAATAAGAATAAATTGATTTTGTGTTTGGTTGTATTTTGAATTATTTTCGTTGAGAATCGTAAGAATAAATATTTTGTTGTTTGAGGTAAAATGTAAATAAAGTATGGATAAGGATATTTATAAAAGGTAAAAAAATTATGATAGTTGATTTGACAGGTAGGCCCACTTATTTTTTTAGTGGAATATCCTAGGATAAATTTTATTTTAAGGAGTTGATTGGAATTCCATATACCATTTTATACCAGTTTATTTTTGCACACTTTATCTCAGGGTTTATCCGTGGCTTTCCAAACGATTTTAAAATTTTATCCGGGGTTATCCGGGGCTTATCAGACATCTAAACGGGGGCTAAAGAATGATCAAACTTTCAGTTTTTTTTTTATACAGGACAAACTCAAAATATTACACAAAAAATACATTTAATGTAATGAACCAAACATTAAGAAAAACATCTTGGCTCTCTGTGTGTAGGGAGCCAAAATCAGTTTCTTTATTTTAGAGAAAACATTCCGAGAGAAAGTTAGAAAGAAGTTTTTAAAAAATTTCTTCAAAATTTGAAAAAGAAAGAGAATTCAGCCAATAATGGAGAGAGTTCAACCAATATGATAAACTGTTGTTTATCATATTTATATTTTATTTAATTAAATATGTAATTATAAATGCATTAAGTAAAATAATTTTTTTCACATGGTCGGAGATGTGAGGTTTTGCACAGCAATAAAGGAGAAAGCCATGTTAAAAGGTGGGCAAAATCTGGGTGGACAGGTCACGTCGGGTCAGCCCGTACCGAATCACATGCTCTCTTCGGGTCATGCATTGGCTCCACTGGGTTCACAATTAAACCAGGTTTTTTTTAAAAAAATGAATTATCAAAAATATATTTTTGTTAGATTTATTAAAATTTGTTTCTATAAGTTTTGATTTTTTATATAAAAAAAAAAAAAATCAAAATCGTTGGAGTTGTACGAAAAACAATTTTGATTTTATTGTGATTCATGTAAAAGCAAAATGTTAAATATAATTTAAATTGATTTTCAAAAGCAATGTGATAATTTAAATTAGTGAACCGAGTTTTTGTTAAGTCGATAAACACATCTTACCCATGTAAAAGTGGTCAAAGGATTATATTAAAAAAAATCAAATTAAATTAAACAATTTATTTTGAAAAAACTACTCCCCGATTTTTTTTGATAAATACTATTTAAGTTTTAAAAAGAAAGGGTGTTGATAGACCGTCGTCACGTTGCTAGCACGTGTATGAAATCACCTAATGCCACCGTATGTACCACACTATCTTTTAGTATATACAATATAACGAAAAAACATTAAAATATATGCAATCAATTCGTGTGAGTATTTACATCATTTGTATTTTTATTAGCTAATATATATTTTTTTTAAAAATTATGAACTGCAAATAGGCATGGACATCTCATTTTTCAAACATAAAAATCTAAAATTTGAATAAAAAATTGAAAATCAGTTTGATTCTAAATGAGGCTTTAATTAAGAAATTTTTCACACAGTTTTTTTTACACAAACAGATGTAGTATCATATAACTCAGTACCCCCCTATAGTCACTATAACCAGTGACATACCTCATTAAAAAAATTAATATTTTTTTATAATGATATCAATAAATTCATTTATGTATATGCTTTATTTGTTATAAAAATATATTCTCACTTAAGGCCATCTTCAGCCCTTACTCAAACTTATACCCAAATTTTACTTAAAATTTGAGTAAAAGCTTGATTTGATAAGATGTGTCTCCAATCATCATTTTGTGTTTTACTCAAATCTTTTAAAAATTTCACATGTTCATCTAATTATTTCATAAAAACATTTTCAAAGTTATTTCTTCAAACACTTTTACTACTCAATTTTTCTTTCCTTCAAATATTTAAATTTAAAAAAATATTATCATCCAATTTTTTTTAAAAAAGTAAAAGTAATATTTTTTTATTAAAGTAAAAATAAGAAATTAAAAAATGAAGAATTAAGAAAAAAACTACTTTTTATTTTTTTTTACTTCAAGAGATGGTGAAAATTTTTGGAGTGGAAAAACATTTAATATAATTAAACTAAAGGCGGAGTTGAAGGGAAAAAATGTTACATTGTAAGAAAATGTTGAGATAAAAAAAAAAAAAGATGTTAAAAATTTGGGTAAAGATTTGAGTCTCCTTTGATTTGGGTAAAAGTTTGAGTAAAAACTTCATTTGGTATGGGTATGGGTAAATGATTGGAGAAGGTTTTGAGTGATTTTTACTCAAATTTAAATTTGAGTAAAAATTTGAGTATAGAATTAGAGATGCTTAATGAGATGCTTGATTTGTTAAAAACTAAAATAATATGAACAATTTGCATCTGCCTATGAATGTAAAATAATATCAGCCCGTCTAAATGGGCTGTGTTTTATGGGCCAAAATTTATGGAAAGAGATACACACAGTCCTCATTGCAGTCCCAATTGCAGTTAATCATAATTTTTTTTTTAATCATACACTCACTTTTTGAAGTGCATACTGTTATGTGAAATAAAGTATATACTGAGATACATTAGTGTATTTTTTTTTATGGTGAAAAAATGAAAAACAAATTTGAGTTTTATACTATGATGAACTCATATATTAATATATTATGATAGTATAATGTATATTATCTTATCATAGCATATGAGATTGTAAAACAGACTACAAAATAACTGCATATATCAGCGCTCAAAATTTAAATCCTAGGCCCAGTTTTGTGATCAGTTGGGCTTCATGAGCAAAGGGCTACACATGTTTTCATGTTCAGTTGAGCCCAAAAATTAAAATACGTGAGACTTATGGTCTGAATTATAAAATGGATTGAGAATAATTTTTTTGTATAATAAAATAAAATAAATTGACTCCCTACATCCCTATTACCCATATGTTAATGAATCCCTATGAACAACCCACTAGTAAAATAATAAAATAACATAAAACGAAAATAAAAATATACCCGTTCATTGATAACAATAATTACCTAAAAATTACTTAAAATGTGCATTAAAACTATAAATTTTATGAAATTTAGAGATTTGATGAATATGCAATGTAGATTTTTTTAATTAATTTAACTTAATTTATTAGAGTATCTTATTTTATATAATATTTATAAGATTTATCATCTATTTAAAATATTTAAATAAGATTCAAAGAAGAAATAATGGTTATAAGAATGAATTTTAATAAATTTATGAAAGTGAAAATGTACATAAGATTTATGAACACGATTAAATATATGAAAAAACACTCAGTATTAGTAATTTGAGTAGATTTGAATATATTGATGATTACTTAAATTTGATTTTAATATCTTAACATGTATTTATGATTTATCTAAATCTGATTTTAAAAAATTAAAATTTGAATAAATAGATACGAGTAATTGTTAAGTTTATGTTAGGGTAAAAACAAAAATAAAAATGGGTGGTGACTTTCCTTTAATAAATAAGTAAATAGAAAAGATAATTTGGCTGGGCCTGGACTATATGACATATGTGAAACCCATTTCAAAGAGGAAAAAGATACGCATAGCTCCATTGCAGCTCAATTGCAGATCATTTTTTTTTTTAAATCATACACTCACCTTTTGAAATGTACGTAGTTATATAAAATGAAGTATATACTGAGATATATTAGTGTATTTTTTTATAATAAAAAATTGAATTATATACTATGATCGGACTCAATCTCATAAATTATGATAATGCAATATATACTATGTTATCATAACGTATGGACTGTAAAACGGACTGCAAAAAAGATTGCTTGTATATCTTTTAAAAAATGGAAAAAGTTATGATCTAATTGTTTAAAATAATCGATTCTCAAACAATTATTTTTGACCTGTTTTTTTTCCATAGAAGTTGTTATGGTATCAACTGGGAATGTTATAATAACATAACAACTTAAACTCATACAGTCATAGGTCCGTTTGGGATTGCGTCAGAGAGAGTTTGATGTGGTGGAACATCCAGCAAAAAAAAATAATAATAATAAACTTTTTCATTTTTGAAGGTCGATGGCAACGTTGAAGTGTTTTTTTTTTCACGTGTGAAATGTTTTAAAACACCGCTTCTCCAACTCACCCTCGTTTTCTTAATGTTGTCCCAAACGGGACCATAAACTAATCACCAAAATGAGAAACCCCTTACCAAAAAGGTGATAAAATGATGTAATTTTATAATCGATTTAAGTCACTAAATTGATCAATTTTTTCACATAATCACATTCTGGATTGTGTATTTTTATTATTTTCTAAGAGTTTCATTGAACTAAGCAAACCATAGTCTAACTTAAATTCCACATTATTCTAGAATCTAAATACATCCATGTTTTGATGGACCGCAGTCTGTTGCTTAACTATCCAATGTCCAATAATAAATGACACAGAACATTTAATTATAAATATCACCATATATCATAAACCATAAAATATAAGAGTACACTGGAACCAAAGTTCCTACAACAACGACCCACAACACAACCCTCTCCAGAAATTTAAAATACAACTAAAAACAAACATAGGACGCAAATGTGGAGCTCGCACGCGTGGAAGCAACCGCACGTGTGACACAAAGTGAACGCCCCACTTTTTATTCACCATTCCTCATAATAACTTATTACAGATAAGCCCCCTGTAGCAATATTAATTATTTAACTAACCCTGCAAGGCCAAAATAGTATATTAGAATACCATCACAATAATACATGAAAAATCATCCAAAAAAATAGTAAGAATGTTGCATGTATTCTTGTTAATTTTCGTAGTTGATTTTTTTATAAAGGTATAATTCATTTGGTGAAATATGTAATTTTTGAAGAAATATGATAAATCAAATCATTTATTTTATATAAATATAAATGCAAAGAAATTGCATATAAACAACTCAATGGATGGAATACAATCACGTTGATGTCAAAATCCATATCTAAATTTATTGAGCATCTTTGTCGGTTCAAAACATAATAAATCTTAATATGTTTCATAAAATTTTAAGGCTAAAGACTGCACATAACAAGTGTGTCACACTTACTTGGTGCAGTCAATGTTAGGGTTGAAGCTGTAAGGGATGTTGATGCCGCACTTGGAAGGGATGCTTTTAGCGTAGCTCGGGTTGGCCCCATGCGCCAAGCTCTTGAGGCACGAGCACGCCTGTTGGCGGTCTGGGGTGGTCCTTGCGGCGGAGTTGAGCCCCCTGATCCCGCTACAGCATCCGGAGGGGATGGTGCCCCCCTTCTGTGCATAGGCTATGCATGGTGAGATGTACTTCACAACTTGGCTGCACGAGATCGCCGCCTCCACCTCACGTGGTCCTGCCACGAGGAGAGGGCGGCGATGACAGCGAGGATGGCTAGGGTTGCAGTGGTGCGGGTCATTCTGTAAGTGTGTGTGTGTGTGTGTGTGACTACTTCACTAGGAAGTGGTTTGTAATGAGGTTGGTGTGGTATGTAATGGTGGGAGTGGTGTTGTTTATATAGGGGAGCAGGGGAATATTTTTTTTAAAGAAAAAAATTAATTTTAGTGTGACTTTGATGCACTATTGTTCTAATGTTGTAAATGGTGATCGTTTGATGAAATGGTGCTTTCAATTGGTTGGTTTTGCACCATTCGTCGATTAATTAATGTGTTTGTCCACTCCATTGATATAATTACAGTATGGCCTTTGTGTTTTAGGTTAATTTTTATACAGTGTATAAGTTCAATATAATATTAAATCAGACAGAAATAGAGAATCTAATATGTATGAGTCAACCAGGCGTATCACATATATGTGATGTAAAATAATTTTAGTAAATTTTTTTTTATTTAAATTGAAATTTATCATAAAATCATGCATTCTCACATTAAAATTCTCTTTGTCACATCTTTTTTTAGCGACAAACTCTTTAAATCTTCGACTCACTTTATTCTTACGTTTTTTAATGAGAATAAAAAAAAACACAACCAAAGAGAAAATATCTTATTACTGTGGAATTGTTATCTATACTGGCATAATCATCTATTAAATAACTCAATTCTTCAATCCAAAAGAGGGCCATGTGTTTTGATTTTTTTTTAAATAGTATATCTCATCTAATGAAGTACATGCTTATATAAAAAATGAAGCATATACTCCAATGAATTGCATTGATGCATTTATAAAAAAATATAAAAAAATCTTCCGAAGCACATGTCTTATTAACGTGAGCATATGCGTCGATAGAAATCTATCGATGCATATAGGATTGGAATTGAGAATGAAAATGGATCTGGGTGTAACAACACCCTTTTTCAATTGGGGCTGAAAATTTTCAAATAATATATATACTAGATATGCATATGATCTATTCAAATAAAAATATATAATGTAATACATGAGGAAGACTGCAAAAAATATTACAAAAATGATTTAATACATTTTCCTAACTTAAATATACCGAGGGACATGAGTTCTTTACTCAAAATATTATAAGAAAAGATTATGTACTATGACATGAGAATGGGCTCTCAACACTTTCAAAGTTTGGACACTAATTAACTATACCGACATTTATACAAAAATAAATAAATCTATCCCAACACTTTCAAAGTTCTAAAGAGTCTTGGTTTTCTTAACAAATGTCATTGCACAACACATAAGTTGTTCATGATATGATTTCAATGTTTTGGATTGGATTTCATAAAAATCACAAAAGTTAAAATGAGACCATTGTAGACTCCCGTATCCATTATAAATTTGAAAATGAGTGAACTGGTATTTTATAAAAAAATTTGTCAAAATTGATCATCACCATTTCTTTTCTTTTATATTCCCCCGCTTGGGGTGAGGCAGTTTGGTTGATGAATAATAAAATATAAATAAGGTGTAAAAAGTTGATTTGACATGTGAGTCATATTGATGTATAAGAGGTGTTGATAGGTGATTTGATGTGATGAGATGTGTTTTTTTTATTTGTAGGTAGGCACCACTTATTCATGGGAATAGATAAACGGAATATAGTTTATCTTAGGGGTTACTTAGAATTGTTATACTCTCTTATATTTGTTTAAACTGGTTTAGTAATACTTATACTCTGTAAACAAACAATCATTTTTCTTATCTATTCTTATATCACCCTTATACTCACTTAACCCATAATCCAAACAGCCCCGTGAAAATAGGACCGGATGTAACATTATGCATTGAAAAAATGACATTGAGTCTTCCATCCTCAACCACAACCCAGTAACCCATTTAATTGAGGCCCACTGACTCATCTCGTACGTCTTATTCCCTGCCTTTATTGCTCCTGCCCCTTTCTCCGTCGTCCAATCAATTCATTGAACGGTCAGCATTTGCTGAACCCCTCCGCCCCCCTTGTCGGGCCTCCTCTGACCGTCTCGAAAAAATATAAACAGAAAAAACCAACACCGTCTGATCCATCGATCAGACGGCATCACAAGCCACGTCGCGGCACGTCGGATTCGTGGTACCTGTGTTGGGGGGACCAACAACCCACCGTCTGATCCATCGACCGTTGTTGATGAAATGGCCAATGTTTTTAGAAAGGTAAAATGCATCTGGAACTCTTGAAGTTTTTAAAAAACATGCACTTATACCTCTTGTTATTATATTTTTTTATTAAGATGTGACAAAAATAACTTAAAATTACTGTTTTATCCTTAACTATCTAAATATCCATAGAAAAAATCAATTAATTAATTCTAGACATGCTTTATGAATATTAACTTATACAATAATTAATTCTTTAAATACATCTTAATGCATTTTTGTGAGAATTAATTTATATAATAATTAATTAAATGGTGAAAATAACCCATAAAGAAAAATTGAAAACATGATAAAGATTTAATTAGAATGGTAAAATCGCACTTTTATCTCATTTTAATAGAAAATCAAATTGCAAATGGTGTAATTGTATATTTTTGAATTATAGGGAGTGTTTCTGCAAGTTTAGAAAATTTAAGGGGGTCCAAACTCATTTTACCCTTTTTAGAAATACGTTTGAAAAATAAGATTCTAGATAAAGTGGTTTAAATAGACTTTAGATTCCTAAAAAGTCATATTTTTTACATTTTTTAAAAAGTAACTAAAAGATGTAAATAACTTTTTAATTAAGCTAGCTTCTTGAAATCCGTTTGGTAACACGTTTGAATTTTTTATTTAATTAAAAATAAAATCACCCCTCCACTTGTGTTATCAAACGGGGCTGATTTTTATCCTATTTTTACACCGTGCATGATGGTCCATGATGTTTAGGGTGAGAAAACAATATCAAACGGGGCATGATTTATATCCTATTTTTACACCCTGCATGACAGGTCCATGATGTTTAGGGTGAGTAAACAAACTAAAATCTAGGGCCGGTTGTAACAACACCCAATATGGTGACATGAAAAAAAGATGGTCCTTTCTCCTATGCTATGAATAGGATGTGATGTCTAGCTCCAACGAACTTATCATCAATAATGGTCATTGTGAGAGAGTTCAACTGACCCTTGTACATGCATGTCTTGCAAGAATGAAACGCATATTTGCAGGATCTTGCAATTCATTGAATTTGGTGCACAAAATGTTTGAAAGATGGATTACGTGTTGGGTTCTGAACTCCATTTTCATATTAATATCAAGTTGTCATAGGGTGGCATTAATATTATACATACATTGAATTTCATCAAAGAACTTAGTATCCATACATAGACTTTGATCAAAGAACTTGTTTCTTAAAAAGATTGGACATATTTGGATCTTTATTGTGAGAGATTTGGAATTTTTTTGGACAGTAGTTAGCCTCATCTCCCTTTCGTAAGTTTTTAAGAAGTTATATATTTTTTTCCTTTTTACCCTTGATGAGTATGATAGTAGTAGAATTTTCAATAAAAGATAAAGATACTTTTGTTATCAAAAGGTGGGTTAGTAAAAAAAAAATTAAAACTCTTCACCAAGATTTTGAGCAATGAGGGACTGAGTGGGTTGGAAAGCTTTTGCTTTGCACACAGTTTCTACGATTTATTAAAAAGTGTTAAATATATCTATGTCTCTGTAAATATGGATAATCCCATATAAATCCTTATCAAAATTGTGATAGACATACAAGTCATTGAAAACTCACAAAAACTCATTTACATCCCTATCATCAACAAAGTTTAACCATGATTCAATCTATCTTGGTTAATTCTAATCCATAACATAAAATTAAATTATTTGGGCCTCAAGAGGCACCCTATTTTTGTGGAAGGGGAAAGACCTACATCATGGTGGACTTATCCCAAAAACAAGCGTGTGCCCTGCCCCGCCCGATTTGCACGTGTGGAATAATTTATTTTTAAGGGGTGTTAAGTTTATATGTAAGTGTTTTGAACTTCTTTCTGGTCTTCAGATAAATTACTCCAAAAGTTCCATGTCCGGGATACACCTAAAGCAAGAGGAAATCAGCAATCTGGCGAGGATCATGGGATGCCGAGTTCAGTGTTTCCCGATGCGTCATCTGGGCCTTCCACTTATGTTGGGATCTTTCAGGAAGACTGAGTGGCAACCTCTTATCAGCAAGTTTGAGCATAAACTTGAAGGTTGGAAAAGCAAAAGTCTTAGCTTGGGAGGAAGGGTGACTCTACTACAAGCGGTGCTTTCGAATCTCCCCATTTTCTATCTTTCAGTGTTCAAAATACCAGAAGGTGTACTTCAAAAAATTGATTCTCTACGGAGGTCTTTTATGTGGAAAGGATCAGGGGAGGTCAATAAGCCTTACTTGGTGAAATGAGATGCAATATGTGAGAGGAAAGCAAAAGGAGGAGCAGGTTTACTGAACCTTGAAGACATGAACTGTGCACTTCTTTGTAAATGGAGATGGAGGATGCTACAGGGGACTTCCTCTACGTGGAGAAATATACTCGAGGGTCGATACCTACGTGGGGAGGGGAGAGCGGAGAGATTTCTATTGCCTTCTCAGCGATTGACTCGCATTTGGAGGGACATTCTATCTGCCACCACGGTTTATGGATGCTATCCGTTGGACAGTGGAAAATGAAAAAAAGTGTGTTCTTTTGGCATGACCATTGGTTAGGAGAAGAATGCCTGAAAACCAGATTTCCAAACTTGTTTGTATTGTCTACTAACAAGGTCGGAAAGGTCAATGATTTCTGGTTTCAGTCGGCACATGCAGGAGAGTGGGTGTTCCAGTTTCACAGAAATTTGCATGGCCTGGAAGCCTTCCAATACTCGGCATTATTTCAAGATCTCCAAGGAGTACAAGTGGTGGAAAGTCTACCGGACTTACTGATCTGGAACCCACGACCAAGTGGCGGTTTCTCCGTTAAATCATGCTACGATTGGTGGAGAAGGAATAGACCGCAGGGGCAAGATTTAGCTTCAAAAGCCAAGGCTATATGGGGACCAAAAATTCCCCTGAAAGTTAAGTTCTTTTATTGGTTGTTGTATCAAGAGAAATTGCTCACAAAGTCCTGTCGTGCTAAATGGGTTCCCCAAGCAGACAGAACCTGCATTTTCTGTTCTGCCGAAGAAGAAACGGTGGCTCACCTATCCATATCTTGCCCGTTCGTCGGACAGATCTGGAGGCTTCTATCGGAAGTCACGGATTTGGACACCTCTTTCTCCTCCCTCCAGAGCATGTGGGAAGCCGGTAGGAAATTGAAGCTTCCAGGGGACCGAAGTGTGCAGGCCAAGGTTTCACAATCTTTTATTCCGGCCGTGTGTTGGGCTGTGTGGCTAGAACGAAATCATCTTCTGTTCAAGAATGCAAGAGCATACGTGGAAAATGTTTGGGAGCGAGTCATACATTTTATCAAGCTATGGGGGACACAATGTGCGGGGGCGTCCTTGGTGTCTATTGTTAGGGGAAAACTTGATATAGCTATGTAATTTCATGTGTATTTTTACTCTCAGTCCAGCTAGTAGAATCCTCTTCTACATGATTGGGTGAGAGATTTTCTGCTTTTTGACTTATGTTGGTTTGGAATGTAACACCCATTCGGCATTTGCCTGATTTATCAAAGGCTCATGCCAATCTTCCATAAAAAAAAATTACTAAATTATCTCTTATTTTTCAATCCCACCAAACAATTTCAAGGTAGAAGGTGAAGAAATATAAAAGTTCTATAAAAGTAATTTGTTCTTTTAAGTGGATTAAATTTGTTGTTTATAGGAACTATAATGCCTATACAAGTACATGATAATGAAATATTGAATAAATATTCCATTGAATTTGGATAAAAATTTCACCGAGGTATGAAAATTGGGTTTTTTTTTTTAGTTTTTAGGGACTCATGTGTGTGCCTCAATTTAACAGGGACTTTATGATATTATCCATATCTGTAGGGATGTAAATGTCTTTAACCCTACTAAAAAACGTAATCATTGATTGTGTACAAAAAAAAAACAAGTTTGATTTTATTGTGATTCATTTAAAGCAAATGGTTTATGTAACGCCTCGAATCCACGACTTCATTTTGAAGCGTGAAATCCAATTGCATTAATTTAATTCCTTAAATCTCTGAATTCTATCTTTTTCTTTATCTAAAGACATAATAAGATAATACTAAAATAAACTTCATTCTTTAAGGATAATAGAACATCTAAAATTCAACAATACTCCACAGTTAGTCTAGACATAACTTATACATCAAAAGATATACAATTTGACATAAACATGGTTTCTAAGAGGATAAGTCAATTACATGTTAAATAAAATTCATTAAGTCCTTCTATGCAAAGTCTAACCTTCTAGAAAATATGATCATGCCATAGTTGCATGAGATTCACTACTCTAGGTCCTTAAATCTAAAAGGAGAAAATAATGAAGAATGAGCTATAAGTGTCTCAATAATATAATATACTTTATAATAAAGAGTTTATAAAAGTGTCATATACCCTGTTAGCCTCATCTAGTCACTATAATAAGTGATATACTTCATCAAAAAAAATTTCACATTCTTTATAAATGATATCAATAAATTTATTTAATTTGTGTACACGATTCATCTTTTATAAATAAAAATGCATATCTCACTTGATGAGATTCATGTTTTGTAAATATAAATATATATATATATATATATATATATATATATATATATATATATATATATATAAACAAACAACGTCTGTCTAGGACTGTCAAAACACTAAGGTTGTGTTTGAATGTACGATTGAAAAGCTGAGATTCTTAAAATCTTGCATTTCAAACTTAGCTTTTGAAAAACATTTTAATCGGCCTAAATCTCTTCAAATCTGTCGTTCCCGGCCCGTATATCAGCCCGTCTAAAATGGGCCGTGTTTTCTGTACCAAAATGTCGGCCCACATTTACTTCATAGGCCCAGTTTTGTGATTAGTTGGGTTTCATGAGCGAAGTGGGCACATGTTTTCAGTTGAGCCCAAAAATTAAAACACGTGAGACCTATGTTTTGAAATGTGAAATGGATTGAGAATAATTTTCCCTTTTTTATAATAAAATAAAATAAAATAAATAAACTCCCCACATCCCTATAACCCATGTGTTAATAAATCCCCAAGATTCCTTTTTAATTAATTTAATTTAATTTATTAGAGAATCTTGTTTTATATAAAATTTATAATATATATCATCTATTTAAAATCTTCAGATAAGATTCAAAGAAGAAATAATGGTAATAAGAATGCAATTTAATAAATTTGTAAATGTGAAAATGTACAGAAGCGTTATGAACACAGTTAAAATATGAAAAACATTCCTATTAGTGATCTACATAGAATTGAATATACTGATGATTACTTAAATTTATTTTAAAATCTTAAAATGTATTTATGATTTATGTAAATTTGATTTGAAAAATTAAGATTTGAATAAATAGATATGAGTAATTGCTAAGTTTATGGAGGGTAAAAACAAAAATAAAAACTGGGTGACTTTCCTTTAATAAATAAGTAAATAGAAAATATAACTTGGTTGGGCCTGGACTTTGACATGTGTGAAACCTGTTTCAAAAACTGAAAAAAGTTATGATCTAATTAATTAAAATAATCGATTCTCAAACAATTATTATGAATCAGTTTTTTTACATAAAAGTTGTTATGGTGTCTCCCATAAATGTTATGATGATAATAGAAAAATTGATCAATTTGTAACTTAAACTCATATAGTCATAGGTCCTATTTGGGACTGCATTTGGGTGAATTTGCGTTGTAGATGAGGTGGAACACCACCTCCAAAGCAAACAACAAAAGGAAAAAAAACTCTTGCATTTGAAGGTCCACAGCAGTGTTGAAATTGTATTTTTTTTTAATGTGTGAATTGCTTTAAAACACCGCTTTTTTAACTTACCCTCATTTCTCCCAACACATTGTCCCTCAACGCTGTCTCAAACAGAATTATAGACCGATAAACTTCTTATCAAAATAGTGATAAAATGATATCATTTTATAATGGAGCTAAGTTACTGGTCAATTTTTTTCACATAATCACATTCTGGGTTATTTATTATATTTTGAGAGTTTTGTTGGACTGACATATGACAAATCATAGTCACGTCACACTTGTTGGTGACTTAAGTTCCACGTTATTTTAGGCCCCGTTTGGTAACGAGGTTTTGACGGATTCTGCTTTTTGAAAAGCTAAAATCTCAAAATCGTGCAGCCAAATGGGTTGGATTCCGGCGGAATCAAAAGCTGGATTCCTTTTAATTTCTCTCTCGAAATCCGTGTTTTTAAAATCTCAAAAAGAACGTTTTTTTGTCAGAATCGATTTATTGAATTAAAAAACAACTTTTTCTATCAAACATTAAACTCTTTCCAAATATTGATTCCTGAATTAAAAAAAACATCCAAAAAAGTCAAGGTCTAAAATCATCTTAAAAAGCAGCTTTATTCCAAAATCTACTTTTCAATCTGTGTTTTCAAACGGAGCCTTAGAATCTAGATACATCTGTGTGTGTTCTGCGGATGATGGACCACAGTCCATTGCTTAAATATCCAATGTCCAATAATAAATGACACCAGAACATTTAATTATAAATATCACCATATATCATAAACCATATAAATATAAGAGTACACTAGAACCCAAGTTCCTACAACAACAACCCACAACACAACCCTCTCCAGAAATTAAAAATACAACTAAAAACAAACAAAGGACGCAAACGTGGAGCTCGCACGCGTGGAAGCAACCACACGTGTCACACAGCTTTTTATTCACCACTCCTCATAACTTATTATTACTACACATAACCCCCGTGTAGAAATATTGTTCACCTAACCCTGCAAGGCCAAAAAAGGTATATTAGAATACCATCACAATTCACAATAACACATGAAAAATCATACCAAGAAATAGGAAGAATGTTACATGTAGTTTTATTTACCTTCTCTTTTATGTTTAATTTTCATATTTGATTTTTTTTAAAGATGTGCTTCATTTGATGAAATATGTACTTTTTCAAAGAAATATAATGAATTAATATCCATTTACTTTATTTAAGTAAATGTAAAGAGATTGCATATAAACCACTCAATTGATGGAATCCATCTCTAAATTTATTGAGCATCTTTGTAGGTTTAAAACATAATGAATCTTAATATATTTCATATAATTTTGAGGCTATATGAAGACTGCATGTAACAAGTGTGTTAAACTTACTTGGTGCAGTCAGTGCTAGGGCTAATGCGGTAAGGGATGCTAACACCACACTTGGAAGGGATGCTTGTAGCGTAGGGAAGACTCCCACTCGCCAAGCTCTTAAGGCACGAGCACGCCTGTTGACGGGCCAAGGTGGTACTCGCGGCGCCGTTGAGCCCCCTAACCCCGCTACAGCACCGGGGGGGAATGGCTCCCCCCTTCTGCGCATAGGGTATGCATGGTGAGACGTAACTCGCAACTTGACCACACGTGATCGCCTGCGCCTCACGCGGTGCTGATGCAAGGAGGAGGGTGGCGACAACGATGGAGAGGATGGCTAGGGTTGCGGTGTTGCGAGCCATTTTGAAAGTGTGTGTGTGTGTGTGTCTACTTTCACTATGTAGTGGTTTGTTGTGAGGTGGCTGTGGCATGTAATGGTGGGAGTGGGGTTGTTTATATAGGGAGTAGGGGAACATTTAAATAAAAAATAAAAAAATTTAATGTGACTTTGTTGCACAATTGTTTTTAATGTTGTCAATGGCGATCATTTGATGAGATGGTGCTTTCAATTGGTTGCACCGTTCCATTAATTAATGTGTTTGTCCACTCCGTTGGTATAATTACAGTACGGCCCTTGTGTTTTAGGTTAATTATGTTACAGTGTGAGCTTCTTTTCCAAAAATACATGTGAAAGTTCAACATGTTTCATACATATTAATCAGGCATCAGATGTGCTACAGAAACGGAGGATCTAATGTATGAGTCAACAAGGAGTATCACATATGTGATGTAAAATATTTTTTAGAAAAAATATTTTTATTTAAATTGAAATGTACCAGCAAAGGCATACATTTTCACATTAAACAATTTTGTGTCACATCTTTTTTAGCCGACACAAACTCTCTAAATTTTCGACTCAGGATCTCATCCAAGTCCAATATTATAGAACTTTGAAAGTGTTGGGATATATTTATTGGCCCATCATGGTAGTTAGAAGTTTATTCTCACGTCACAGTACATAATATTTTCTTATAATATTAAATGTTATTATATTCAATTTTTTTTACAGTTTTATATATGTATCTCGTTATAAATCTAGTAGAGCATATATCTCATTGGACAATATATATATTCATTAGATAATATTTACTATTTAAAAAAAAACACTTGTGATATGTGTCTCGGTTGATAAAAATGACTAAGTTCAACATTTTCTACAATATTTTGAGTAAAAATCTATTTTTCTTCTTTGTTGGTGTACTTAAGTGTGTTTGTGCCACATGAAAATGAAGGAAAGTAAAAAATTTTCCTTTGACCACACAAAAACCAATTGTTTGTGCCAAACAAAAAGTGAGAAAAAACTTTTCAACACTTTCACTTTGTTATTTTGTCTTATTAGAAGAGGAGGGAAAAATTTTCCTCACCTTAGATGAGGGAAAGTGAAGAAAAGTGTGTTTGCTTTTTTTGAATTTTAATATTAAATGTTTGGTGATATTGATTATTTTTGTTTGTTCTTATTTTTTTATTTTATAATAAAATAATAAAAGTATTTAATTAATTTTTTTATTTATTATGTGACATGTCCTTGTTGATTGTCTTTCAAAATTTTATTTATTTAAAAATATTTTATTGATAAGTTAGATTGTTTTTATATTATACTTAAAATAACATGCAAACAATATTTTTTTTAATCATTTTTCATCACTTTCTTTGATAATATAAAAATATATTTCATTTTGAATCATTTTCATCATAAAAACAAAAAATAATTTTTATTTTCTGTCATTTTAATTAGAGTCACAAACAACAATTTTATTTTCTATCACTTTCCTTAACAGGTACAAACAACATATAAGCTGATCAAATGGAAAATAATTTCTTTTTCATCATTTTCCTTTTGACCTAAATTCATTCACTTTTTCTTTATTTTTCCTTTGAGATTGTGCACAAACACACCCTTAATTTTACATTTTTCTCCATTTCCTCCCTTCTCCACTCCCCGCTCCCTTTTAAGTTTGTAATTCGATGACCATTAATGAAATCAGAGCAGATATATACATTCTTTTAAAAAAAGAAAAAAAATCGAGTAAAGAACTCATGTCCCATGGTATATTTTTTTGAGAAATGGTAGACAATTGTGTGTCCCTTGGTATATTTAAGTTGGGAAAATGTGTTGAATCATTTTTGCAATATTTTTGGCAGTCTTCCACACATACTACATTTCATACATAATATGTCAAAGAGAAATGTTAAAATTGCATGAATGACTGTGTGCATCACCAATTCACCCTGATAGGTAAAAAAAAAAAAAAAATTAATGTTAAGTACAACCTCAAATGTTATCCCACAAACAGTTCACACATTTTTTATAATTTTTTAATAGTAAATTTCGTCTAATGAAATAAATGTTTTGATGAAAAATGAATATTGCTCAATTTCAAATTGAATTGATCTATTTTTAGCAACTGTAAAAATACACACACATCTCATTTAAAGAAATATATGCTTTGCTGAATGACTAATGAGATATATGAAATTATATTTTAGACAGTAAAAAATACGGTGGAACAAACTACCTTCTTATATAAAGCAAGATGAGAAAAAGTCAGAGGAGGAGGGGGTTTAATGTAATTAAGCAATGGGCAAGGGAAATGAATGCAGAAAATGACATTTACCATTCAACAGCCCAACCACACCCACTAACCCCATTTATTTAACTGAGGCAGACTGACTCATCGTGTACGTCTTATTCACTGCCTTTATTGTTCCTGCCCCCGTCTCCGCCGTCCAATCAATTCATTGGACGGTCAGCATTCGCTGAACCCCTCTGTCCCCCTTTGTCACGCCTCTGACCGAGTTCACTGTACCATCTCGAAAAAATAAAAACACAAAAAACCAGCACTGTCTGATCCATCGATCAGACGGCATCACAAGCCACGTCGCGGCGCGTCGGATTCATTGTACGTGTTGGGGGGACCATTGGATGTACGGATAGCATTCAATCACACTATGCTAGTCAGTGGTGGGTGGACGAGACTCGAGAGAGACCGGGATTGGACGGCCCAGGTGATTTTAAAAAAATTGAGTATTGCATGGTCATTTAATTTTGTGGTAAATTTTTTCTTCTTTTTCTTGTCTGATATTTTTATTATTTATAGTAGAACATTAATTATTGCTTGTTGAAGAAGAAATTCATGTCTCACGTGTCCCCACACGGAAAAAAAAAAATATATAATTCTTAAAGATGGTAAAGTACATGATCAGAAGGTGTTTTCTGAGTAATAAGATACTATAACAATTTATCAAAACGACAATTTTTTCATGGAGTCATTTTCTTTTCACTCAATCTTTAGCTAGACAGCTGGTTGGGCTTTCGTTACACGTTGATTTATTTTCAGTTCTAATTTTAACCCTATATATAAAATTAATTCGTATTTACTCACGTTAACAAGACATATATTTTAAAATAATTTTTTTATATTTTTTTATAAATGCATAAATGCAATTCTTTAAAGTATGTATTTCATTTTTGTATAAAAACATGTATTTCATTAAATGAGGTATACTATTGTTTAAAAATTGAAAATACATATAAATTAAAATTGAGACAAAAAATGAGATTGAACATAACATTATCCTAGCTATATATATATATATATATATATATATATATATATATAGGGAGCCGATTAGGTGCGGTTTACGGTCGGTGCGGTGCGCGATCACGGGCCGTCGATCACGGGTCCATCGCATCGGACGGTCGGGTGCGATTCACGTCGACCGTTGGATGCGATGGACCCGCGATCGGACGATCCACGTCGTAAACCGCACCGACCGCATACCGCACGTAATCGCGACCATATATATATATATATATATGAGTGATTAGGTGCGGATCGTGCGGTCGTGCGGCATCGACCACGGGCCGTCGATCACGGGTCCATCGCATCAAACGGTCGGGGGCGATTCATCTCGACCGTTGGATGCGATCGACCCGCGATCGGACGACTCACGTCGGATCCGCACGACCGCACGACCCACACGCTATCACTCGCGTGTATATATATATATATATATATATATATATATATATATATATATATATATATATATATATATATATATATATGGAGCCGATTAGGTGCGGTTTACGGTCGGTGCGGTGCGCGATCACGGGCCGTCGATCACGGGTCCATCGCATCGGACGGTCGGGTGCGATTCACGTCGACCGTTGGATGCGATGGACCCGCGATCGGACGACCCACGTCGTAAACCGCACCGACCGCATACCGCACGTAATCGCGACTATATATATATATATATATATATATATATATATATATATATATGAAGAATCTCTCTATGAATCAAAGAAGATTGGATCCAGCCAATGCATGTGTGGTACATTGTTATCTCATCCCATGAATCACCTAAAGATTATTAATTTATTATGAAGACATGGAGATACGAACCAAACAAATTATATGAGATTCTCATGAGATGCTCAAAGTTTCATGAGCAACTCGAAAGTCAGACTTTCATGTGTGAATTATAAAGTATGCATTGAGAATATTATCTCAATTTCTTTTCATGCATGTGGTCATCAATGGTCACACATTCCAACACGAAACGCAGAAGTCTATGGGACATGAATAAGCCTGTCAATTATCCGAAAAAATATCCGCATCCGATCCGAATCCGTATCCGAAAATGCAGAAAATATCCGATATCCGAAAAATCCGTATCCGTATCCGAAAAAATAATCCGTATCCAAAAATTTTCGGATCGGATACGGATATACCCCTATCCGATCCGAAAAATATCCGTATCCGATGGTATTAAAAAAATATTAATATTAGTATTTAATATCTACCATTGGATTTTGATCAAGTGGCTCACATTCTTTCTAATAGTTGTAAAATTAGGACTTGTGTTTGTGAATTTTTAATTTTAAGTCAATTTTTGAACTTTAAATGAAAATTTGTTATATTTAATTATTTATTTATTCTTTCTAATAGTTGTAAAGTTAGGACTTGTGTTTGTAAATTTTTAATTTTAAGTCAATTTTTAAACTTTAAATAAAAATTTGTTATATTTAATTATTTATTTATTTATTTCGGATATTTCGGATAATTATCCGAATCCGTCGGATACGGATACGGATCGGATACGGATATGCTTTTTAAATATCCGTCGGATACGGATACGGATACGGATATAAAAAAAAATTTCGGATACGGATACGGATATGACCATATCCGCTCCGTATCCGGTCCGTTGACAGGCTTAGACATGAATGTCTCATTTACTATTTCATATACATTTTTTTAATACATTTGAAACATCACACAGCGTAACTTTGATGTAAAATATTACAAATTTATACTTTTAATTTCCATATAAACGCAACACAATTTTTATTGCCCCCTTGGTAAAAACCCATAGACACCTAGCCAACATAGGGTTTATTTTCACTCTAATTTGAAGAGGGGCTTCAATAACATATCAAATCACTTAAACACGCTATGTATTTTTCACCTAAAATATAACTAATCAAACATGTTGATTGTCATAGTTTCCTAATAATCATAGGATGAATTAGATTTTCGCATTATGATCTCATGGTGTTGGGATGGATCATCTGTGTTAGACATAAGATCTCTATGTCAATAAATGAGAACCCCCCATGTGTGCGGTGTAAATGGTGTGTATGCTAGTTTTTTTATTAAATTTCAATAAAATCAAGGATCATATTGAAAAAAAAAATTGATTGCATATGTGATACTTTTATTACTTGACAAAGACACAAAAAAAAGCACGTGTTTCACATAGGAGATCCCAACTCATTTTCATGGACTTGAATAAATGAACAACAGAAAGACCTACACCCCAGTTTGGATAGAGAATTAAGTCATTTTAAAGTTTATAATTATTCTAATATAAATAAGGATAAATCGATTTTGTGTTTGGTTGTGTTTTGAATTATTCTCGTTAGAAAATGTGACTATAAAATTTTTATTGTTTGGATAAAATGTGAATAAAATATGAATAATGATTTATAAAAGATGAAAAATGATGATAGTTGATTTGACAATTGATTTATAGTAATACAAATCTTATATTACCAATTAAAAAAAAAGACAATTGATTTATAAGATGTGGTAACTGGTGAGTTAATAGTGGACCTATATATTCTTTTTTATTGAATAACTTAGAATAACTTAATAGTAGATGTTGATAAGAATTCATATATTACTTTATACCAGTTTATTCTGACATGCAAATTCTTATTGATTCTAGCTATCCAAAGAGCCTTAAACCCTTTATTCCACATTATACCAATTTATTTCACCTTTTGTCCCAATCTAAACACGGGCTACATATACAGCCCCTCGCTCTTCGGGCCCATCCATCCCCAAACAAGTGTCGATATTATCGACCCAGCCCGATTGTATCGTCCGCCCAATCGGGCTGACCCAGAGAACCACAGATTCTCTTCGGATGGGCCCATCCATCCCCAACGATCTCATCGGCCCAGCCCGATTCATCCAGCCCGACTGTGCCGTCCGTCCAATCGGGCTGGGCCGGCGTCGCATTCGGGTCGACCCAGCCCAAGCAGCTTTACCCAGCTCTACTCTTTCCCTGCCCGACAGTCGAAAAGTGGGAGGAGGGAAAGGGAAAGCGAGGGCAGCGATGGCGGCGGTTCGTTCGTCCTCTTCTCCATCGCCGCCGTCGTCGTCGTCGAACGACTTGGTGATGAAGTCTCCGACGGACAAGAGGCTCTACAGGATCCTCCGCCTCCCCAACGGCCTCTCCGCCCTCCTCGTCCACGACCCCGAGATCTTCCCCGACGGATTCGACGGAGGTGACCCTCTCGAATCCTCCAGAAGCCCAAAAGAAGAAGACGAAGAGGTCTCAGATGATGACGATTGTGAAGAAGACAGCGAAGAAGAAGAAGACGAGGAGGAGGAGGAAGAGGAGGAGAGGGCGGAGGAGAAGAAGAAGAGAGCGGTTTCTACGACTAAAAAGGTTCGACCTTTTGAAAGCCTTTAAAGAAAACCCTAGATTTCTAAAAAGTTGTATTTGACGATCTGCATTACTGTATATGTGTTTAGGCTGCGGCAGCGATGTGCGTTGGAATGGGCAGCTTTTCTGATCCGTGTGAGGCGCAGGGTCTCGCCCATTTTTTAGGTCGGGCTCTTGCACTTGTTGTTCTGGTCTCTCATGCTTTATTTTGCTTTGTAAATGTTAAATTTATTGAAAGAATTGTTTTGATGGATTACGTGCAATGCAGAACACATGCTCTTCATGGGGAGCTCTGAATTCCCGGACGAGAATGAGGTTAGCTTGTCCTTTTTGTGAATTTAGACTCTGCAGTGTAGTGGCTGTCCTGATTGATGTATATTGTATGTGGTTTATAATTTGTTCAATATTTTTATAGAGTAGGGTATTCTTGATTTTGAAAATGTCATAGCATGTCTATGGTCGAACACTTTCAGTGAAAAAAACAAGTCAGTTCATCAATGGATAGTGTCAATGGACCATACTTAACATTAATATGTTCAATGGAAACTAAATTCTGGAAATCATGGCGTAATTCAGAGGACCAACTTGATGAAGACCGTTTCAGAGTTGGTGTGAGGGTATTTGGCATTATATTTTAACCATGGGTTAGTGCTTGTGAGACAACTGTCATACCAAATCACAGAGGATGTTGAATAGTTCTGTTCCATTTGCATTTGGCAATAAGCATTCATAAATGGTGGATAGGATTTTTTTGTTGCTTTTTTTTCCCCAATTGGTTAGCAAGGTGTTATGATATGAGAGAAGGAAAGAGAGAAATCAAAGAAATGATGGAGATAAACTATTATGCAGCAATACTCTCTTGATCATGCATTTGTGTACAGTCTACCTTTCTTCAATAAAATTATGATATATGATTCTAAGATAGCTGCCCCCCACCATCCATTCATAACTGAGAATAACTACTAATGATTTTTTTTTCCGATGACGCCATGACGGGTGGACTGCCCACTTATTGAAATGGTAATGGTAAACATCCAAAAATAAAAGATGTCTCCTTAGACTACTATTAACTAACAATATAACCATTTATCCCTGAAACTCTCCCTATGAACCTCTTTTTTTTTGAAGAAAAGGTTGGAGATTCATATTATTAGATGACGCCCCTCGAACAAAGGAGATGATAAATCTCCAAAAGAAAAAAGGAAAGAAAAGGGGAAAAAAATAACCAATGGGTAATTTAAAGTTAAAAAATAAGCGTCCCACTTCAAGAGAAAGCCACACTTCTGCCACAAATCCCACACCATAGCAAAGCTAGGGTCAGTGCCAATAAGAGTGAAAACCCAAAGCCAGAGGAGATCCACAATGTTAGCCGAAATTCAACTCTCCTTATGAAAAGCTTACCAAAAAAGAAAAGACAGGTCACAGCCCCTGAACAATTACAGCCTGTGTGATAAAGATAAAGTGCTCTTGGACCAATGGGAAATTTGTTTGCCCCTTGGCTATTTAGGAGGAATACAATAGTATTGATTTTCAAGATTGTGCTGTGGGTGTTTTCTGTACTGTGGGGAAGAGTTTTTTTTATAAATTTGGGTGAGTGGATGAGGAGAGGGGTTTCTGTGCGGTTGATGAGATTGGAGATTCACTTATCTGGAGGTAGAGTGGAAAGAGGGGGACTGTTCTGTTTTTTTTTTTCAGTCCATCTATATAGGTGGGTCAGTATTATACTGAGGTTGGATTGAATATCTCAGGATTTTTTCCGACATTTAACTAATTTATTAGTTCCACCCACTTAATGACAAAAATAAAAGAAGAAAGAGGAGTAAATAAAATAATAAATTACTATAGTGCCCTATTTTATTCTACTAGCATCCCTACCTTTTCTGTTCTCTGAATTTTTGGCTGCATCAGATGCCATGCAGATTAGAATGCATAATTCTATAATAATAGAAAAGCAAGGGAACCTGAACTCTATCTTTTTAATTTGAAGATTCCCTTTAAGTCTCATATCTTTAAGGTTATGTGACATATTGAACTTTGGAATAAAGGAATATAGAGTACTGCCCATATTTGTCTGATTGCCGCCAGTTTTTATCTTGTTGTTTGTTCTGAAGCTGCCATTGTTTGTGAACATATCTGTGAACTGGTATTTTGTTCAATTATATAATGTGTGTAACTATTCATGCATAAACCTAATGCATTTATTCTGCTGCATTTTTCTCTTGTTTACTTTCTGAGTGGTTAATGATATTTACAATTCTACAATTATTTGCTGCCATTTTTACTCTTCTTTTTTCTAGTATGATAGTTACTTGTCCAAGCACGGAGGTTCATCAAATGCTTACACAGAAACTGAGTATACTTGCTACCATTTTGAGGTCAATCGGGAGTTTCTTAAGGGAGCCTTGAAAAGGTACATATGTGTACATGTCATGATAAGTTGATAACACCTTGTGCATGTGCGAGCAGTGCTCTACTTTCTTGAAATGTTTGTAACAATTGTCAAATTTGGTGTCTCATCCAAGTACATCAGGGAGGGAAGATTGATGTATATATGTGCTTCTGACTTGTTTGTTGTTTGGTCATTGAATATATTATTACATGTCATTCTAGTTTGAGTCTAATATTATCATGTCCAAACTTCTCAGTTGCAATGGTTTCATTGTGATCTACTGTCATCCAATTTCAAATTATTTCCATCTTCAGTACAATGTGCATGTTCAAATTTCACTTTTGAATTTGTGCATTCTGCTCACCTTCATTCTAAATTTTAAAGTTGAAGGCATTTTATTGAATAAAAATGTATGAAATCACCAAAGCTGCTCATTGGCTAGAAAGTTAAGTTTTTTGTATATGGTCACATATTAACCTTCTTCAATTCACAAGTGCAGATTTGCTCAATTTTTTATTTCACCTTTAGTCAAAGCTGAAGCTATGGAGCGGGAGGTATTAGCTGTAGATTCAGGTAGCTGCAAATCCATACAATAATCTATTTCTATTGCTTGATTATGTGATAAAAAAGGGATTTGGTTTCTGTTTTGATGACTCCAATTCCTATTTGCTTGTAGAATTCAATCAGGCTTTGCAAAGTGACAGTTGTCGCCTTCTTCAGCTTCAGTGTCATACATCTCCTCCTGGGCATCCTTTTAATCGATTTTTTTGGGGTATTCATGTGCACTTCTTTGCTTTTTTAATTATTTATTTTTTAATTGTTTGTTGACTAATGCTTTTTCTTTTTCATGGAAGGAAATAAAAAAAGCTTGGCTGATGCAATAGAAAAAGGTGTTAATTTGCGTGAAGAAATTCTGCAACTATATAGAGAAAATTACTATGGTGGAATTATGAAACTAGTGATCATTGGGGGAGGTGAATTCTCTTTTGTTATCAGTTCATTGTTGCACTGAATTTATTCTACTAGTTCATAGGAAATACAATCTGATGTACAACCAAGATGTGGGGCTGTTATTGAAAGGGATGGTTAACAAAGATGGCAACTAGAAGAACTTGTTATACTTGTATTTATATGAGATATCTTACATGAGTTATTTGTTTTACTTCTGCAGAGTCTCTAGACATACTAGAGGATTGGGTATTAGAGCTATTCAGTAATGTAAGAGAAGGTAAAAAATCATTGGGGAATAACCAAAACAATTTGCCCATATGGACACCAGGAAAGCTCTACAGATTAGAGGCAGTCAAAGATGTTCATGTTCTTGAATTGACATGGTCATTGCCATGTCTTCACAAAGAATATTTGAAGAAGGCAGAAGATTACTTGGCTCATCTCTTGGGGGATGGTAAGATGCTCGTGTCTCCATAACATTCTGATGTGAAATTTTTTTTTGGACAGTAGTGTTCCAATGGGTGACATTTTGGAAGTACATGCATTGCACCCTTAGATTTTTTTAAAACTTCTTTTGATAACCGTAATAAGACAACCAGACACCTATATTTCCTTTGTTTTTCATGTTGCTTATCTTTCTAGTGAAGTCACCTCCCCAGAAGATTTTGTTTTTCCAATGTTGATCTTTGTATGATTGGACGCAATCCTTGTTCTTAATCCATGATTTACACTATTTACCATGTAATTTATTTATTTTGTGAAGAAAGATGTTATGCTTTCTATTTATTATTATTTTCCTCAAGTGTAAATGATTTACAACAATGCTGTTGAGGGTTCTATTAATAATATAAGCATGGTAGAGGACTATGGAAGCATTCCCTTTTATAGTCTTTTGAACCTGCCATTGTTATGGTTTTCTACTTTGAAGGATGTATATTTGATGTCTTCTTCTTTTTCTTTTATTCCTGAGTTATTTGCCCCTCCCTGCAGCTTCAATTCTTTCTTTTTAGCTGTAGCACATAAATGTTTTTCAGCACCCATATATATCTATATGAATATATATTAACCACAAAATTATATATTAGAGGGCAGGGGAAGTTTGCTTTACTTCCTGAAAGTAAAAGGATGGGCGTCTTCATTATCCGCCGGTGTTGGTGATGAAGGAATGCGTCGATCTTCTGTTGCATATGTCTTTGTCATGTCTGTTCACCTCACGGATTCTGGCTTAGATAAGGTATTTCCAAGTCTTCAAAAAATTTCTTACAGCTAGACATATATTGTTCATTTTATGTATGAAATGAGGCATTACTGCACCCCTTCTTCCAATAGAAGATAATACAACACCTCTCTCCTAGTGAACTGTGAAGTCAAGTGGTTTACCATTGTATTGTGGAAAATGTATTGGATAAATTGCTAGATCGGATCTGAGAAAATCTAGTATATGACCCTTGTATGGTTCTATATCTATTGCAAATATAGATGGAAAGCTCCTAGAGGGTTAATAGTTTTCCGAACTTGAAAATTGTGTGTCTATTCTTAGGGTTGTTTATCTAAATGTTTTATTAAGACATCTTTTAATTTTCGTGTTTGTTTCCTTTGCATTGTTTAGTGAACTGTGAAGTCAAGTGGTCTTGGTTTTTACCGTTGTATTGTGGAAAATGTATTGGATAAATTGCCAGATCGGAACTGAGAAAATCTAGTATATGCAGAAAACACCCTTGTATGGTTGTATATTTATTTCAAATATATATGGAAAGCTCCTAGAGGGTTAATAGTTTTCTGAACTTGAAAATTATGTGTCTATTCTTAGGGTTGTTTATCTTAATGTTTTATTCAAGACATCTTTTAATTTTCGTGTTTGTTTCCTGTTTATTTACATCTTATTTTTGTTGTCCCTTTTTACAATAATTTTCCTGCTACTGATCTCTTCCTGTTGCTGTTTCTCTGATTGTAATACTTTGGCAGTTCCAAGAAGTAATCGGGGTTGTTTATCAATACCTTAAGTTGTTACGTCAAACTGCCCCGCAAGAATGGATTTTCAAAGAACTCCAAGATATTGGAAATATGGACTTCAGATTTGCAGAGGAACAACCTCAGGATGATTATGCAGCAGAACTTGCAGGTCTCTTGTGGCTTCTCTTTTCCTTCCTTGTCCTCACTATTTGTTTGGATGCAACTTTTCATTCCTTATGAGTCTATCTTTGATAAGGATTAATAGTTAAATGATGTGAAGTGTCAACAAGCTTTTTATTGCGGCTGCAAACCATATCCAAATTGTCAGAACTGGTATACATGTCATTCAATCTTGGAATTTGCAGGATTCAGGCATTACTGTCTTCGTCAAATGAATTTAAAATGGCAGACAACTTTATCATGTAGGAAAAAACAAAGAGATTGCTTTTTCTTGCCTTACAACCTTGTAATTCATAAATATAACTTCAAATTGAATATGAACTTGTAATCTATAGTTATCTCTTTCCATTTTTCACTATATGTCACATTTCCAAATGAACTTGATTTTCCTTGTTTTTTTTAAGCGGTGCTTTATCATCTTCAATTATGCTGCTCTTAGTGGAAACTGGAAAGTCCTCAGAATACATAAAAAAATGGTGACTTTTAACTCATTCACTGCATGAACAGTTTTCCATCCTGAAACAAAGTAATTGCAGTGTGTCCTCATTTTAATATATATATATATATATGAATCAGTGAGGTGAAATACTACAATGTTTTTGGAGACCTGTCAATGGGTTACGGGTGTAGTTGTTCTTTCAACATAGCACTTTTTTAACTAATAATTTTATCCACATTTGGTAATTTTCTTGGCTATTGACTCTGACTTTTGTTTTCTTTTATTTTTTGCTGCAGAAAATATGCTTTTCTATCCAGATGAGCACATTATCTATGGAGAGTACGCTTTCGAAGAATGGGATGATAAATTGATAGAGCATATTTTGAGTTTTTTCTCACCCGAGTACATGAGGATTGACATATTATCGAAATCTTTTGACAAGTATTCGCAGGGTATTGATCATATGTTGCACATCATTTGTTATAGAATTTTCTATTTGTTATTTCACGTGTTTTTTTTGGGTGGCTAGGTGATCATGATTCATTGGTATAAAGCTCTATACTGTAGGATTTATTTGTTATAAACATGTTTCTGTTGGGAAATAAATGGTCGAGCTGATATTAAGAAACATAAAGATAACTTTCTCCAATATTTGAATATTCACTCAAGTCAACATAGCGTGTTTCCAAACATTTTATGTGCAATATCAGCAATTAAATATGCTGAAACATACACTTGAGGTTCAGCACAACCTCATGAGCTTTATTTGGTTTCAGGAAGTCCTGATTTGATTTTTTTGTCTGATTTAACATGAATGCCATTTTTTTCTTTCTGTTTCAGTTATTCAGTCTGAACCATGGTTTGGATCACGATACATTGACGAGGACATACCAGAGTCCCTTTTCAAGTTATGGAGGAATCCCCCCGAAATAGACCCAGCCTTGCATTTACCCCTGAAGAATGAGTATATTCCTTCCGATTTCTCCATCCGTAGTGTAGTCAAATCAGAAGTTCTTGAAAATGCGGAATATCCAAAATGCATAGTTGATCAGCCATTGATAAAGATTTGGTACAAGCATGATCGTACCTTCAAAGTTCCGCGTGCAAACACATATTTCTTGATAACTGTCAAGGAGGGATATACCAGCATGAGGAATTTTGTTTTGACAGAATTGTTTGTGAATCTTCTTAAAGACGAGCTGAATGAGATTCTGTATCAGGTAATCTTTTTTCACGTTATTATATAATGGATACAGTATTTCGTGAATAATCATAAACTAAACACTGTTTTGAATAAGTGGTCTTCCATAATCTGATTGCAAGATCTCTAATTAGCATCATAATAATGAAGTCTCCCCTGTCCCTCTTCCTTGTTGCCCACTTATTGGCTGTTACTCTGGTAATTAATAGAGTTCAATATGTTTCATATACCAGTTCTGTTTATGTCTATGACCTTCTGTCAACATTATTTATCTATTTGTCTTGAACTGTTATATTCGTGTGTTCAGGCTGGTGTAGCTAAGCTGGAGACTGCTTTAACAATTGTTGGGGACAAGCTTGAGCTGAAGCTCTATGGTTTTAATGATAAGCTGTCTACACTTTTGTGTAAAATCCTCACTGTGTCTCGATCTTTCATTCCAAGCTCTGATCGTTTTAAGGTATGAATCTATTTCTATGCTTTTGCTTCTGTAAGCAACATCTCTTGTAATTTTTGTTTCAAATTAATTTGTAACATGATTAAGAAATATGCATGTTTTCTGTTACTTTTTTTTTTGTGGAAAGTGCACGGTACCAACTGGTACAATAATATAAACAAAGGATCATATACAAGAGTTTTCCTCTCCCTATATAAAGAATTGAAATGAGTAGAATCAAAGGGCACATCGAGGAACTGAGCTACTTATGGAAACACTAAAACTCCATACAGGCATATACTCTCACCCCAAGCCCCCCCCCCCCCCCCCCCCCCCCCCAACCACGATAAATCTTGACTGCAATCTTTGTATTTTCATGTATCACTCCATCCAAAAAACCAATCCAATAGACCACTAGACAACAAGCATATATAGCAGATTCACTAGCATTTTCAGTGATACTAATCATTTTATTCATCATACTCTAGAGTCTAGACACCCATATTCATTCTTTCTTGTTGTGTAATCACATTTATTTATTTATTTATTATTACTACAAGCACAGGTCATGAAGAAGCCATATATGACTTTTTATGTGCTCCAACATTATATTGGTTAAGTTGAAGGATGTAGCAGTGTATTACAAATGCTAGTAAACATAAAATAAACATGGGAAAGCTTTCTGAATACACAGAAAAGGGCGGGACCCTCCCCCTATAATACCGCCCACAACCCCCCAAAAGAAATTTATCCACAACCACCACTGCCATTAAAAGCAAACAAAAAGAAGAAGAAAAACAGCCCACACGAGATACAAAAAGCACATGGATGTCCAGTGACTGAAATTTCTTCAAAAATAGGAATTAGCAGAGCATCATCCCAGTAAGCATATCTTCTCTACATATATGATTCCAAGTTTTGTTACACGACGGTTTCTATTTCCTATATAAAACTAGACTTTGATGGAGATTGGAAAGTGGTAGTTGAAAAAAATGGCATGTTGTGCCTGACTGGATGTCATCTATTGTAACTTGATTATTAGATTTTTGATCGTCATATGTAACAGGTTATCAAAGAAGATATGGAGAGAGCTTTCAAAAATGCTAATATGAAACCTTTGAATCATTCTGCATATTTGAGATTGCAACTCCTGCGTGAGAACTTTTGGGATGTAGATGACAGATTGGCTTGCCTACGGAGTTTATCGCTTTCGGATTTGACGGCTTTTATACCCAGACTTCTTTCCCAGGTTTGGAAAACTATCACACCATCAATATTTTCATCTCTTTTTGTTCATTCATGTTCCATGAATGAGGATTGGTCACCTATGTGGCATCTCCCGTCGCTGACCTTTGCCGAGAGCACTGGAACTGGTGGGACTGGGCTCACTACTTGCATGAGAGATATAGTTACGCAAGATTTGGGATGAAAGTTTGCTTACCATACTGTTTTTTGGCCCTTTTGCTCCTTTCCTATCTTCATCATACTTTTGGCTTTGGTAGCCTGTATTTTGTAGCATTATTTGGCTTACAAACAAGAAAATCTATTCCAAAGAAGGTGTTATGAGAATACTTTTAGTATTGTGATTTGTTTTCCTATGGATTAGGGAACCCATATACGATGAGCAAACAGGGCTGCGTGAAGAAGGGTGGGACCTTCCTTGTGGAGTGAGGCAGTCCTCTTCTACTCCTTGTTTTCAGGAGGGGATGTTCCTCATGACCCTGATACAACTGTTTTTTTCCCCTCTTCTTGTATCTTCTGTCTCTAATCTGTATCCCTATGTGGTTTGCCAGTTATTTTAATGGAACATGGTGAAAACCACCTTCTCTCAAAATTTTCATTTTGCTATTTACATGTAAATTTTTTGAAATATAATAATACCTGAATCTTTGGTTTCTGAATTGTATTTTTTTTTATCGACAACAGCTGCACATTGAGGGACTTTGCCATGGAAATCTATCATCAGAAGAAGCAATTCATATATCAAATATCTTTAGAACTACTTTTCCTGTGCAACCACTACCAGCAGACCAAAGACATCAAGAGCGCGTTTTGTCTCTGCCAGCTGGTGAGGGCCTTGTAAGGAGCACCTGTGTAAAGAATGAATCTGAAGTGAATTCTGTGGTTGAGGTAACAAAATGGGCTGTTACATTTTTCATTTTGCAGTATCATTTCTTTCTTTTGCCAAAGAATGTAATCTTTACCAGTTTTACTTGAGAAAAATTACTTTAGAAACAAAATTTATGAAAGGGAGAGAATTTCTTTTAATTGTTTTAGTTCATAACCTTCCATTTCAGTGATTAATCCTATACGACCGTCTGTTTTATTATATTCATTTATTTTCTTCCATTCGTTTCCTTGGCAGCTTTATTTCCAAATAGAGCAGGACACAGGACCAGAATCGAACAGGCAAAGAGCCCTGGTGGATCTTTTTGGAAGTATTATTGAAGAGCCTTGCTTTGATCAGCTAAGGTGCTATGGTGCTTCTCTTAAGATTTTGCTTTCATTTGTAGAGTTCTGGTTGAATTATCATCAATTTTAAATTTCAAGTTTTGGGTTGAGTCACATTTATTCTAGTTTTGCTAGAATTATCACTCCCACTTGAGATCAATATCTTTTTTTTATCAGTAATTCTTCCAGATAGGCTTTTAATGCTACCCTTCGGCACAATCAACTCGATTTCCTTACCCTTTGGCACTTTTGTGCCATGTATCTAGTGAGGGCACTGAAACCACCTCAAGGATTTGTTTCCAATTTTACTATCTATGACATTCATTTTGAGTATCATTCTTCTATTTAAAAAAAAATAAATTCTACATGCATATTTCTGTGTGGCCAACCTAACTTGCTTTCCAACAGAGCATTCCAATGGATGGCCATCTCTAATTAGATCACTTTCGTCCCTTTTTGTTATCAAGAAACATTCTAGAAGTCCAAAGAAGCTGAACAACTGTTGAAACCAGTTGATTTATCCACAGAGCTATTGATATTGTTTTCTTTCTTTTTTATGGGTTATATGCTTGGATGCTGTATATGTCAATATGGAAATAACATTTCCTTTACTTCTATTTTGTTTAATTTTGAATACGAGGATAATCTTTGATGGTAAATGAATGACTTACAAAACATGATGATCTGAGAGTAATTGAGAAATGATGCAGTCACATGGTGACATTGCTGATATCACCTGATTTAAGTCTGTAAATATCTAAGTTGATGATTTTGATATCAAAGACTTGTCATATAGAATGAACCGAGTTTTGGTTAAGTCAGGAAGCACCTCCCCTTTCTCTAAAAGAGGTCAAGAGATCAAATCCTGGGAGCACCATTCTTAAAAAAAAACACTTGTTATATAGAATGGAAACACAATGATTTATGTTCATTATGCATGGATGTGTCACGTGTGTATGAAAGACTGCTGTATTTTTTTATGTCATACTTGATAATGGAAATAAATCTTTTTCTTTGATGGGTGGGAATATGTAGGGAAACTTAATTGTTAACATGTTGAAAGGTCATGGTTATTTAAAATTGTACGAGGTAACTCCGTAATTGCTTTTCTTCGAAAAAAAAGACCGCTAACCTGGAGTTTTAGGGACTTTCCCGAAAAACTTCATCTTTCTGCATAAAAATAATTGCTGGAAGAACAATTTACTTCAATCAAATAGAATCTGATTTTTGCAACTTGAATAAGTAAATTGTGTTATCTTAAAATGATATCTATTAATTTTTGCAATTTCATACTTGTTTTTTGAAATGTTGCAATGTTTTATGCTGATGTGTAGGACAAAAGAGCAGCTGGGATACGTTGTCGAAAGTGGTTCAAGAATGACATACCGCATTTTAGGATTTTGTTTTCGCGTACAGTCATCAGAATATAGCCCATCTTATTTACATGGGAGGCTTGACAGTTTCATAAATGGTCTGCAAGAATTGCTGGTTAGTCCAAATTTATAGATCATTTAGAAAATTCTCTTTGACATTTCTATTGTATGGAATGCTGGTTTCAATTGTAGTTTAATAAAGGTTCTTAGTGCATATCTTTATTTCCCCTCAGAGAAAAGGACAAATCCCTGCAAGAACACATGTTTTCTCTTGTGTGTTCTTGTATTTCCCATTCTTCGAATTTGCTATCAACCTGGTTTATTAAAGTACTGTTTAGGTTGTAAAGTCTATTGTTTTTTAAAGTTTCACAACCATGATTATTAACTACTTATTTTTTAGTTTTGGGAATCATTCTGCTATGCAGTATCTCTGGTCTTACTTCTTCTGTTAATTTGACTTAATTTCTACTTTTCAATCTGAACGCTTTGTGTTAGTAGTTCAAAGCCATTCTTCTATTTTAGTACCGAAAAGAATTTCCTATTAGGTGTTGCTGTGACGTGCCATTACACGATGAAGTTCTGCCTGCCTAACTGTTCTTTCATCTTTCCAGGATGGACTCGACAATGAATCATTTGAAAAATATAGGAATGGTTTGATATCTGAGAAACTAGAAAAGGATCCATCACTCTCCTATGAGACAAGTAACCATTGGCATCAAATAGTGGACAAGAGGTACCTATTAATACTTCTATGCTGCATATTTTAAATCGTGTCACTCATGGTCTACAAATGCTGTTTGGTTGGGAGTTTGTTTGAAAATAATGTTTGGTTGTGACTTGGGCTTTTAATAATATTATATCTACAAACCAGACATGTGGACACTACTGAAAGAGCTTCTATAGAACATGTTACGAGTCACATTAAGGCTCTGTTTGGAAGCGGGTCTGAGAGTTATTTTTTTCTAAAAGCTGGGTTTAAAACTGAGTTCACAGGAAACTGTCTCTCCACATATATGAAAAAACTAGTTTTGGGCATTTATTTGTAAAAATGTGTATGCAACTTTTAATTGAGCTGCAACTCTGTTTGGAAACGGTTTTGTGAAACCCAGTTCCTATAAACCCAAAAGCTCCTCAAACTCATTTCATGAGTTCCTAGTGGTGCTGAAAAATGAAAAATTACAGTACTTTGGTAAACCATGACAAGGTCCTGATTCTGGGAAACAAATGGTGTCTCCCATCCATTGTAGGGCTGGACTTTACACCTAATTGATTGGGTGAGAGACTTATCATTGTTACATCTTACATCACCCAGTTATATTATTTGATAAAGCTAAACAATTGTTATCTTAATTTGTCATTCTTATTCTTATCCTCATGAAATTTAGATCATATTATATTATACAAGAATATCAGTAAGAATAACAATGTTATCTTTATTTGATAAACTTAAAAATATTATATGGTCTGTTCATTACTTGTATGATAGAACATTACAAACACATTTTATGGGAGATCTGAAGGACATTCCTGAAGTTGGGCATGATTATTTTTTTTTAAAATTCAGCAGCACTAACAGATGTTGAAACTTCAGGTATCTTTTCGATATGGCGAAAATTGAAGCAGAGGAGCTGAAAACCATTCAAAAGAGAGAAGTCATTGAATGGTACAAAACTTACATGAGACCACCATCGTCAAAGTGTCGGTGGCTCGCGATTCATGTTTGGGGCTGCAACAAGAAGCGTGAAACACATGCACAATTTGGTAGGGTAGTTGAAGATGTTGCAGCATTCAAGGCCTCTATGAATTTCTATCCGAGCCTCTGTTGAAAACGAAAGCAGGTACGCCGGATACTTTACAATGCATTTTTTTTAGAGTTTGCAGAATATTTATTTAAATTGATGCTTGCATTCAATCCAAGAAAACATTACAATAGTATAAGTGAGGAGAAGAATCATTTTTATCCAATAAAGATTCGATATTGATGTAATAGCCCCATTTTTTTCTCTGATTTATTTTGGATGTGAAATGATATATATTTTTGTTTATCATAGAATTCACATATATGCCATTGTTCTTTGGGTGTTTTTTTTTATTGTACTGCATGGTATAAATAATCTATGCAATGCATCCCTTCAGATATGTTTTGTATTTCCATCCACTCTGATTTCTGGTCATTTGGAAATTGATTGATGATGTTCAACATGGTGATCTCCATTGATTTAAGTTTAAGATCATTAATGATATGGTCTGATTCACATGATAACTAATTGGAAAAAAATATGCCTACTTTCAAAATAGAGTTTTTCCAATATGTTTATCTATTTGTCAAAATGGATGGATGGATAGAAAATAAAACAAAGGATAAGATTTTTTTTTTTGGCATGTATTTTTGTAAAAAAAAAGAAATGGAAGAAGAATAAAGCAATAAATTGCATGTGCGACTCCTGCATGTGAGAAAAACTATGGAAATAATCATCACTGAATGCATTTAAAAATCTTTCCAAAAAGGTTCATTATTACTTTGAATTGGCCCCACTCTATCCACTTCATATTCTTGTTATAACTTATACTCAACAAACAACTCATCAACCAAAGAATCCCCATAGAGAATCATGAA
Organism: Acorus calamus; assembly: GCA_030737845.1. Taxonomy (NCBI): domain Eukaryota; kingdom Viridiplantae; phylum Streptophyta; class Magnoliopsida; order Acorales; family Acoraceae; genus Acorus; species Acorus calamus. The sequence goes on along the minus strand of CM060878.1, from coordinate 25,877,008 downwards.
AGTCATTCTCATCCACACACAATAAAACAGTTGAGAAAATTGAAGCCTCAACCATTCCACTGGCGACCACCAAATTCCCTCTAAAAAAGGCTTTTGAAATGCCATCAATCAAAAGCCCCCACCACCACATGGGCGGGTTTCTTCTTTCTTGGACACCATTTACAGCTACCATTTGAAGTTCTGCCAGAGCTAGCACATGTGGATTAGGGCATAATTACACAGTTCCAGTCGCTATTAATTCAACGAGAATATATTTCATTAGAAAATTCATTATTTTATAAATGAGTATAATTTATATATATATGAAAATTATTACGTGCGGCGAACGGCGGGTGTGGCCGCGACGTGGGCCGTTTGATTGCGGATCCATCGCATCCGACGGTCGACGTGAATCGCACCAGACCGCCCGTCCGATGGATCCGTGATCGACGGCCCGTAGTCGCTGCTGCACCCGCCGTTCGCCGCACGCAATAACTCCCCATATATAAAAATTACACACACACCGAAATGATAAGGTGTGGCGTGCGGGCGGGTGCGGACGCGACGTGGGTCGTCCGATCACGGGTCCATCGCATCGGACGGTCGGGTGCGAATCGACGGCCCGTGGTCGACGCCGCATCCGTCCGCACGCTGCACCTAATCACTCCTATATATATATATATATATGGAGCCGATTACATGCGGTCGGTGCGGCCGCGATTATGGGCCGTCGATCACGGGTTCATCGCATCGGACGGTCGGGTGCGAATCACGTCGATCGTTGGATGCGATGGACCCGCGATCGGACGGCCCACGATCACGACCGCACGACCGCACCTCATCGATCGCGTATATATATATATATATATATATATATATATATATATATATATATATATATATATATTTCCGATAATATGCGGTCGGTGCGGTCGTGCGGATTCAACGTGCGTCGTCCGATCACGGGTCCATCGCATCCAACGGTCGACGTGAATCGCACCGACCGTCCGATGCGATGGACCCGTGATCGACGGCCCGTGAATCGCGACCGCACGACCGCACGACCGTATAATATCACGACTCTATATATATATATATATATATATATATATATATATATAGAGTCGTGATATTATACGGTCGTGCGGTCGTGCGGTCGCGATTCACGGGCCGTCGATCACGGGTCCATCGCATCGGACGGTCGGGTGCGATTCACGTCGACCGTTGGATGCGATGGACCCGTGATCGGACGACGCACGTCGAATCCGCACGACCGCACCGACCGCATATTATCGGAAATATATATATATATATATATATATATATATATATATATATATATATATATATATATATATATATAGAGCACCGATTAGGTGCGGCGGCCGCACCGTGCGGCGTCGACCACGGGCCGTCGATCACGGGTCCATCGCATCGGACGGTCGGGTGCGATTCACGTCGACCGTTGGATGCGATGGACCCGCGATCAGACGGCTGCCGCACGGTGCGGCCGCCGCACCTCATCGCGGTCGTATATATATATATATATATAATACGGTGCGCGATGCGGGAACGTGCGCGAACGACCACGGGCCGTCGATCACGGGTCCATCGCGGGTCCATCGCATCGGACGGTCGGGTGCGATTCACATCGACCGTTGGATGCGATGGACCCGCGATCGGACGAACGACGTCGTTCCCGCACCGTGCGGGACGCCGCACGATATCACTCGACTATATATATATATATATATATATATATATATATATATATATATATATATATATATATATACGACCGCGATGAGGTGCGGCGGCCGCACCGTGCGGCAGCCGTCTGATCGCGGGTCCATCGCATCCAACGGTCGACGTGAATCGCACCCGACCGTCCGATGCGATGGACCCGTGATCGACGGCCCGTGGTCGACGCCGCACGGTGCGGCCGCCGCACCTAATCGGTGCTCTATATATATATATATATATATATATATATATATATATATATATATAGAGCACCGATTAGGTGCGGCGGCCGCACCGTGCGGCGTCGACCACGGGCCGTCGATCACGGGTCCATCGCATCGGACGGTCGGGTGCGATTCACGTCGACCGTTGGATGCGATGGACCCGCGATCAGACGGCTGCCGCACGGTGCGGCCGCCGCACCTCATCGCGGTCGTATATATATATATATATATATATATATATATATATATATATATATATATATATATAGGGAAGTGTTTGCGTGCGGCGAACGGCGGGCGCGACAGCGACTATGGGCTGTCGATCACGGGTCCATCGCATCGGACGGTCGGGTGCGATTCACGTCGACCGTTGGATGCGATGGACCCGCGATCGAACGACCCACGTCGCGGCCGCACCTGCCGTTCGCCGCACGCAATAATTTTCATATATATATATATATACCGAAACGATTAGGTGCGGCGTGTCGGCGGGTGCGGACGCGACGTGGGTCGTCCGATCACGGGTCCATCGCATCCGACGGTCGATGTGAATCGCACCCGACCGTCGGATTCGATGGACCCGTGATCAACGGCCCGTGGTCGACGCCGCACCTAATCACTTCTCTATATATATATAGTCGTGATATTATACGGTCGTGCGGTCGCGATTCACGGGCCGTCGATCACGGGTCAATCGCATCGGACGGTCGGGTGCGATTCACGTCGACCGTTGGATGCGATGGACCCGCGATCGGACGACGCACGTCGAATCCGCACGACCGCACCGACCGCATATTATCGGAAATATATATATATATATATATATATATATATATATATATATATATATATATATAGGGATCCGATTACGTGCGGTGCGCGATCACGGGCCGTCGATCACGGGTTCATCGCATCGGACGGTCGGGTGCGATTCACGTCGACCGTTGGATGCGATGGACCCGCGATCGAACGGCCCACGTCGTAAACCGCACCGACCGCACACCGCACGTAATCACGACCATATATATATATATATAACGTAATCACGTAATTACGACGTGGGCCGTTCGATCGCGGGTCCATCGCATCCAACGATCGACGTGAATCGCACCCGACCGTCCGATGCGATGGACCCGTGATCGACGGCCCGTGATCGCGCACCGCACCGACCGCACACCGCACGTAATCGGATCCCTATATATATATATACGGGGATGATAATATGCGGTCGTGCGGTCGCGGTCGTGGGCCGTCCGATCGCGGGTCCATCGCATCCAACGGTCGACGTGATTCGCACCCGACCGTCCGATGCGATGGACCCGTGATCGACGGCCCGTGATCGCGGACGCACCGACCGCACGACCGCACGTAATCACTTCCCTATATATATATATATATATATATATGGTCGCGATTACGTGCGGTGTGCGGTCGGTGCGGTTTACGACGTGGGCCGTTCGATCGCGGGTCCATCGCATCCAACGGTCGACGTGAATCGCACCCGACCGTCCGATGCGATGGACCCGTGATCGACGGCCCGTGATCGCGCACCGCACCGACCGTAAACCGCACCTAATCGGCTCCCTATATATATATATATATATATATATATATAATGCATACTATTTTTTTTTAAAAGTAAATGTGTGGAAACCGGCGGCACTGTAAACAGGTGACATTTTCTTGTGGGTTATCTTGTACCCACCACTTGGAAAGGCAAGTGACCCTCTGATCAGTGGACCCCCATGGAAGGGTCCACTGGATGAATAGCAGGGATGGTTGGGGTTGTTCCAAACGGACAACATGGATGGATGTATCCCACATGTCTTGTAGGGTTGGGGACTCACTTGGTTTTTTGTTAATCAGACCCTTCATAGTGGTCTTGTTGGCTTTTTAGGATCACAATGCATGATATATATACCCCACATTTTTCTACAACATCATGTCATTGTTGCATGGATGATGTGATCGTGTCTTTCTTGAGCCGTTCGTTTTGAAAATTTGGATGTATTTTTTTTTTTTTTTTTTTGGAAAAACATCACCTTTATTAATGTCAATCTTACCAAGACATAGTGAACAAGACCACTGTCAAATGTAGTCCAACTTTCATCAAAACAACATATGTTAGTTCAAGTGTCCAACTGTATAATTTGTTACATCACATTACATCACTGTGCCCTGGTTAGCCTTATATTTCAAATTTATCTTACCGATACTTCTGTTATGTACCAAATGGTCCAAATCAAACACATGTTTTGTTTTACTCTTAACATCACCATCAACTATTCGAAAGAATTTTTTGTGAGATCATGACAAACAGGCGGATGTAGTTTTCTCAGCTCGATCGTAAGGTCAATCACGGGGAGTCCCTCCGATATATAATAAAAAAAAAACTAATTGATTTTTAGGTAATGTTAGGTTTCGTGTGAATTGTCATGCAGGAAAATGTTAGACTCGGTCATTTTTACCAACTAAAACTCAGATTACATATGTTTTCATTTTTTTAAAAATAGTGAACATCATCTAATGAGGTGTATGCTTTGATAAAAAATGTATATCACTCCATTCGAGTTGAATGAACCAATTTTTAATCAAGTGTAAGAAAATATTTAAAGAAGTATATATATCGTCGAATGAGGTATATGATTTATTGGATTTTTAATGAAGTATTAAGACTGTATTTTATATTGTAAAAGAAATAAGTGTAATGACGTCCTTTTAGGTAATGTTGATACTTGCGAATAGACACGTGACTCACGCCTAGTCCATTTAGGGGGCAGTGGGTTAGCCAAGAGGTCCATTGACAGAATGAGGACGGAGGGGAGATGAGTTTCTGGTGGAAAATGATAGCATGTGCTTATATTGGAATATAACTCTTATGCACCTAAACTTTTATTATGTAAAATAGTAATTTAACTATTTTCATTTTCCTTTCTCATGGTCCCCAAAATGGTAAAGTGAGGGGACTCGGCATAAAAACCTTTTTTTTAATACATCTAAACTCTGAAGATATTGACCAAAACATATGAAATAAGAACACACAACATACATAGGATTTTCACCCCAAAATAAAAACATGCATAGGATTCACATTGAAAAATGATAAATCAAGCCATGCCTTTAGTCCAACTCTAAGATAATATATTTTTGTTATTGTATGACTTTCAAATAAATGCCTTCTATTCAGAAGATAAAAGTTTTAGGGCTGATGGTATCAAACTTCAATCACATTATATCCAATACCTAATGGAGCGAATATGGTCTCCACTACCCCAAAAGCCAAGTAACATACATACTGAGACAGTGAGACCAAAAAAATATAGGAAAGGAAGATATGTTGAAGGGATTTGGAAGGATGTTGTTCTCATCATGTGGGGGGAGGAAGGAGGAAACACTGTAATGTAAATGGCTCAACAAATAAATAAAAACAAAGAGAAAGAAAGAAAAAGATTTTCCATGGCATCTTTGCTTCTCTCTTCTCCTCAAGTCCATATCACATTAATATTTCTTGTCTTAGCGAAAGATATCATGTGTTTTGTTTATTCTAATGTAGAGATGCCTCCAAATTAGTTGAAAGGGAGAGGATGACATTTGAGTGGGGGCCTTAATATCCTGGGCTCTCATGTGCTCCTAACATGGTAGGGTCATCTCTTATACCATCCCCTTATTTGTTGCTTATTATATATATAAATAATATAATAAAATATGTCTATAGTACCAACTACATTGTATTACCCTCACATGACTAAAATGTTGGATTTTATCCATAAAGGTAATATTTGAAAAATGATTTATAAACATATGATTTTGAATATTTTATTTTTCAAAAAGGTCAGGTGTATAAATGATTTAGTTTCACAACAGAATTTTTTTTTCAAATCATAATATATATTTGAATCTTCATTATTCTTATAAAAAAAATGTGTAATCCTGATAGGTGACATGCACACATGTAGTTAATCTCTACACAATTTTTTAAAAATGAAACTTTTCTCAATATGTTTCCAAAAGAAATTTACTAGGGTTTCTATGATTTTTTGAAATCTTTTATTTTGTCATTTTCCCTTTTATATAAGCGTAAATAAAAAAAAACATTTGCCATACAAAATAAATATATATTTTTTTAATGGCCCTACTAAATAAAACTTGGGCTAAGCTTGCTAAGCATATCAATCTTTGTTCATACTCTTGAATTAATTATTTCATGGAGTACATGTTTACTATAGAGGATGAGAATATATTAATCAAGTCATGGGTGGCTGACTAATGTAACTATGTAAGTGCTAATCCACATCGTATTTGATTGAATTAGTATTCAAATAATGGCATTTTCCTCTGACATGCTGATTCACCATAATCATCACCTATCAGACTTACATTTTAATAATCCAATTTTTATTAATACCAATGTAAGGTTGTATGTTAAGATTTTTATCACACGTTTGCTTATTTGAAATCACTTTTAATGATTTTTTTTACTCATTTATATAAACTAATTTTATTTTGTGTAATGAGATATAAGTTATTATATTAGAAAAAAAATTTCCATAACAAATTCAAATTTTGCTTGTTTAAATTAGAGATCTTTGTGCGCTGCGCGCGCACACATATATTGTTGGAATGTTAAAAAAAATTTAGAGTTGTGTACTTATAATTTGAAATACATGTTTTTAGAAAAAGTTATGCGCAAAAATACGTGTGTGTGTATATATATATTTTGTAATAAAAATTATATATTCTATTAAAAATTTCATAAAATATTATTTATGAAAACATTTAATTGTGTATCTAACAACAACATCCAATAGTCCCTATTAATTATAGTCAATCACCGTCCATCACGTGCTCTCCTAACAACTCCAACGGTATGAAAATAAGTGGTCCATCCATAACCCGAGCAAACGAGGGTACCTCAAAAAAAGAAAAAAAAAAGAAAAAAAAAGAAGATTATTCTATAGTAACAAATAACAATTAGACGTGTAGATAGTGTAAAGAATTATGTTCACTTTTTTAATAGACTCTTATCTATAAAATCTATTAAAAATTATGTTTACTTTTTAAATATATTTATCGTCTACATGTCCTATTATTATTAATCATAGATGATCTATGTGCTTTTTTCATGGAGGATCCGAATTGAAAAGAAAAAAAAACTCCTTATAAATTGAATTGTCAAAAGTTATAATCTACATAATTCAACAAAATGGAAAAAAAAATTGAAAAAAAAACTCACAGAGGCAACATCCCCCAATGGTAAAAAATTCAAATAAAAAAGAGGGAAGTTGCAACTTGCAAACGCATGTGGTGGGCCCCAAAATGGGTTCGGATCGGTTGGTGGTCCGAACCGAAACATGTGCATGTGCGCGCCCAGATTTCCCTCAATCATCAACAGATAAAACTTCCAAATCATTCTTTTTTTTTACAATAAAGTCCCTATCAAGCCACCCATATAAATACACCCCCCCCCCTCAAACACACACCAACACAAACCACATTTCAAACACACAACACATTTAGTTTCCTCTCTCCATATGGCCATTCCAAGCTTCCTCTTCCTCTTCTCCTTCTCTCTCCTCCTCACCTCCGCCTTCTCTGGCTCCGGCGATTGGCAGAATGCTCACGCGACGTTCTATGGAGGTGGTGACGCCTCCGGCACAATGGGTATACATCTTCGCTTAAAAATGTTTTTAAGGTTATGTTTGGAAACGAGTTTGAAAGTTATTTTTTTTCAAAATCTGGGTTTAAAATTGAGTTTTTTGAGAAAATTGTCTATCCATAAATTATGAAAAAAAACTAATTTTTTAGTTACTTTTAAAAATTATAAAAAAAAAACTAATTTTTAGCTTTTAATTAACCTGCAATTTTTTTTCTTTGTAAATGAGTTTAAAAAATTCAACTTTATGCAAATTCAAAAGCTTTCCAAATCTACTTCTATACAGTGGGCTTAAGTCCTTCTGTATATGTTCACAGGATTAGTATTTATAAAAAAAAAAACTGATTGAGAGTGGCTTTTACGAAAAGGCTGTTTTTAAAAATCGACTCTTGCAGGCGGGGCATGTGGGTATGGAAACTTGTACAGCCAGGGCTACGGCACGAACACCGCGGCTCTGAGCACCCCTTTATTCGACGGCGGTCTCAGCTGTGGGTCATGCTACGAGCTACGGTGCGACGGCGATAGCGGGTCATGCCATTCGGGCTCCATCATGGTCACCGCCACCAACTTCTGCCCTCCCAACTCCAACGGTGGGTGGTGCGACCCCCCTCGCCCCCACTTCGACCTCGCCGAGCCCGCCTTCCTCCAGATCGCCCAATTCCGGGCCGGAGTGGTCCCCGTCTCTTTCCGGAGGTCAGCAGACAAAAATCTAAAAATTCTCCATATGACAAACACAAAATATATAATTTCTATTAAAGACTGACGAAACCTGATGAATTTTTTTTTTCTTCTCAGGGTGCCTTGTGTTAAGAAGGGAGGGATTAGGTTCACCATCAATGGGCACTCCTACTTCAACCTGGTGTTGGTGACGAACGTCGGCGGCGCCGGAGACGTGCATTCGGTGTCGATAAAGGGATCGAAGACGGGGTGGGAGAAGATGTCGAGGAACTGGGGACAGAACTGGCAGAGCAACTCGTATTTGAATGGGCAAAGCTTGTCTTTCATGGTGACCACCAGCGACGGCAGGACTGTCACCAGCCACGATGTTGTTCCTGGAAACTGGCAGTTTGGGCAGACTTTTGAGGGTGGACAGTTTTAAATGAAGATTGATTGATCAGTTGTTTTTTTTTCATTTGGAGGCTGTGGTGGTTATGTATTAGCACCCGCTTAGGTTCAGAGAAGATTGTTATATATGGATTTATATATATATTTATATATGTAGTGTGTACTGGAGTTTGGGTTGTGGGGGAAATGAAGGTAATGGTTGGCTCAAAAGAGGCTGCATTATTAGTGAAAGATTTGGGGTTGTAATTTATTTTTTGGGTCTCTTGAGTTGAGCACATGCATGTTATGCTCGGATCATATATTAATAGATTGGTATTTTGGGATGGATAGTTTCTATTTTATTATATGTTTTTAGGGTTGTCATACGCATGAGAGTCCATATATCTTCGTAACCATCCAAAAGGTATATATCTTCCTAGATAATGTATATATCTAATTTTTTTTATTTAAAAAAATGAAACTGCTCAATTCAAAATGAAACAATGTATACATTTTACTAAAATATGTATTTCATTAGACAATGTTTAATTATTATATTTCAAAAAATAAAAACATGTGTATCCTATCCGTGGAATTGTCCACAGAGTTGTCCCGGCCCCTGACATTAATTATTATATATATATTTTTATTTTGTTAACATTTTTTTGTCTTTAGTTATATAATTAAAACGTGTAAAGCTTGGACACATAACATGCTTCTTTTATTAGAAAATTATGATATAGTTTATTCAAGCGTAGCTACGTGGGTCTGCTTGTGTGAGATAAATAACTTTATTTGTTATTCTACCTCTGTGGGGAATTATGGGTTTAATGAACTGTTCTTTGGGTCCACAAATAAACATTGGCATTATAAAAGGGAACAAACAATTGCGGTTGGTGTCTATTCCTGAAATGAAGTTACAAGTGAATTGTCAATTGAAAAGTTGCTGTTATCTGTTTCTGTAACTGTATAGTAGCAGCATTGTTTCGTTTTACAAATGGCATTGTTGTTGATGCTTCACCATTTCTGTTGGGGAAAAAACAAGGGAAAAGAAAAGGCCATGTCCCATGTCATGGAGGTTTATATTGTTTATTTTATTTTATTAATTGACTCACAAACAAATATCATAAATAAATATTACAAAACTCATACTAAGGTTTACTCCCACTGTTCCACACGACGGAAACATGTTATGTCTAATTTTTTTTGCTGGCTTGTTAGTTGTATATTTGGTGTATATATTAATTTTTTAATGTTTTTATAATAAATGATATATTGATACAGTAAGATATATATTGAATTAGAACATCTCTAATGAATAGGTTAAGTGTTGAAATCAATATTAAACACACGTAATATTTATTTTTGGAGGAAGAAGGCAGACTGAGACTGAGACCTCTTCCCTTTGAACCTGCCGACCAAATCCCTCTTCCCCTTCCTCACCGGCTTCCCGTCTGTCGGGAATGCCGGAGCCTCCTGCCCCCGCGGGTTCCTCTTGTGAGGAACCCACTCCCATGGGGGTCCCCCCTCCGGCCCATTCCATTTTGGGCGCTCCCCCTCTTGCCTCTTCTTCCACCTATTTTAAACCCCCTCTGGCTCCCCTTCCTACCCGTCCTGGAAAGGAGGTTGCTGCTGACCCATCATCCCCTGCCTCCCCTTCTGATTTCCCTCCTCTTCCTCCCTCTAAATCAAAAGCCCCTTCAAGACCCAAACCCAAGGTCTCCTCCACCCCACCAACAATCACCCAAACTACCCTCTCTTGGGACCAGCTCTTTCTTGGCCCCTCCTCTGCTCCTTCGAAGTCTAGTTTCCTGCCTTTCTCAACCCCCTCATTGGAACATGACGAAAAGGTGGTGGAGATCATTGATGAAGACATTGAATAGGCCACTGACGTTTGGGCCAACTCAATCGTGGGGTATATCATCGGCATAAACCCAGTGTACACCCCCTTCCTGCCTGTGGAAGCCCAAAGCTTCATTCCAGCTACTCCTAAAGGGTAGTGGCTTTTTCTTGGTGAAGTTTGCCCTAAAAGAAGATATGAAATCAGTCCTTGAGGGAGTCCCCTGGACAATGAGCAACATGCCATTCATAATCTGTCAATGGTCACCGGATGTCAAGATGGATATCCAGCGCCTCTCCTCCATTCCCATTTGGGTAAGACTTCCCTCTCTGCCTTTGCATTTATGGACTCCCTCTGCTATTGGTAAAATCATTAGTGCCATTGGAACTCCATTGTACTTGGACATGGCAACACGCATGTGTACTCGCATCTCCTATGCCCGAGTCTGTGTAGAATTTCAAGCCGGTAAGGCCCTCCCTGACTCGATATGCGTCAGGCACAATGGAGACCTGGAGCGCTATCATGTCCACTATGAATGGCGTCCCTCGGCCTGTCCTCACTGCTCCACTTTTGGTCATGATGTAGCTATGTGTGGAAGGAAGAAGCCCCCTCCCCCTAACCCGGTTCACCCTCCCCCACCACAGACACCTCAAATAGCCCTTTCTATTGATCTTTCTCCCACCCCCCTCACTAAACTACCTACAACAACTTCTGAATCCACAATCACTGCTCAACACCTCCATGAAGTCTCTGAACCTTCTGCTGTCCCCTCTGTTCTCTTGCCTTCCCAACTCCCAGAACCTGTCCCCTCATCCCTCCCCCCTGCCTCCTCCCAGGAGCCTTCCATCACTCCCAAGGAACCACATTTACCCTCTTGTCCCTTGTCTCTTTCTCACCCTTCTTTGGAGGGCACTCTCGAGGTTGTTCTCTTTCCACAAAGCTCTTTCCCTCCCTCCCCTATCTGCAATCACTCCCTACCTATACTTCCCAAAAAACATAAACACAAAAAGAAGAAGACCAAGAAACCAAGTGAAGATTCATCTTCACAAGCAGGGTTCAATACTCAGTGTAAGCCCCATTCTAGGGGTCCTAAGCAGGTCTAACTCTGCCTCCCCGTCCCCCACTCAGTTTTGATTATGGACTGCATTTTTTGGAATGTGCGGGTTCTAAATAGTAAGGAGAAACAACTCGATGTAAAGAAATTTCTTGCCAGTACCCATCTTTCCATTATTGGCCTAGTAGAAACCAAAATTCCACCTCAAAACTCTATCCCAATTCAGCGTAAAATTCTCCCTGGATATTTCCTTCTCAACCCCACCTCCTCAGGCAGAATTTGGCTTCTTTGGCAGCCTCAACTGGTGCACCTCACTCTCCTGTTATCTACAGATCAATATATTCATTGTAAGGTCTTTGTCGCTGCAAACAACTCCAGTTACTACCTCACAACAGTTTATGCTTCAAATAGTGCCTCAGACAGGCGAGTTCTTTGGTCTGACCTTCAATTTCTTACAATCGGTGTGGGCCCAGCTCCATGGATTATCAGGGGGGACTTTAATGAAGTTCGTTTCAGCAATGAGAAAGTTGGCGGACGTCCTGCTCACTCCCGAAGAATCTCTCGATTCAATCGTTGTATCTCAACATGCCATTTACAGGACTTGAAAGCAACAGGAAGTCCCTTTTCCTGGAGTAATAATCAATCAAATCATATCGCATGTAAACTGGATAGAGTCCTCATCAACAATCAGTGGCTACTCTCCTTTGCTGATAGCTTTGTCCAATTTCAAGCTGCTGGTCTCTCGGATCACTCAGTGCTGCAGGTCACGGTCAAGCCCCCCATTCCAAGAGGCCCACGTCCATTCAAGTACTTTCAGATGTGGGAGGAAAGACCTGATTTTATTGAGCTAATTCATACTTGTTGGCAAGTCCGGATTGCAGGCTCCCCGATGTTTGTTCTCGTAAAAAAACTTCAGCATCTCAAGCTCCAAATCAAGCACCAGAAGAAAGAGGTTTTTGGACCTATCCAACGTTCCTCCGCTGACAGCCGGATGGAGTTATCTCATGCGCAGGAAAATCTGATGCAGAACCCCACCGACCCTGGCCTAATTCTCCTGGAAGCTGATGCTAAAACAGCTTATCTAGGGGCACTTCGACAGGAAGATGTCTTTTATAGAAAAAAATCTCGCCAAGTTTGGCTCACTCAGGGTGATCGAAACACAAAATTTTTCCATGCCATCACCAAAGCCTGGATTGCCTCAATCTCAATTCGTAAAGTCAAGCTCGCAAACGGTCATTTCTCAGAAGACCCGGCTGCTATTAATGCTCATGCCGTCCAGTTCTACAAAGATCTCCTCAACCATGATTTCACTCACTTTGCTCCCTCTTATTCACCTCCGCACTCCCTCTCTGAGGATGACCAGCAATTTCTTCTGGCCCCAATTACTGATGATGAAATCAGGAAAGTGCTCTTCACACAAAGACCAATCAGCAGTCCAGGCCCAGATGGATACCCAGCGCATTTCTTCCAATTCTTTTGGTCTTTAGTCTGTGTAGATTTCCTTGATGCAGTGAAACAATTTTTTCAATCGGGCTACCTCCTAAAGCAACTCAACCATAGCTTCATTGCTCTAATCCCAAAGTCCAAGCACGCAGACTCCTTTGAAAACTTTCGTCTAATCTCTCTTTGCAAAACCATTTACAAGACGATTACGAAAGTGCTAGCTAGAAGGCTCCAGCGAGTGCTGCCCACTCTCATCAGTTCCAATCAGTCCGCATTTATTCGAGGGCGTAACATAGTCCATAACATCCTTTTGGCTCATGAGCTCATGAGATATCTGCATGTTCCTTCAGCCAAAGGACGTACTTGCATCAAAATTGATATCCGGAAGGCCTTCGATAGCGTCCGATGGGATTTTCTTCATCAGATCCTAGTGGGAATGCGCTTCCCAGCACCATGAATTCAGTTAGTAATGCAATGTATTCAAACAACAACCTACTCTGTGATGGTCAATGGAAGCCCACAAGGTTTCTTCCATTCTAACTGTGGCCTTCGTCAAGGGGACCCTCTGTCCCCTCTTCTCTTTGTCATTGTTATGCAGTCTTTATCCTCACGGATTGAAGCGGCTACACACACAGGAGAGGTTGGAGAGTTCGTGAAGCAGCCACTCAATGTAACCCATCTATGTTTCACAGATGATTTGGTACTCTTCACGAATTGCTCGGATATCTCTGCACTCAATATCCAAAAAAATTTCTCAGATTTCTCCATGGACTCAGGACTTCATCTGAATTTGCAAAAGAGTGAAATCTTCCCCTCCTCTCCAAATAGCAGGTTTTCTCAAATTCTAGAGACCCCCTTGGGTAAACTCCCTATCAAGTACCTCAGCTTACCACTTTTTGCATGTTCTCTAAATCACTCTTTCTGTTTACCGTTGCTTGACATAGTCCGAAAACGATTGCAATCCTGGGCAGACATTCTTCTCTCTAGGGCCGGAAAACTAGAACTCCTAATAACTGTTCTCCAAAGCTTCAGTATATACTGGACTGCGGCCTTTTCTTTGCCTAGACGGACCCAACAAAAATTGGAGAAGCTATTTCAAAATTTCTTATGGTTTGATATTGATGGGACCCAACGTCAACATGCTGTCAAATGGGAACAGATCTGCCTCCCTCTTGACGAAGGTGGATTAGGCATCAAATGGATCCGTGACTAGAATAATGCAGCAATGGGTACTCGATTTTGGAAAATTGCATCCCATCACTCCTCTCTCTGGGTGAATTGGATGCTTCAGCGATATCTATCCAAGACATCCATTTGGGACGCTCAACCTCCCTGTTCATGTTCTTCAGCGTGGTGGAAGATTGTACAAGCGAGGGATTGGATGCAAGACAAATCTAAATACTTGATTTTCAAAGGGGACCAAATAACCTGTGGTCTGACCCGTGGATTAATGGCAAAGGCTTGAAGGACTATTTCAATGGGAATCAAAGACTAATGTGGGGTCCGCCAAATCAGGCTAAGGTCAGCTGTCTACTCCATAATGGCTCATGGGTGAGACCAACTAGGTGGCCTCCTGATCTACACTCTCTTTGGGAGGAGATAACCGAAATTGAAGTGGGAGGGGAAGGTCTGGACATCCTCATCTGGACAGGCAACAAAGCTGGGCGGGCATCGACCTCCTCTGTTTGGCATGCAATCCGGCATCCCCACCCCTCCCTTCCTTGGACAAAAGGCATCTGGCAACCTTCTCAACCCCCACGTCAAAGCTTCTTGTGTTGGCAGGCTCTCCACAACAAGCTCCCCACTCTGGACAGGCTGAATCACTTTCAAAATTTACAGGACCTTCAGTGTAAGCTCTGTCACTCTGCACCAGAAACTGCAAGGCACCTTTTCCTTTGTTGTTCCTACTCTTCTTATATCTGGGCTGCTATCCTAAAGTCACTTGGGTTGCCAAGGAAAAGATTCACCTCCTTGGAGGAGTTGCCTGCTTTCTTCCTTGATATAGCACATTCTCAGGTGGAACAAAGTGTGATACTCTGCCTTCTTGTCCAAATTTTCTGGTCTATAAGGACGGAACTCAACGGATGTGTTTTAAAGGAATAGCCACCCATAAGCAGCTCCTTGTGAAAACCATTCTTGCTTCTGTTCGTAGCAGATTCAAAGGCCACCTTGTTTCGGAAGCGAAGTCTCCATTGTTGGACAAGATATGTCATCTCTTTCATATCCTCTTCACTAAACAGCAGACCACTTCTCTTCCGGTCTCTTGGCTCCATCCTCCTCAGTGTTGGTACAGAGCTAATTCTGATGGCTCCTTGAGTGAGGAGAGGTTTGGCTATGGTGTTGTTGTTCGAAATGATCAAGCAGACTGCCTTATGGCCTTGTCTGAAAGAACTAGAGCTGCATCCATCAATATTCTTGAACTCAAAGGTGTAGTTGCGGGCCTCCGCTTGTGCAAATCCTTGAATGCCACTCGTGTCTGGAGTGAAACCGACTCCACAACAGTCTAAGCATGGGCAGAGGGTCGAGGTTCACCCCCCTGGACTGCGTTTAGAGACTTAAGAGAGCTTCATCTTTTAATCCAACATTACTCAAAATGGAGGATCTCTCATGCTTATAGAGAAGCAAATCGTGTTGCTGACCATCTAGCTGCGGCACAATCTACCATTGGCATCACTGAATTCCTCCCCTCCCATCTATGGGATGCCCTCCGACTGCTCTTACAAGAAGACAAGGACAAAAAAATCCAAATTCGAGAAGTCCAGGTCCATTAAAATGCATGCCAATCCTCTGTTAGCTTGCTATTCTCAGTTCTCTCTAAGTTTCATAGAGGTCTGTTGTAATTTGTTTTAACTGGGTGGGAACTGTTCTCATCTACCCTCCTCTGGACAATCCCTTTTGTAATGCTTTGTAAATTCTTCTACTGCTATTGAAATCTTATTACCCAGCAAAAAAAAAAAATGTCAGTGTCATGTTGTTACATAACATGTAAAATAGTTGCTTCAATGGAGATATTAAAATAAACCTAAATGTGGACCCCACGTGTCAGATGTTATCTTTCAAGCTAATTGTGGCTAGTGTTTTAGCTATTCAAATGTAGGCTCCACTTGATAGTTCTCCTTAAAGAATAAAAAAACAATAATGATTTTTGGGCCCCAATTGGTAGACCCCATTCTAAACCCCATGAGGTGGCAAGACTGAATTCTCCAAAATACCCTTTTATGTTATATTCACATTTTTTATCTCATATATCATAACCGATCCCCATATCGTAACCGTCCCCTTAATTAGTGGAAGTAAAACCATAATTTCATTTTTTATGGAAACAATTAATTTAATTGAAAGCAATTGTGTATATTGAATACATTAATTGGTTTAGATTGATTAGAAGAACAGAAGAAAAAAAAAAGTCGATTATCTGTTTTGGGGGATTTCATTTGTTTTTATTTTTGTTTTAGTTTAATCAATGAAGAAGAGAAGAGTTTTGATTCATTTAGTTTTGTTTGTAACCAGTTTTTGGTGCAAACAATGACGATCCATTCAGGCTAGTTCTTTTTCGATCTAAATATATTATTTTGATTTTGATTTTGATTTTTCGTTATTCATTTGAATCATCGTATACATGTTTTGAATATGAATTTCATTTTAAATTCAGATACATGACGTGTATCTTGATTTACATGTATTGTTGTGTACCAAGTTTGATATGTACAATCATTTGTGATTGTGTATTTGTGAATAATTATGCATAATGTGTCATTTATCATATTTTTTAGCTTTGTATTAGCATTATTCGACTTATTCAGATTCAAGATTTTCAAATACAATGCACATTCACTTGTATGGAATGTGTATTTGTTATTTCAAATTTCAGATACACATGTATCTGAATTTGAATTCTAGTCCTTTTTTAAAGATGTTTGTCAATTCAAATTCAGATACACCTGTATCTGAATTTGAATTGCAACTCATTTTTTGAAAGTTGTTATTTTTATTTTTATGGATTTGATTAATGTATAGTTGATTAATATTTAATTGCTTATTGTTGGCATTTTGAAAACTTTTTGTGAATTTTCTGTGCAGTTTCATGCAAACCATATTTGTTTATTTGGATTTTCAGATACATTATTGTATCTTAATTGATAATATGTGATTAATGTTTTTTTTTTTTCACTAGACGTGTTTCAGATTTTTTTCAAAATATGTTATGTCTGGTGCCACCTTTTGTGGGATTTAGTTACAAAGTTTAATGAGGATATTAGTTAGTTAGAACTAATTTTTAAAATTATAAAAAGGGCAGTCTTGTCATTGTCATTTTGGTGGTTAGAAAAAGTCAAATAGGGAACCAATAGGAGAGTGCCACATATTGGGGCTCACAAATGGGGCTTAATTTATGGGGCCCAGGTAGCAGCTCCCATAAAAAAAATACATTTGAGAGGTTAAATAGGTGGAGAGGTGGGGCCTACTACTATTTTGGCTAGTTTATTTAGCTAATCGGTTGGAGCAATAACAACCAACTAATTAAATAGGCATGTAGTAAATGAGTGTGTAATCGAGGTATAAAGTGTTGACATGACACTTTAACATCTTGTTTAGCTAACATATCCATTGGAGATGATGCTTTTAGGTGATTTTATATATTGCATTAGAACATGGTGACTACAAAAAAGATTGAGTATTTCAACGCCCATGAATATATTCTCAGACGATTTCGAGTTTTAACCCTTTGTTTTCATTTTCTAAGTGACATAAGTTATTCTGAATAGATAAGTATTATAGTATAAAATATTATACTAGCCGGTAGAATAAGTCATTTTGTCTATGGTTGTATTTTTAATTATTCTCATTAGAAATATAATAATAAATTTTTTATTATTTTAATTGACCATGACTAGTTAAGTTGTAAATAAAACATGAATAAGATATTAATAATTATTTATATAAAATATATAAAAAAATTTGATACGTAAACCACGTAGAGAAAAAATCTTACTGAAAGTCAAACATAACTCACAAAAAACACTTAATGTGTTTGGTTGCGTGATTGCGCAGCGTGCAACCAAACAGTTTTACTGTAACAGCTTCATGCACACATATTTCAGGCAAATAGTGTCCAAAAGCTGCGATTTCAATAAGCTGAGATAGTGAGTTTCTTACAGAATCAGTTTTAAAACCCAGATTCTTACAGAACAGTTTTGCAATTGCGCAACCAAATGCATTAATTTTGATTTGTCAAACCTACGAGTACAGGCTATAGCCTAAACATGAATTATTTTTTTATATTGTTCATGATAATGTTAAGTTTCCTATGCAGCCCCACAAGTAATCTTCGTTAGTCTTTTGGATTTTTTTTTAGTGTATATTTCGTATTAAAAAAATATATATATATACTCAATTTATTCTGGACTGTTTCGTTTATCCTTGAAGAGTTGAAGTGTTGTAATAACTCGTAACAAAAAATAAACCAAGTTTTGGTTAAATCAACAATTATCTCTCACCTCTATAAAAAATGTTAAAAGATCAAATCTTGATGAGCGCATTTCTTCATATATCTTTTTTTTAAAATAACTCGTGAAAACATGATTTATATATGAATTCTTACCACAAAAAGGCCTTTTAACAAAATTAAGCAATAAAGGTAGATCTCTCAAATAACAACATATTTATATTAACTTCTCTAAGTGACACATCTATCAATAAATTAAACAAATAATGATAAAAAGAAAACATTTCCGTTGCTCTTTCTAGAACTGAAATGCTTCTAATCCCCCATTTGATGACTCAACTTCTTTCTCCTCATTAGGTTCTTGAATATTTGTCATAAGACATTCAATAAAGATGTATAAGTCCCTATTTCAAACTTAATAGATATAAATTAACAAATAACAAACACTTAGAAAATATTATTTCACAATAAATTATAACAAAACAACATGAAGAACAAGGAAAATAAATAATGTAGCTCCACCTGGCTTCTTCATAGTTTCACATGATTTTCACTATCTATTGTGTTGATCAGGGGCGGAGACAGGGGGGGGGGGGGGGGGGGGGGGGCGGGCTGGGGCCCAAGCCCCCCAAACATTTAAATTATTTTTTGTGGGCCACTCCCACATATCACCAATCAATTTAAATGACCAAAAAACCAAAAAATTATCAAATACCAACCTTACATTCCCACATTAACCAGCCCAGGCCACCCCAACCAAAGCCCAAAACAATTAGGTGGGCCACTCCCCCACATGGTCCATAATGCTCCAAAAACCAAAAATAGGAACAAAGAATTAAAAAAACCCTTCCAAGTTCCACCCCCTCCTTATATTCCCAGCGTCACATCCCGCAGCGGCAGCAACATCAAATTCGTGCGTCCTCCTCCGAAACCTCATGTTAGTCTCTTCTCACATGTTGTATTTATTTTTATTTATTTTGTTTGTTTTTGTTTATTTATATATTGTATTTACATAGTGTATTTATTAAATAATTGATTCTTAATTCTTTATTGAATTTTTTGTTTGTTTATTTATTTATTTTGTTTAATTTTTGTTTATTATCATATATGATTGATTCGTTAATTTGGAATTTGGATCTCTTTGTTGTTATTTGTTATATTAAATTTTTTAATATTTGAATTAACTTTTGTTCTATATAATTTTTTTTTGAATTTATGTTTTACAATTGAAATTTAGGTCAAAGCATGAGCAAGATGAAAACGATTGATTCTTTTTTTAAGGGAAGTTTTTTAAAACAAGGCTTCGTTTTAAGATGGAAGATAAATTTCTTGCAAATTGTTTAATTTTATATATTGAAAGAGAAATAGCTGAAAAATTTGACAATGATATGATTGTGGATGAATTCTATGCTGTGAAAAATCGTCGGGCACAATAGATGTAGAAGCTATATATTTTTTTAATTTATTTTTGTTGGTATTAAATAAACATATGTGCATTAATTTTATGAATTGCTTGACTTTTAATATATTTTTGTCTTAAATTATCACACTATATATTTATATTATTTTTTAAAAAAATTTAGTTGAAGTCCCTTATTTCTGGCCCCCCCTTGCTCTAATTCCTGGCTCCGCCCCTGGTGTTGATAGTAGCTACTATGTTGAATCTTTGTTGTCTTCTCGACCAACAATAGTTTCTCCCCGTTAGCCTTCCTAATTAAAAATTGATTCTCTCCAATGACACAATTTTTATCGGAGAGAAATGAAGCTCTTAATAAGCTATATCGGATATTATCAATCAAGTTTTTCTTGATCATTTATCCATTTGAGGGGAGATGATTCGCTCATAGAATTAGAGTTTTCCATTCTATGGCTTAGCGGACATTATGGAAAATGTTCCGCTAAGTGATGGACATTATGGAAAATGTTCCGCTAAGTGATGGACATTATGAAAAATGTTCCGCTAAGTTAAGGATTTAATGGAGAGCATGTGCCCTTCGATAGGCTAATAAAACAGGAAAGACAAAATCAAAACAAAACCTCCTACACACTGTTGACTAGGGCTCATGAAAAGAAATGCTTACATTTTTACTGTTGTTTTTTTTCAGGGGAGGAAACCATGGATATATATAGTGCTTTGAAGAGTGAATGCGCAATCTTTCAAAGATTCAGGTTGTCCAATTAAGCAAATTCAGGGGAGGAAATCTAACAAATGCATTTCAATAGATTTTATTGATTGGTGATTTTATAGGAGTTAATGTCATCTTTCCAAAGATTTTGTGGTCTCAAAATGGAATATAAGCATATAAAATCCATTAAATGGCATTTATCATATCTCATAAGATTATGGAGAATTTTTTTGTTCAGTACATTCCATTTATAAAGGTATCTCAATCTGATTTGGATAATGTTTTGACACTCGCGTGCAATATGGAAATATGCTCATTCTTATAGTCATAATTCAAAATATGAAATATCTATTATAGCATATATTCCATTTACTGAGTATATACTCAATTAGATCAATGAATAGTATGCATTCAATTCAGTTGAGCCTATATGCCATTTATTTGTCAAAAATATATATTTTAGCCGAGAAATATGTTCATTTTAATGAATATTCAAAAGAAAAAATGACTAAAAAAATCTCCTAAAAATTATAAATACTCAAATCAACCACTTTTTAAAATTATATCTAAAAAAATCTCATTTTACAATTTTGAAAACACAAAAAACTAATCTATCCTTTTGCAATTAGATCATTAATATATTTCATACATTTTAACTTCAAAAATGATTAAATATAGCATTTTTTAATAGAAAATATATACTCCATTTAATTGTATTTACCCAGATTTGTGAAGAGAAGTTATACTAGTTGTACTCCAGATAAGGAATGTTTATATAAGCGCACATCAAATTTTGTAGCACGTATTATTATACTCTAAGACATTTTTGTAGTCATTAATTTTGCACATTCCACATCATATAATACAATGTATGAAATTTAACACGTATTGTTTATACTCAAGACATTTATGCAGTCATTTTAATAAACTCTACATCATCTAATACAATATATGAAATTAAATGATGTAATATATACTCTACTATATTGACAAAAAAGCATAAAAAGGTGATAAGCATTTCCCTTAACCCATCAATTGGAAAAAAAAATGGTGTGTTTTTCTGTTCCCACCGATCCGGCCAATTAAACCAAACTTGGTCGCCACTTTAAGTTTTGGGCGATCGAAGTTGGTCATCATTTCATATTTTGAGAGACCTAATTAACTTGGTTACCATTTTAGGTTTTGAGCGACCGAACTTGGTCGAACAAGGTTTGTGATAAAGTTTATAATTTGTTTCTTGGAAACCTAATCCCATGACGTGTATCTTCCTTAGATCTTTCATGCTACTTCATGTCCGAGTTGTAATGTAGGAAAATTCAATCATCATTCTTAAATGTAGAACATAAGAATAATTTTTTTACATTAGTGACAGACAAATTATCAAAAGCCAAATATAAAATGTTTGGATTAACTGGTGTGTTTTTTTTTGTTTTCAAACAAAAAAACCGCTTAACTACGAATTCACAAGTAGCTTAAAAATTATATATATTTGTCTAATAAGATATTTTTTTATAAAAATTTGAATTAATTGAAAGTATATCTGCTTACTTTTTCTTCAGTCCCTTAGTTGTTGTTTGACTAAAAGAATAAATGTAGAATATGATGGATAAACCCAAAAATTTATTTGTTTACAAAGAATAGGTAGATATAGTTCTGAACCTTGTTAGACCAATTTCGGTCGCTCAAAACCTCAAATGGCGACTAAGTTTGGTCGCCCAAAACCTGAAATAGCGACCAAATTCGGTTGACCTAAATTGTTAAAACAGCCAAACACTTGTTTTTTTATATGGTGGGTTAAGAGAGATGCTTGGTACGGATAGACGTGCCCAATATAAAATTATATGCATTCAATTCCATCATGCATGTACTTGTTTGTAAAAGCATATATTTCATTAAATAAATTTATATTTTAAAAAACTTAAACAATCTGTGATCTACAAAAACTAACCGTATAAATGATCGTGTATAAAATTTTTATTGTGAAAGATGATTTACGTTCCCTTTCACTTGTGATCATGTAGAATGGGCTAGCTCATTCTCCAGTCTATCAGAATCAGGCAACATTTAGGGCACGTGAGATTGCGTAATTGTAAAAGTGATTATATAGGAATTTAAGTTTATCTGATTCTGTAAGAAGCTCACTCCCCTCGCTTTTAAAAATCACAGCTTTTGGGTACTATTTGCTAAAATTTGTCTGCAGAAAGCTGCTACAGTAAAACTGTTTAATTGCACGATTGTAGAAGCAGCCTTCTACAAATGCAAAAGTTATGCAATCGTGAAACTAAACACACCCTTAGTGGGACTGAACATAAAAAAAACATTGATCTACATTTCCAGAAACGGTCCCCCTAACCACCATATATTGTGATTGTGTAATATGTAAAAAAATATTTTTTAATAAAAAAATACACTAATATATTTCAATGTATATTTTACTTTTATAACTACACGTGTTTCAATTGATGAGTGTACATTTTTAAAAATAGAAAATCGCTGAGGCCTACGACGGTTGAACATATCATCGTATATCATTTTCTTGCAAAAATAGTTGTTCAAATAAAAAAAATTAACAAGAGTTTAATTTATCTTGAGTCAAAAACAACATATAGTGTTCCCTAATATAGTGTAAAAACAACTAAAAATATATTAAGTGGGAGTAAAGTTTGAAAGGAAAACACAACTCTTAATAGAAGTTTTTTGTTTTTTGAAACAAGGTAGTAATTGCTACCATCACTTCTATTGCTAAAAGGGTGGTTACAACACTGAATTGAAGATGGGAGGGGACTGATTAACTAGGACACGAACATAAAATCAAAACCAAACCAAATACAATAGTGAGAATGACACACGTAAACGGGGGTGTCTACCGTGCCATTCGATCCACCTATTAATAGAAGTTAATTTTGGCAAACTCTCAGACAACACAAATTAATAATTTTGGCAAACTCATAGTCCGACGTGTGATACTCGCATATTTTGATTTCATAATCATGTTACTGTTAGATTTTAGGGAAAAAAGAATAGTCAGACCTGATTCATTGAAAGAGGGTGAAAGTCTTTTATATAATGGTACAAGACCTAATACACGTGTAACACACTAATAATATAATACACATGTAATCTAACACCCCTGCTCAAATTCAAGGTGGATCAAACAAAGTGAGTTTGCGAGTGAGAAACTGAAATCTAGGAACTGGATGAGACTTCGTAAAGAAGTCTGTGATCTGCTCAGCAGAGGAATGTGCGGAAGCGTAAGTGTCTGAGCAATGAAGTGCTGACGAATAATATGACAGTCAATCTCAATATATTTGGTCCTCTCATTAAAAACCGGATTGCTGGCAATCTGAATAGCACTCCAATTATCACAATAAAGTGGAGTAGGACCTGTAACATCAACTCCAAGATCGACCAAGAGACGTCTAAGATGAACGATCTCTTTGGTCATAATGGCCATAGCTCGATACTCGGCTTCTATGCTAGAAAGAGAAACAACATCTTGTTTCTTGCTGCGCCAGAAAATCAGAGAATCTCAAAGAAATATGCAAAAACCAATAGTGGAGTGACGAGTAGTCGGATCTCCCGCCCAGTCAGCGTTTGTGTAAGCTCGAAGAACAGGAGATGAGGACGATGACAGATAGAGGGATCTAGTGATAGGCCCATGTAAATATCGAAGGATTCTCATGAGAGCACCATAGTGAACCGAACGAGGAGCAAAGACAAACTGGCTAACAATGCTGACGACATGAGCAATATTAGGTCTGGTGATGTAAATATAAACTAGCTGACCGATAATCTGTCTGTATCGTGTATGATTTAGAAGAAGCTCTCCACCAGTAGCATGCACTCAAGGAAGGAGGGGAGCAACACATGCTGGCAGGCTTTGAGATGATTTTTCCCACCCTCATACAAAGAGCACACAATTTGGGATTAGATTTGCAGTTGGATTGTCCAACCATGGAGGATATTTATACAAGAAGAAATTTAAAACGGAACAAGTAACAATCACCTCCTTCAGTGTTGTACTTCAAAATATTTAATGAAATCATGGTTGTTGTTGGAAAAATAAGCTATTATCAGACAAAAAAATGATGAGAATATGAAGATAGGGATTAGAAGAGCTGGTATGGAGTCACGTGGTAACGCTGTCTTCAGAACAGAATACGCCCCCTCAATTGCACGGGGTTCTCGACGATCTGTTCCCAAGATAAAACCATTCAGCCCTCGCTGTTCTCTTCTTGGAGCAAGCAAGAAGAGAAGTTGAACCGGTCGCAAACTTGATCGCCCAAAAGAACAAGAAAAAATAAGAAATCTGTTTGTGGAGGATTTCTAATAGAACACCTAGTTTTTTCTCATTGTATGAATCTCTGCAAAAGTGGTCTTTTTATAGGCATAGAAATGACGTTGGAGGTGTAATGTTCGCAATAATTATACACACTAATTATGGTAAGTGATTTATTACCAAAGTGTGATTGTTCTGAATTTTCTTTAAAGTCACCAAAGCCTAGGAGACTTTTTTAGCACATTTTTTGAAATATGTCATGAGGATCCATCAATACTTGTTAATACGTGAGATTCAGATATACCGATTGAAATGCCCAATTTGCTTTGATTTCTTGTTGTTCAGTCGCATCAAATCCTTGTCGTTTTCTATTTTATTTTTATTATTTTTTAAGGTCAAGTCCTCTTCTTGTCCATTAACTTGGTTGTCTTTGAACAATTATACATGTTATTTAGGCATATGGACAATTATGTACACGATCATTAACAGTGTTTCAATCATGTCATAAATTTAGTTTTCATTGGCACATATATGAACAATTTATATTGTTTTTATTCATGTTGTAGTTGAAAGAATGGATCATAAAATGGCAACTTGGAGAAGAGCATGAAGGATGGGAATCTAGAGAGCAAGGAGTTGAACTCCTTATTCGTACAATAGAGTTATGCGCTGGCCGTTTGATTGTCCCAGAAATTGCACCATCCAAAGAAACTCCATATGATCGACTCACATATTTGACTCTCTCAATCTGCAACCATATTCACCAAGAGATGTTGAAAGTGAGTATTTATTTGTACACATATATGCATACCTCTGTTTTTCATTTGTTATCTGATTTTTAAGGAGATTTTTGAGTGTCACATTTCTTCAACCGAATCATACATTGACTTATATGCACTTGATATACTCAAACAGGTAAAAAGAGAGGATGACTACAATGAAGCAAATACAAATGGTAACCTCAATGAACTTCAAATGCAAGAGCTTGTACAACGCGTGCTGGATAACTCCGATGACCTCAACCAAGACACCAAGAAAACATTCCTTACCATTGTCAAAAGCTTTTATTATAAGGCTCACTGTCCATCATCAATCATGGATGTTCACCTTTCCAAGGTTCTCTTTGAGAGAGTAGATTGAGTTCATGTGATTCACGAACACTGATTATATATAATACCATGATAATTGATAAATATATACTAAAGTTCGCATTTCAATGTCAAGTGCCTATTAATTACCAGTTTTTATATTTATATTGAAAAATGGAATATTATATAAGAGTTCCAACACATTCAATAAGCAGATCTAATGTTCCAGACACCATGATATCATCTTCATGCAACTACACGGGATTCACCATTAAGCATCCTACTTTGAAAATAGAAAAATTATACAAAAGATTAGCTAAAAGTCCAATGAAAAGATCCATTCCTCATTATTTGTGTAGGAGTCATTTTTTGAGACCAATGAAAATGTGCCACGTGTTTGAGACTCACAACCCGATTAACCGAGGCCCATGACTCGATTAAACGAGGTATGAATTAGGGGACAACCCGCTCGCGTGGGAGAAAAAGATGCACAATGTTAATATTATTTGTTTATTTAAGAATACATTCATGTTTCATTTTCTATTCTCGTGTAATATTCTTCTTCTATTGAATTTTAAATTAAATCACAAGGAATTAATTTCAAGTACTTTATTTTATAAGTCTTTATCTTTTTAGTTTCTAGAACATTTTAGCACATGAAAATATTTGTCAATTTCGATGAAGTTATATCAATACTTGTCACTCTTCAATGAAGCATTGATGATTATTCACTCGTACCTTTAACAAGTGAGTTTCATAAATAATTTTAGAGACTTATGGATAAGATATAAATGTTGAATCCCATCTCGTTCATCCATCTAACTGTAGCAATCTAAAAAAAGGAACATCAATGTCACATCTATCCATCCCCTTTAAGAATAATCAATTCACATAACATTATTTAATTTGTAAATTTATTGTTGGGGGTTAACATTGTACAGAACCTAAATCTATCATAATAGGAGACCACATCTCTCCTTTTATTTAGAATAATTAGAATGAGGTTACATGAGTCCTATTTATAGACTTAAGTTTAGATAGAGTTAAATCTCAACAAAATTTGTTAATTAAATTATTCAATTGAGATATGATCTTATCCACTACAACTCATTCAAACTCTTATTCCTATGCTTGTCTAACTCAAGATAGACGTCGTTGCATGCATACAACATGTTTGCCTACGTTAGGGAGGCACACACAATGTTAACAAGACCTCTTGTTGTCTCAAAATATGAGCATTTTAGGCTAGTTTGGTAAATGATTAATGTTTTGAGGATAAATTGTCTTAATTTAAATAGATAAAAAGTCCATCAATTTTGTTCATATTTACATCTGTCAAAATTAGGATAAAAAATAAGAATAAATGTTATCCCAACTTTTAGGGCTAGTTTGGCAATGAGTTAAGGTTTTGAAGATAAGTTGTCCGAATTTTAAAGCATAAAAAATTCATCAAATTTGTTCATATTTACATTTATCATTGAGACAAAAAGTTGGGATAAATGCAATCCCAGCCTTCCATAGGTGGAACAAAATATCCTCATTTTTATTTCAAAATTAAGACAACTGTCCATTGTTTATCCCGATTATTTCTTATACCAAATAGGGATAAGTTGTCCCCATTCACTTATCCCTATAATTATTTTATCTCACCATTTAATCCATTGTCAAACTAGCCCTTAAGTGTCATAAAATACCATCTAAACAAAGGAACATCAATGTCACATCATCCACACGACCACACCCATTAAGAGCAATCAATTCACATAACATTATTTAATTTTTACATTTATTGTTGGGGGTTAACATATGCTTGTCTAATTCAAGATAAACTTTATTGCATACAACAAGCTCGCCTGCCTGACTGTGTCAGGCCCTGTAAGGTGATTACATCCCCCATCTGTAAGGTGATTACAAATGGGGGATGTCCTCACCACTGCACCTAGCGCTTGCGAAATGTAAAAATGGCCTAAAACAAATATATATACAGTCGAATGATAATATGCGGCGTGCGGACGCGACGTTGTTCGTTCGATTGCAGGTCCGATGCGATGGACCCATGATCGACAGCCCGTGGTCGACGCCGCACGAGTCCGCACGCCGCGTAATATCATATATATATATATATATATATATATATATATATATATATATATATATATATATATATATAGTCGCGATTACGTGCGGATTACGGTCGGTGCGGTTTCGATTACGGGCCGTCGATCACGGGGTCCATCGCATCGGACGGTCGGGTGCGATTCACATCGACCGTCGGATGCGATGGACCCGTGATCGACGGTCCGTAGTCGAAACCGCACCGACCGCAATCCGCACCTAATCGGTTCACTATATATATATATATAGATTTTCGATAATATGCGGTCGGTGCGGTCGTGCGGATTCGACGTGCGTCGTCCGATCGCGGGTCCATCGCATCCAACGGTCGACGTGAATCGCACCCGACCGTCCGATGCGATGGACCCGTGATCGACGGCCCGTGAATCGCGACCGCACGACCGCACGACCGTATAATATCACGACTCTATATATATATATATATTGCATTTAAAACTATAAAAAAAATTGAGTGTAACATAGCTCTTTTATTAATTGTTTTCAATCAAATCCTCTATATATATAGGAGTGACACCAAAAAAGAATAGGCACACTTAGCTCGCTCAGAGCTATATATGGGTTGGTCTACAATTCTACTGCTCCTGCCTCCGGGCGTTGCTTTCCTTAAACAAAGAGGGACTCACTCCCACGTTGATAACTTGTCCATCACAAGTTATCTAACAACTATGATGAAGAATTATGACATTTGATAAGAAACAACATCAGATTGTGTTTTTTTGGGGCCACTAATTAAGGATATGACACTACAACATTAATGTTACATTAAGTCTATTTTAATTTATAGTTTAAAATAAAGACCGTAAAAAGCACATTCCTCATTTAATGAGATATGTATTTTTATAAAATGAGAAATGTATACTCAAATAAATTGAATGATATCATTTATATATAATATAAAAAAAATTAATGAAATATATATTGCAATACAGTGGATGAAACAGACTAATGAGATATATAAGAATGTATTTGACACAATAAAAATAATTGTGTTGTAAATATGCATATAGGGGAGTTGTACATACATGCATATGAATGTGCATGTAATTATAGGTGTATGTATTTGTGGATGACCTCTTGGTACATGTATACATTAGTGTGTGATATTAATTATAAATTCATGTATATTGTAAATACTTGAATGAGATATTATGATTGTTATCCCTCTATAAATAGAGGGTTTGTTAAACATCAAAGGCATGAAAAAGAAATGAGAAGTTCTTGAATAATACTTTCTCTACCCCTCTTGTGCTCCAAATGATCTTGTCTTTGTTTTGTGTTTCCATCTCTCTCTTTTATTTTGTAACACGTTATCAGCACGAGAAGCTCTTTGTCAAAGAGATTGGTTTGTATTATATGGTGGGTATATAATTTTGATGTCCTCCTCTCTTGTTGGTAACAAATACAGTACAAGAAAAAAAAATCACTATAATACTAATCACACTAGAGTGATGTATGTATAATTGAATTTTTTTATAATGAGTTGTCTATATGTATTATCATATATATATATATACAACAAGTTCTCATAGGTTATTCTATATATGTATTATTATATATTTTCACATTTGTCCTCACATATTTCATGTATGTTATTATAACAATTTTTTTGAGTAATAATTAAATATCAACATCTTGAAATCAAGGACTTGTATACTGTTTTAGACATTTATTTTATATGTACTCATCGGATTGTTTATTTGGAACTCAATAGAGGAGTTGAGGTATATCACCCTTATATAAATGTCTATATATATGCTTGTCTGTTGCAACATATAGATTATGTTTTTAGATGTTCATAATTCATGAAATTGAAATCATATTGTAATTAAAGATGGAATTCCAATGCTATATTTTTGTCAATTCTCTTTTCTCTAAATTATTTTCTAAATATGATAGAGTACTAGACGTGCGGTGTATTTGGCTAATATGATTTAGATTATATATTCTAATTCCAGTTATTCAATTTTGTGCATCAATCTTGATTTTTTATCAATTAAGATAAGCATCTCCAATTATTGTATTTTGGTGAGTTCATGATGTTCAAATCATCATGATTTTATTTTTTTTACATGTGGTTGGATGTCAACAGCATCCAATTTGAGATATTTCCTTATTCGGGTTATTTGTTAAAAGGGAACTGTCTATTTGTTTTGCATCTTATATTATTCTTGTTAACAATTCTCTCCCATCCATGCATGTTTTTAAACGGATAAAATGACTGAAAGAGCCAATTGCTCACAAAATGGTCCATGTATATATATCAATTACATGTTTATCAAATTCGGTTGACCACCATCTTCTAAAGAGCATCTATCTGTTTTGACCATGAAATAATGTTTTATTGTTTCAAATATTGCTTAGATATGTGTTATAAATTAATTTTGAGCATCTTGATATTTTCAATAATAGTTCTCTTCACAGATATTTTGTGTTAGATCTGTTTTGATTATTTTATATATATATATATATATATATATATATATATATATATATATATATATATATATATATATATATAGGGGAGTGATATCGTGCAGCTCGTGCGGATAGGGGTCCACGGTGCGGGAATAAGTGATGATCGTCCGATTAGTGATCATTTGATCAGACGGTCCCGATCGAGCTTTTCATAAAAAACTGAAAAACCTTGTGACCGGGTACTCCTGTCCCAACCAGTCAACCAATCCCCTCACCCACTCTCTCTCTCTCTCTCTCTCTCTCTCTCCCCTTCTCATTTGCTTTTTCTTTTCAAATCAGATCTGAAACCTCTCCCACTGCGACCACCACCCTCCGCCACCACCCGCTCTCCCTCCCCCTGCAACCACCACCTCCTCTTTCCCTTTCCGACCACCACCCCCTCCCCCTCCCCCTGCGACCACCCGTCCCTCTGCGCCCTGCACCACCCTCCGCCACCACCTCTGCTGCGACCAGTGCGACCTCACACCCCCCTCTCCCTCCCCCTGCGACCCACACCCATCCCCCTCCCTCTCTGACTAGAACCCTCCCCCTCCCTCTGCAGCCACCACCCCCCACCCCCTGTAACCAGCCCCCTCAGCCACTCCACTCAGCAATGTAAGTATTTTTTTTCATGTTGAGAATTATATTAAGATCATCTACATTTTTTCTATTTTATTTCAGATCTAGGGTTTTTTTTTTTGCCAGAATTTTTTTTTGTTGGAGGATTGAATAGTTTTTTCCAAACTTTTCTTGTATGTATGGCTTCATTCCCTTGAAGACTACCTGAATTTTTTTTTACCAAATCCCCCAATAAACAGAGGAAGTGGTTTCTTGAGATAGCATATTTTGAAGCTTCAATCATCTTTTCTGCTTAAATCTTTGAATATTTCTCACATAGAGTGAAAGAAACTCACCTTTAAAACTTCAAGCTTGCTCCATGGTGAACCAAATTTCTTTACTAGAAGGGCATTAATTCAGATTTGCTTTGTTGTTCCTTTATTCCAATTGGTCAACACCCAAGTCTTTGAGGCTTTGTTTCACATTTCACTCATTTTAATGCTTGGAGTTTGAAATGGATTTCACTAACGAAATGTCTTTTGCTTTAATTCATCATCTCAATGGTAGTCAATAGGAACCTTCAAAAGATGACTTTGGATAAAAGATCGCTTCATGGTTTACTATCACAGAGAAAATGAAACACCAGTTCTTATCTCACTAATATGAGATTAACTAATATGAGATTAGCTATGGAGCAATCTCAAACAATTTGAGAAGGACTCCATAAGAAAATGACATAATGTCTGCATTCATCCAGTATGCCAAAGAGGGGAATCTGGCAGAGGTTAAACAGACACTAGGTAGAAGCGGGAATGGCACATCTTATCTAGGGGATTAAGCAGGAGTGGGATTAAGCAAGGATTAAATGGCTAGGTAGTAGTGAAGAGGGGATTAAGTGTGGTTTAATCTGATTATTCCCTGCTCTACCCCTGCATTAACCCCTCAACAACCACTGATCACCTTATTAGGCTTAATTCTTTTTACAACATCGCATTCATTGTAAAATTTGACATCAAACACCTACATATGATGTCAAATCCTTATCAAAGTGATGGAGAACAAATCTAATTTAGTTTTCTATACTAACTATGCTACCAAAACCAACTCTTTATTCCTATAGAGTCATAAAACATATGGACACAGAGATGAGAAGGCATATTACATAAAGATCATGAATTCATCTCTGGCAACTCATGATGCAGTGCTTTGTTATAGATAAGATGCAAATATGCTTTGTTCATATAGAAGCAAAGAGGGACTCACCAATGAATCTCGGAATATGGTATTGGCACCATATCAGTTCTACAAATGTTTTATTACATGATTTCTCACTTTTGAAAATCCACTTATTGCAGTGTTGGCAATCTAGACCTGGAACATATCGATTGCAGTCACCAACAACACCACGGATCAATTTAGATCTGTAACTCTGCAATATCAAACAATTGGGCAGGATGGGGGTTGAGGATGGATGTCAGGGCTATTGTCAAAATCAAACTTAATTACATGATTGAAAAAGATCAGTTTTTTATGATAAAAATATGTTCATAAATATGATCTATTGTTGAAGAGAAGTACGATGGTTCATTGTATTATAATGGGTTTTTAAACGTTATGTATTCTAATGATGGTAAGATGATGTAAAATGAATTGCAAACAAAATATTATGAATAGCTTAACAACTTATTATTGATTATAGCAGGTTGAATATCTTAAGTTGGTCAATTGTTATCTGATGGTCTTCAAAAAAAATTTGGTCCTTGATTTAACTACTAGTTACATACTATTTTATCAAGAGTAGACTAGATACTTGATTATATTACATACTTGTGAGATTAAATTACATACATACATGCTTGAATTTACTCACTGACCGAAGCTACCAATATCTGTGGATGTGTTTTAAGACGCATTTATTGACATATAATTGATCGGTCACATATATCTGTGAATTGACTTAACCACCTGTAGGCCTATATTACATACATACACACACTATTTTAATCACTGTCAGAATCTATCAATATCTCTAAATGTATTTTAAGAAGGCAGTTACCTACATATAACTCACCGATTACATATATTGGTGAAGTGACTTTACTACTTATGGGATTAAATTGCATACATACATGCTTACTGTCTGAAGCTATCAATATCTATGTATGTGTTTTCAGAAACAGTTACCTACATAAAATTTACCAGTTACATATATGTATGAAATTACTTAACTAGATGTGTGCTTAAATTACATACACACACCCTAATTTACTCACTGTTTGAAGGTATCAATATCTCTGAATATATTTTATTACATAGTTACCTACATACAACTAACTGGTTACATATATTGGTGAAGTGACTTAATCACTTGGATGCCCCAATTACATATATACACGTACCAATTTAATCACTGTTAGAAGCTATCAATATCTCTGGATGTGTTTTAAGAAGCAATTACGTATATAAAACTCACCGGTTATATATATTGGTAAAGTGACTTAACTACTTATTGACTTAAAATATATACATACACACTCACTGTCGAAGCTACCAATATCTCTGGATACGCAGTTATCTACATATAACTCACCAGTTATATATATTGGTGAAGTGACTTAACTACCTGTAGGCTTAAATTACATACATACAAGCTTGAATTTACTCACTATCTGAAGCTACCAAAATCTCTGGATGTGTTTTAAGACGTAGTTACCTACATACAATTCATCAGTTACATATATTGATAAAATGACTTAACTACCAGTGGGATTAAAATACATACATACACACTCATTATCTGAAGCTACCAAAATCTCTAGGTGTGTTTTAGGCCTTAGTTACCTACATACAACTGATCGGTTACATATTTTGTTGAAGTAACTTAACTACCTGTAAGATTAAAATACATACATACATACTTATCAGTTACATATATTGATAAAGTGACTTAACTACCAGTGGGATTAAAATACATACATACACACTCATTATCTGAAGCTACCAAAATCTCTAGGTGTGTTTTAGGCCTTAGTTACCTACATACAACTGACCGGTTATATATTTTGTTGAAGTAACTTAACTACCTGTAAGATTAAATTACATACATAAACGCTTGAATTTACTCACTGTTTGAAGCTATCAATATCTCTGGATGTGTTTTAAGATGCACTTACCTACATATAACTCATCAGTTACATCTATTGGTGAAGTGACTTAACTACCTGTCGACTTAAATTGCATACATACATGCTCACTGCGAAGACCTCAATATATTTGGATGTGTTTTTAGATGCAGTTACCTACATATAACTCACTAATTACATATATTTATGAAATTACTTAACTACCTGTAGGCTTAAATTACATACATACCCAATTTACTCACTGTCTTAAACTATCAATATCTTTGGATGTGTTTGAAGACGCACTTACTTACATACAACTCACCAATTATATATATTGGTGAAGTGACTTAACTACCTATCGACTTAAAATACATACATACATGCTCATTGCGAAGACCTCAATATCTCTGGATGTATTTTCAAATGCAGTTACCTACGTACAATTCACCAGTTACATATATATATGAAATTACATAACTACCTGTATGCTTAAATTACATACATACCCAATTTACTCACTATCTAAAATCATATTTACACACACAGCTTTTCACAAACTACACATATTACATAATATTATAATATCACATGCGTACCAACTCACGAATACCACCCGTTATAAAGCATTGCAGTCTTGTCATTTTTCACATGTCACTTGTTAAACGCATCTCATCTGCAATGCTTCTTTCATATTTTATATACAATCAATGTGGGATAAAAATACTGTTTAAGTTACAAAATAAAGAGAGCTAGTAACTTCAAAATGTGAACACATTACACATCATTTTTATGACATGTTACAAAAAATAGAAATTAAGGTCTAAGATCCTCAACCGATTGCTTCTGATGTTAAGGTCTCATTTTTCTGCAATATGAGGGCTGATAGCTTTCCCCAAAAATTATTCATGTCTACCTGAAAAATTACCATGCATAAGAGTTATATAAATAATAAAAACTAAAAATGATGTACATACAATTAAAAGAAAAATGTCCTTACATGTGTGAATTCAAATTCTTTAGCCTGGCCTAAGCACTCCACATATTTTAAAACAAAAACACCGTAAATAATACCATTATTTTGTTTGGGATATGTCACACAATCATTGAGTTGCCAACCCTCATCAACTATCTCCTTGTATTTTTTTCTTAATATATGCAATCTATATGAAGAAACTACTATTATTACAACATTTCAACCTGTTTAAAGACCAAACATTTGAATATCGAAAACTGATCACATTATTCAAATGTCAAAAAGTAATATTTCTCAATCATTCAATCTTTCTCAATTATTCAATGAAGTTTGATTTTGACTGCAATCGATATGTTCCAGGTCTAGATTGCCAACACTGCAATAAGTGGATTTTCAAAAGTGAGAAATCATGTAATAAAACATTTGTAGAACTGATATGGTGCCAATACCATATTCCGAGATTCATTGGTGAGTCCCTCTTTGCTTCTATATGAACAAATCAGTATACATAAATAAAACGAGATTCAACACAATATATAGCAACCAAATATAAACAAACTGAAAATATCTTTATTCAAATATAACTTACAGATTAAGGCATATTTCTTTTTTTTTTGGTTTAAGCATATTTGCATCTTATCTATAACAAAGCACTGCATCATGAATTCATGATCTTTATGTAATATGCCTTCTCATCTCTGTGTCCATATGTTTTATGACTCTATAGGAATAAAGAGTTGGTTTTGGTAGCATAGTTAGTATAGAAAACTAAATTAGATTTGTTCTCCATCACTTTGATAAGGATTTGACATCATATGTAGGTGTTTGATGTCAAATTTTACAATGAATGCGATGTTGTAAAAAGAATTAAGCCTAATAAGGTGATCAGTGGTTGTTGAGGGGTTAATGCAGGGGTAGAGCAGGGAATAATCAGATTAAACCACACTTAATCCCCTCTTCACTACTACCTAGCCATTTAATCCTTGCTTAATCTCACTCCTGCTTAATCCCCTAGATAAGGTGTGTCATTCCCGCTTCTACCTAGTGTCTGTTTAACCTCTGCCAGATTCCCCTCTTTGGCATACTGGATGAATGTAGACATTATGTCATTTTCTTATGGAGTCCTTCTCAAATTGTTTGAGATTGCTCCATAGCTAATCTCATATTAGTTAATCTCATATTAGTGAGATAAGAACTGGTGTTTCATTTTCTCTGTGATAGTAAACCATGAAGCGATCTTTTATCCAAAGTCATCTTTTAGTGAAATGTGAAACAAAGCCTCAAAGACTTGGGTGTTGACCAATTGGAATAAAGGAACAACAAAGCAAATCCTGAATTAATGCCCTTCTAGTAAAGAAATTTGGTTCACCATGGAGCAAGCTTGAAGTTTTAAAGGTGAGTTTCTTTCACTCTATGTGAGAAATATTCAAAGATTTAAGCAGAAAAGATGATTGAAGCTTC
This sequence comes from Acorus calamus, assembly GCA_030737845.1. Taxonomy (NCBI): domain Eukaryota; kingdom Viridiplantae; phylum Streptophyta; class Magnoliopsida; order Acorales; family Acoraceae; genus Acorus; species Acorus calamus. The sequence goes on along the minus strand of CM060878.1, from coordinate 25,840,385 downwards.
AAAATATGCTATCTCAAGAAACCACTTCCTCTATTTATTGGGGGATTTGGTAAAAAAAATTCAGGTAGTCTTCAAGGGAATGAAGCCATACATACAAGAAAAGTTTGGAAAAAATTATTCAATCCTCCAACAAAAAAAAATCTGGCAAAAAAAAAACCCTAGATCTGAAATAAAATAGAAAAAATGTAGATGATCTTAATATAATTCTCAACATGAAAAAAAATACTTACATTGCTGAGAGGAGTGGCTGAGGGGGCTGGTTACAGGGGGTGGGGGGTGGTGGCTGCAGAGGGAGGGGGAGGGTTCTAGTCAGAGAGGGAGGGGGATGGGTGTGGGTCGCAGGGGGAGGGAGAGGGGGGTGTGATGGTCGCACTGGTCGCAGCAGAGGTGGTGGCGGAGGGTGGTGCAGGGCGCAGAGGGACGGGTGGTCGCATGGGGAGGGGGGGGGTGGTCGCAGGGGGAGGGGGAGGGGGTGGTGGTCGGAAAGGGAAAGAGGAGGTGGTGGTTGCAGGGGGAGGGAGAGCGGGTGGTGGCGGAGGGTGGTGGTCGCAGTGGAGAGGTTTCAGATCTGATTTGAAAAGAAAAAGCAAATGAGAAGGGGAGAGAGAGAGAGAGAGAGAGAGAGAGAGAGAGAGAGAGAGAGAGTGGGTGAGGGGATTGGTTGACTGGTTGGGACAGGAGTACCCGGTCACAAGGTTTTTCAGTTTTTTATGAAAAGCTCGATCGGGACCGTCTGATCAAATGATCACTAATCGGACGATCATCACTTATTCCCGCACCGTGGACCCCTATCCGCACGAGCTGCACGATATCACTCCCCTATATATATATAAGATTACATAGGTTATTATAATGCAAGGAGTATGCTTGCAAATAATTTTTTTGTGCTAATTAAATTACTGTAGCCTTTTCTCTTATGCTTACAAATAACTTGGTTGTATCATCTTTGCATGATATTGATGAAATATTAGCATGCACGGTGTCCATGGTGAATTTGTTAAAGAAAATGATGAAAGCTAAATTTGTCTTGATATTATATTTTTATACACTAATTCAATTTATCTTGATGTCTCATTCTTAATGAAATATCATGTATTCGGATACATCATGGCTGGGTTCTTTTCTTTCAATTCCTTGCAAGTTTATGTTTATTGATACTTGATGAGATATCCAGACAAAAATATCTCATCAAGAAAATCATGTCTATGTAGGACAATAAAAAATAAATTATTACATGGCTCCCTGAAAGACAAAAAAAAAAAAAGGCGATTCATACTGGGACCATACAAAAGAAATGAAATTTTTTTTGGATCCTTTTAAGGACCATAATATATATATATATATATATATATATATATCCTTCAAAGATCATGCAAAAGATATGATTAAAAGTGTCCTGGAAGGAGTACATACAATTTTATTATCCCTGAAGGATTATATAAAATTTATGGTTATTTGGGTCCCTGTAGAACAATACAAAAGTTACAAATTTTTTATGAAATTTTATTATTCCTGAAGGATATACACAATTCATGGCTGCTTGTGTACTTGTAGGACCATAAAAAAAGGAAAAAAAATTCATGTATCCCAGCAGGAACATGTATATTATGATTAGCTTTCATCATTATTATTAAGAGGATTTAAATATTAACCTCATTGACAAAGGTTCAAAGGCTATTGAGATTCAAATACGCTCCACTTATAGCAATATTGAGAGCATCAATTTTATATATTCTCATTGTTGAACAATGATTTGAAGAAAATCATGTAACTCAACTAATTGGTAGCATCATTGCCTGAAGCAAATGCATTTTATTTTATTTTCGTCTTGGAATTTGTGGCCAATAGTGATGATATCATGATTTATTTAATTGAAAGCACAAAAATCATAGAGTTTGTAGAACATCTCAAACCATTGGAAGTGGATTGCTATTGAAAGAAGCATAATTAAAGGAAAAATATTTGTAGAACAAATCCCTAACACAAGGAAAAAAATTGTTATTTATGTGATGCTTAAAAAAAATTATTGGCCACGTATCTGATGTACGATTAGATTTTTTTCATTTATGTATTTATATTTTTATATATTTTTTTGTTATCTGAAATGTATTTTCTTATTTTTATATTTGTCTTATTATTTTGAGTTTAATATTAGTATTATTTATGGTACTATAAATTTGATTGAAGGCTCCTGAAGTGCAAATATTATATGACCATAAGTATATCATGATGCTTCAAACAGTTGAAAATTCAATTACAAATAACCAGAAGTTTCTTTTGTCCAGTGATGAGTACGTTTTTACCATACAATTTGTAATCTATCATTATGATGAGACAATATTCCCGTCGTTAGGGGGAAGAAATATGTCGCTTGAAGAACGATGTGAAATTTATTAGAACATTTCATCATAAGAGAATTGAACATCAATGTCAAATGCATTTATTTATACAGAAAAGTGACAAGGTCAGGTCTTCAATTGTAAAAACTCCAGTTTGGATTGGTGTTCAAATTGAAAAAAAATATCAGTATGTCGAATAAATAATTCACAAAATATGCCTGAAGCATGGAAGACCTATAGGTTCAAAAGATTATTATGTTTTCTGAAGGAGAAAAATAGTGCTCCAGAAGAGCCTCAAACATTTGTAAGATCCACATTATTAACTTCTGCAGAAGATAAAATATCTGAAAAGACACATGTCCCTGAAGTGACACGTCCCCAAAGAATATACATGGAAATGAGGAAATTTCATTAGTTATACAAATACAAAAAGATCATGTGGGATCACAAACAAGTGATTATTGATGATATATTTTGCTATAGCTGCTAAAATCATGATTGAAAACAACATTCAGCGTATAATTATAAGGAATGCCAAAAGTGTGGCCGGCCGATTAGTGCAAAAGACAAAATTAATTCTCAGAAAGAGAAAGGCACGAGAAAAGGTAAATAAAGAGGCTCGTGTTCATGAAGAGACCTCAATACAAGCAACATAAGAAATTCATTAATTTCATCTTTTTAAATATAACTCCAGAAGAGGTAGCCCCTGAGGAGGCACATGTAAACAATGAGATCTCATAAATAATAAAAAAGAAAGATGGATTATAATAAAATCATTGTCGACAATGTATATTCATATGATGTTGCTCTTGAAATTATGAGGATCCTAAACTGTAAGACGTCGAAGAATATAGACGTAGAAATGATTGACTAAATTAGAAAGATGCAATATTGGCTGAATTAAATTCATTAACGAAACGTGAAGTATTTGGACCTATAGTCCAAACACGCGAAGATGTAAAGTATACATGATACAAATAAGTTTGTATGAATGCCTAATGACAAAAATGAAAATTTGATATATGAAACATGTCTTGTGGAAAAAGGTTTCTCACAGTAATCTGGTATATAATGAAGAGACATATTCTCTTGTAAAAGATGCAATCATATTTTGTTTTATTACTTTGACAGTCTCAAAGGACTAGATATACAGATAAAACATACTTATATGGGAAATAATGTAGTGATATATATATGATCTTTGAAGGATTCAAAATGCCTGAAACAAATAAATCATCTGAAAGCATGTATTTTAGCAAGTTACAAGGATCTTTATATGGGTTAAAGCAATTTGGGCGCATGTGGTACAATCAGCCTCAATGAATATTTATTGAAACAAGGATATTATCTGATTTGCCATTATATTTTCATCAAGAAATCAGAATCCGAATTTGATATTATTGTAGCATATATTGATGATTTGAATCTGTTAGGGATTCCAGAAGAACTTACAAAAATTGTTTTAAAAAAAATAATTTGAAATGATAAATCTAAAAAAAAAACAAAGCATTGTCTCGACCTGCAGATCGAGTAAAACCCAAGTAGAACCCTTGTCCATCAAAAAATGTATAGTACATAATGTTTTGAAGCACTTTATTCATTCTTTAAGTTCTTGTATAAATATCAGGTCGTTTGACCCAAATAAGGGCTAATTTTTCATCCAAAAGAATCTTCTTGGTCCTGAAATAACATATCTTAGTGCAATAATATAAGTGCAATAAGTTATTTATTATATTTCACACAAGGTATTAAATTTGACATTATATTTTTAGTTAACTGGATTGGTCAGGTTTTATTTTACATGAAGACATTGGTATTGTAAAAAGCACATTTTTTTTTACAAAACAACAAATATGGGTTTATTCTATTTAAAATAATTTTCTAATGGTTAAATATAATTCAACATTCATCATGAAGATAGTATTATATGTATAGCATGACTTAAAGGAGACTTCATCAAAGATCTATTCACCAAAGCATTACCAACCGCGATGTTCAAGAAACTAAAGCAAAACATTGGAATGCGTCGACTCAAAGATCTTCGTGCTAAAAACAAGGGGAGTAATTTAATTCAAAATATTTATGTATTGTACTCTTTTTCCTTCGACCAGGTTTTTCTCACTGAGTTTTTCTGGCAAGGTTTTAATGAGGCAGTACGGAAACATACACTAGAATATTGTACTTTTTTTCCTTCGCTGAGTTTTTATCTCACATGGTTTTTCTTAGCAAGGTTTTAACGAGGCATATTCTTGTGTAAAGGTCATTCAAGGGGAGTGTTGTAAATACATGCATATAGGGGAGTTCAATGGCGGAGACAGGATTTTTAAAAGGGGGGGGGGGCATAATGTGACTTATATAAATAATTTTTAAAATTATATCATTATGTTTTTTATTTCAATAGCATAGATTAAAAATACGTATAAAATGAAATAAAGGCATTCATATAAAACATATCACTGAATAATTATAAAAAATAATTATTATATTTTAAAATGATATGTTATATTTCATATTATTAATTCATAAAAAAAATCTCAAAACATAAATCTAATAAGCAATACATACCTTTAAATTTGACTTCGATGAGGTTTCATATTATGAAAATGTTGAATGATTTGATTATTTTAGATATTTATACAAATATTTTAAACTTTAAATAAATTAGTAACAATGATAATAAGGTAAAAGAAAAAAATTATATACCTTCAAAGTATTGATGGAAGAGATTAGAGGATGACAGATTGTAGATTCTCATTGTGAGACACATAATGGAACAAAAAGTAAAAATTATTTAGAGATGAAGATTGATATTAGAAACAGTTGAATTATAAAAGAAAAAAGAAAATAGAGATTCAAAAATTTATTTTTTTCAAGATGGGCACCTAGGTGAAGACGTTGAGAAGTGGAATCCATGCTTCTATAGCTGTTTGTGAGATATGGATAAAATGAAAAAGGAGAGTTAAAAATGATGTGAGTAGTTGTTTTAATTTTATTTTATTTAGTTGCAAATGATTGTTGTTTAGATAATTTCATATGTATGTGGGGCCTATGATCCGTGGACCCTAATTAAAATTAACTTACAACAAAAAATTAAAAGGACCTAGAAATAAATTAAAAGGACATGAAAATAAATTAAAAAAATCCAGGGGGCACATGCCCCCCGTGGTCCTATGGTGGCTCCGCCACTGGGGGAGTTGTACATACATGCATATGAATGTGCATGTAATTATAGGTGCATGTAATTGTGGATGACCTCTTGGTACATGTATATATTAGTGTGTGATATTAATTGTAAATTCATGTATATTGTAAATACATGAATAAAATATTATGGTTGTTATCCCCCTATAAATAGAGGATTTGTCAAACATCAAAAGCATGGAAAAGAAATGAGAAATTCTTGAATAAGACTTTCTCTACCCCTCTTGTGCTCTAAATGATCTTGTCTTTGTTTTGTGTTTCCATCTCTCTCTGTTATTTTATAACAAATTGAGTGTAATATAGCTCTCCCATTAACAGTGACATACTCGTGTTTGTTTACCACACCTGACATTGAACAATTTTCTTTAAAGTCACCAAAGCCTAGGAGACCTTTTTAGCACATTTTTGGAAATATTTGTCACGACGAGGATCCATCAATATTTGTTAACATGTGAGACTAATAAGAGATACCAATTGAAATGCCAAATCTGCTTTAATTGCTTGTTGTTCAGTCGCATCAGATCCTTGTCCTTTTCTATTTATTTATTTTTAAGGTCAAGTCCTATTGTCCAATAACTTGGTTGTCTTTACACAGTTCTCTTCTTTCGGTGACGTTTATTGCATCCACCAGATCCATATTTCCTTTTGACTTATATTATAATTTTTTATAAATTTTAATTAAAACTTGGATGGTTTTATTATTATTATCATAATTAGATGTTTATTTAATTCAGATTATATGCTTTTAACCAAAAATTAATGATTTTGAAAAATATGACATTTTCCGGTGAAATATTTTACAAGGGAAGGTCTTTTTGTTTTTTTATTCACTTGATATACTTTTAACTGTGAAATATTTTCATAGCAAAAAGTCTCTTTTGTTACGATAACGTGTTTCCGTAGCTAAAGGTAGTATTTTGCTACAAATAGGATTTCGTAGCTAAAAGATCCCTTTCGCAACGGTATTATTTTGTAGCAAAATGTCATATATTGCTACGAAATAAATGTCGTATTTAAAGATCAGCTTTTGCTATGAGAAATTCGTAGCACATACCACCTTTTGCTACGAAATAAAATTGTGGCACGAGGCTTTTGCAATGACAATTGCAACGAACTCATTTCGTCGAGAAATATTTTTAGCTCGAAACTTGAGATTTTTGCTACAAAATATTGCGCAGCTAATGCTGGAATTTCTTGTAGTGATTGCTTGTTGTTCGGTCGCATCAAATCCGTCTCGTTTTCTATGTTTTTATTTTTTCAGGTCAAAGTCCTCTTATTGTCCAATAATTGGTTGTCTTTGAATGGTCATCTTCTATTGGTGACGTTTACTGCACTCACCAAAGCCTCGCTTATGTCTATGGTATTAATTAGAAATGTGGTCGTTCTGAATTTTCTTTAATTTTCTTTAAAGTCACCAAAGCCTAGGAGATTTTTTTAGCACATTTTTGGAAATTTTTGTCACGAGGACCCATCAATATTTGTTAACATGTGAGATTGAGAGATACCAATTGAAACACTCAATTTGCTTTAACTGCTTGTTGTTCAGTCGCATCAAATCCTTGTACGCATCAAATAACTTGGTTGTCTTTGAACGGTCCTATTGGTGACGTTTATTGCACCCACCAAAGCCTCTCTTACGTCTACGGAATTAATTAAGAATGTGATTTTCACTGGATTTCAATAAGTCACCAAACCATGCATAGGAGATATATATATATATATATATATATATATATATATATATATATATATATTAATTAAGAATGTGATCGTTATTAATTTTCTTTAAAGTCACCAAAGCCTGGGAGACTTTTTTAGCACATGTTTTGAAATAACCTCTACCTTGAACTCACCAATTAGAGTGATTGGATCTACAAAAGTAAGTGATCCCACATTTATATATTTATATACATATTTTTTGAGGATAAGTTGTCTTTATTATAAGGGATAAAAAGTCCATCAATTTTCTTTACATTTACCTTTATCAAAATTAGAATAAAAAATAAGGATAAATGTTATTCAAACCTTTAAATGAAATAAAATATCTTCGTATTCATTTCAAAATTGGAACAATTGTCCTGTACACTCGTCTAACTCAGTAACTGTAGTAATCTAAAAAAAGGAACATCAATGTCACATCATCCATACCCATTAAGAGTAATTAATTCACATAACATTATTTAATTTTTACATTTATTTGTTGGGGGTTAACATATGCTTGTCTAATTCAAGATAAACGTCATTGCAGATAACACGCTCACCTATGTCACTGTATCAGGGAGGTGCACGTTTTATTTTATTTTTTATACATAGGCACCCTAGGGCAATTACAAACTGCAGACCCTGTATGGTGATTACAAACGACGTGTACAAATCCCACCCTTACACCCAACCCAAAGGGTTGTTTTCCACTTTTCTTTTTCTTCCTGCTAGAAGCAGGAATAGAAATGAATTTATGATAGCCATCCAACCTGTTAGTATTCTGATTGAATCTTATGGGTTAATTTAATCAATTAAGTATCAACTATAAATGAATTTATGATAGCCATCCAACATGGATACACCGGATCAGAGTCATAATATCAAAAACAATACCAACAATAATCGTGACTACGATGAGCAGTGGCAGATAGCCTGTCAGGTTTAGGGCATGTCTCTGCCAATTTTACGGGGAAGAGTAGCCATGGCCCTACTTTGCAGTGTTAGTGGTCCCCTTCCTCCTACGGTCATGACCAGGTCCGAACCCAGGTCATGGTAGTTGGACTGGGGGACGCTCTAATGGTCATGTTCTGCAGAGGTGGTTAATCTAGTTGACTAGCCCTGATCACCCTCGGACCATTATTGGTATGGTCGCCTTTAGTCTTCCCTCAGTATAGCACCTTTGACGGGGAGACCGTGATCCGAGTTGTCCTTCTTAGGTGAAAAGGCACTTTTGGAGCAGGACCTTACGAGCAGGATTTTCCTAGCAGGACTCCTTGAATAAAGAATTGGGTCGTTTTTTTTTATCGGTCGATATTCATATCTAAAAAATATCCGTATCTGATCTGTAACCAAAGAAATCGGAATCCAAAAATTAATATCTACATATCCAAATCCGAAAGTTAGAATATGGATATTAACATATCTGATCTGTATCTATCCGATTAACAGGCTTAGTTGCATCAAATTTTTTGAAAACTAGTATACTCTACATTGATTAAAATAATAGATTATGAACAAGTTAATATTCTCAACCAAATTTTTATGTTGGCATTAATTTAAAGCATAAGAACCGAGATTTGAAACCGACAAATGGATAAGCTACACTGAACACTCAACTTTGTAGAAAGAAAGCAAAATACCCGTTTAAACCTAATCTTACAAAAGCAAAATTTGTTTGGCGTTGTTACACCCAGATCCATTTTCAGGCCCAATTCCAGCCCTATATGTGTTGATAAAAAATTAACGACGCATATGCTCATGTTAACAAGTCATATGTTTTGAAAGAATTTTTTTACAATTTTTATAAATGCATCCGTACAATTCATTGAGTATATGTCTCATTTTTTATAAAAGTATGTACCTCATTAGATGAGGTATATTATTTTTAAAAAATTTAAAACACATGTAAACTGAAATTGAAGTTAAAAATGAGACTGGACGTAACATTATCCAAATTTGTTTAACAATGGTTAAAGGGGGCCTACAGGTTTTCCGGCCACCAACAAAAGCAAAATTTGTTTGAGAATGGTTAAAAAGGGGGGCTATAGATGATGACATATTGAATGTGTGGTGGTGATGCATCAGCGCTTTCGAGCCACAAACAATGAGGACTTGACTTCTGACATGAAAAAAATGATCAAAGATTTCCTTTCTCTATAAATAAATTTTTGCTTGAAACTATCCCTTCAACCATAAACATTTTATTCAGGCACATCGATCATATCAGCCATGCCTGCCCATGCCCTAACATCCCTAGTAGACCAACCAGTGTATCTTGCAATCGCATTAATCATAGTAACATCAACCCTAATATTCACACGTCTCAAATTCAAATCCCTCTCACAGTACTCCCAAAACGAGGTACCACTGGTCCCTCCGGGATCTCTGGGGCTTCCGTTCATCGGAGAGACAATCGACTTCTTGAGGGCTCAGAAGCTCGACAAGACTCATGAATGGATATCCGAAAGGGCAGCCAAGTACGGTTCGGTTTTCAAAACATCACTTTTAGGTTGCCCCACTGTGTTCATGGTGAGCGCAACAGGTAATCGGTTTATTTTCCATTCAAATGATAATTCGATCATGAGCAACCAGCCAAAGACGATTGGGACCATCATGGGGAAGCACAACTCATTGGAGCTCAGTGGAAACCTGCATAAGTTGATGAGGAGGGCGATGTTGAGCTTCCTCGGGCCAGAGATGCTCGAAAGTACGTCGGAGAGATGGATTTGTTGGTGAAACAACAGTTATCTCTGGTGCGCTATTGATCCTCTTTTATGTTTCATTTTATTTTATGTTGCTAGTGCAAGTTTAATTTTGGTTGATCACAATGATTCATGATTTCTTTTAAAGTGAGATGAATCAATTTGGATAAATTGTTGTGACATAACTATCTTAGCATCTAGTTAAATTGTCTATCAAGGTCCATCAAGTGTTGTTTAATTATTTGTTTTAAACTAAAAATAAATTGAACTTCCTGATGTGTTTCTCCTTTTTTTTCTTCTCGAATTTCACAATTTTCATTATTAACTAATTATTCTTGAATCCTTCTACTAGAACAAGGGGGCTGGAAGTAGGTCTGTCAACGGGTTGGGTTCGGGTGGACCCGGACTCGACCCATTTGATTGTCGGGTTCATATCTTGTCTCAGGTCGGGTCGGGTCAAGTCGACCCATTAACAGGCTTAGTCACACAAAAAGAGGTGGAAGAACTTCTTAAAGGCTTACAATGACTTCATTTATTTGTTTTAATAGAGTCTAGTATATTATAAATAATTATTCACTATTTTGATTTTTTAATGTTTTATGAGAAAATATTTGGAATACGGTTTGAATTACTATGCTTTTATGTGAAGTCAAAATGTTGTAAAAAGATTTCAAATGCTTAAAATTTTAAATGATTATTCAATATTTAGTTATAAATATTGGATTGGATCATTGATGTTGGGTTGGATCATAAATTTAAAAATAAATCATATAGTACTTGGGCTAGGTCAATCGGGTTCATAGGATTGGGTCGGGATGGACCCAGACCCGACCCGTTTTGATTGTCGGGTCCTTCGAGTCAGGTATTTACACATTTTATCGAGTTGGGTCAGGGGCAACCCGCGACTCGTTGATAGGCCTAGTTGGAAGGCCAATAGCTTAGAATAAAATAAGAATATACTATAAAATAATATAATTGTACGATATATTAAAGTTAATTAAAAATTTATGAATAATAACCGAGTCCTTGAAGTAATACCCGAGTCCACCAAATTATATACTTTGTTAATTTTTTTTACATTTTCTATAAATGAGTCCACAAGATTCGTTTAATTATATATTTCATTTTTTTATAATAGTATTTATCATTAGATAAAATATACTATTTTAAAATAAAATTAAAACATGTGCATGCATAACTGTAAATGGGGTGGGGCTTTGTCTAACATTTTTCAAAAGTAAAATATTTTTATGCAGTAGATAATTAAACCCCCTGTCCCTACGTGGCTCAGCCACGCCCATGCTATTATAGTTGGGTTAATATTAAAATAACTCTGATTTAATTGAAATTTATTTTTTACCCCGATATGATTTGATAAATAAAATATATGCCAGATTTTAGAGTTGAGAGATGAATCAAATCTTTTTGATAAAATTGAATCCAGATATATAATACTAGAAAGAGAATGATAAATGTTTAAACTCCCATCTTTCCATCTCATTCAAGTTGTGATGTCATGTTACATTTAGGAACTGAGGGAACGAATCACCAAAAAATAATTACACGTTTAAATTTTTCTTACATAAAAAAGGACTAAAACATACCTTATGAATAATATATAATATCTCTGAGTCAAAAGTTACTAAAAACTAATGTTATTTTTAAAAATTTTGGTATTTGTAATTTAAGAGTTGTACCACATATAAATGTATATTAATAGTCCAACATTCACAATTTCACATGTGATGCAGGAGCTTGAAGGGAAGGAAACAGTAAAAGCAGTGATGCTACTGAAGAAACTAACATTCAGGGTGACATGTACTTTGTTGTTTGCAATCCCTCCTGGAAGCGAACAAGACCTGCTATTGGAAGATTTTACTACAGCTCTCAGAGGACTGGTGACCCTTCCCTTCAACCTTCCAATGACTCCTTTCCGCCGCGCGATAAGAGCCCGTGAAAGGATCTGCAATCGATTATCCGATCTCATCAGGAAGAGGAGGAAGGAGATCATGGAAGGTAGGGTCAGCTTAAAGGATGACATGATCTCGTCTTTCGTAAATCTGAGGGATGAGAACGGCGAAGACATCGGGGATGATGTACTATTAGACAATCTCGTGACGTTGATGTTCGCTAGCCACGACACAATCGTGATCCTCTTGAGCCTGATGATGAGGCTCATCGCAAGGAATCACGTCGTTCGCAATGGCATAATCAAAGGTTGGTATCTTGTCACAACTTGTGTGATAACTTTGGATTACGATAATTTTTGTCACATGTCATAAATTGATTGGATCTGATGGGATCTAACTTTGACCAGATTTCACATCTAGACTATCTAGTACAATTATCTTTTACTCAATTTAGATTGTGATTGATTCGATGGGTTTTTTTTATTATTGGAACATTAATTGGCTCATGAATTATGATAATTATAGAACAAGAAGCAATTTTGAAGGAAAGGGAAGGAGTGGAGGAGGATAACTTAACATGGAATGACCTACAAAAGATGAAATACACATGGAGCGTGGCTCAGGAGCTCATGAGGCTGAACCCTCCTGTGCCTGGAACCTTCAAAAAGATTGTCAAAGATACTTCTTTTGGTGGCTTTGACATTCCCAAAGGGTGGCAGGTATGGATGACAATCATATGTTTATAATTTATGGTCTCCATTACATCACATTAGATTTGGAAAATGACTTTTCAAGAGAGTTAGGAATCCACACCTATCAGTTCTTTATTGGAGACTGACACCTAAGGAAGTACTGACTTGTGGATTAATTAATAGAGATTGACATGGAGCTAGTAACTTGATATTATGTTATTTTTAGACTTCAAGTTCAGGATTTATGTCACAGGTGTTTTGGTTGGCCTCTGTCACGCACACGGACAAGAACAGCTTTCCAGACTCTGAACGGTTCGACCCGTCCCGATTCATGGGTTCATCGAAGTCGTTACCTCCGTTCTCGTACATCCCCTTTGGCGCGGGGCCACATGTCTGCCCTGGTAACGAGTTCGCCCGTGTCGAGGTGTTGCTCGTACTCCACCACTTGATCGTCAACTACCGGTGGTCGGAGATGGTCCCGGACGAGCCTATCACCAGGGACCCCATGCCTTACCCAGCCAAGGGCCTCCCCATCAAGCTCCATCGCCTAGAAAAGTAGATTTACATATATACAAATCCTTCTTATTTAAATCATTCTTATTGTGCTAATTTATTATGTTATATGATCAATTTGATATATGTTAATTGATCGAAATGTGAAGTGCACATGTGGTGGGGTTGATATCATCCTCACATATTGAAAATGTAATAAAATGAAAGGGGATACACTTAGTTCTACGATTCCAGTGGTTGTGTCATTAATTAAACAATGATATTCCACCACCCCATCTCAGTATGTTATCCAACTACAAAATACATATAAAAAAAAACATGTATGTAATTCGTATAAATATATCCATAATTTTTTATATAAAAAATGTACTTTATAAGCTAGGTATATATTTGAGAAAAAATCAAAATGTAAGGTCATCTCTACTCATTATTCAAACTTATATCTCCGACCATCACTTTGTATTTTATTCAAATCTTGAAAAAATTTGGAGTTGAAGAAAAAATAACCAAAAAAATTTTGAGTGAAGATTTGATCTCACTTGATTTATGTAAAAATTTGATTTTGTATGTGTATGAGTAAATAATAAAAAAAATTTGATGATTTTTACTAAAATTTAAATTTAGGTAGGAGATAACTATAACAATGTCCTTTTTTTCAAAATCATAATAAATAAGAGCACTCCCACCTAGGGGTGGTAAACGAGCCAAGCTTTGACATGTTGAAGCTCGGGTCATTTATAAAAGAGTCAAGCCCAGCTGAGCCGAGCCGAGCTCACGAGTCTAACATTCTTCTTCATTTTAAGATTTTTAGGAGTTGAAAACAAAATTTTAGTCTAAATGAGCCAAGTTCATGAGTCTAAACGTGTATAACTTTTTATTGATTTAATGTTTAGATTTTACAAAGAAGTCGAGTCAATTTCAAAGTTTTTTATAACACAAACTAGTCGAGATTGTACACAAAATAAAACTCGATCCAGGTCCCGAACCTAATCGAGTTTTAAAAATTATTCAAACTCGTTCATTTATCTAATTGAATGAGTTCAAACCGAGCGGAGCTCAAGCCGTTTGGTTCGTTTACCAGCCCTAACCCCCCCCCCCCCCCCCCCCCACACACACACACACACACAATAAAACCACACGTGTTAATCAACTTAGTTTTTGGGACCACGTTCAACGGTTACGATCTCACGATGTGGTCACACAAATCCAACCTCGTTATTCCCTCCGAAACCCACCAAATTCCATTTTCAAATTTCCCTCCAAAATGGCCACTGTCGTCGCGCCCCCTCCAAATAACCCAGTCCCTGAGAGCCATAATAAGCTTCAAAAATAAAGAGAATTGAATTGATATTTTGCATCCATGCGACTCAGTTTTGTCATGAATATTTTGATAAAATTAGAATTTAACAAGAATGAATATATATATATATATATATATGTAAAAATCTCTTTTTATTTTCGTACGGATCCAACTCTGACAGTTAGACCAATGGTCAGCCTATCTCCCACCTAACCCCCCCCCCCCCCCATCTGTTTTTTTTTTAAATCTTCATTTCATCTTGACCCGACCACAGTAAGCCCCGGCGCGACACTCAACACCAGGGATCGCCTCCTACCCCGGAGACCCCCGACACCGTCAACACCCACCCATTGACACCTCCCACCGCCCTGGCATCCAATGGCGACTTCTTCCCCGGCACCTTGGAGATCTCCTCGACCCCGGAGGTCCCCTCGGTCCCGGAGCCCAGTGCACCTCTGATGAGCTTTATCAAAAAGATTCCTCTCCAAAACAGGGGAATGATTAACCTTCAAGACCTTGTCACCACAAAAGTGGTGCACCCCTGTTTTACTACCACAAAAGTGGTGCAAACAGGTGCATTGATACCCTTTCATGGATCTATCCTTAATTCGTAAGTTAATGAATGCTTTAACATTCGAGCAAACTTAATTTGTAACTTATATTTGAATAAAGATACCCTCATATTCACCCAATCTATGAGTCTCTTGAAAACCTATACATATGTGTATGTGTATAGAGAGGAGTGACACCCAAACAGAATAGGCACAGTCACTGATCAGATATACGGGTTGGTCTACAAGGACGAAAAGGTTATTTATTAAAAAGTCCCAATAAATAGCACCTTGAGCTTTGATTATGCAAAATGTTTGAAACAATCCCACGTCTTATTCTTATATGCTTTAATTTTTTCTAAAATGTCCATACTTCATGTAACAAGTGATATACTTTCGTAAAAATAAAATATGTATTCCAATAAATTACATTGACACACTTATTGAAGATATAAACAATATCTTTTTTTGTTTAAGAAAGTATATATCTCTTAGCCCCCGTTTGGAACGGGAATAAGCCCCCGAATAACTTGGTATTGACTGGAATAGGGATTTTAACCCGTTTGTTTGCCTGGTATATCCTGGAATATCTTATGCAGAATAAACTGGTATAAAATAGTATATGGATTCCAACCAACCCGTGGAATTAAAGTTATCATTGGTTATTCTACCCAAAGAATATATAGGTCCACTGTTAAATCAATTGTCATCATCTCTTATAAATCACATGTCAAATCAACTATCACTATTTTTTCACCTTTTATAAATACTTATCCATATTTTATTCAAATTTACCCAAACAACAAAACATTTATTCTTTCGTTTACCAACAAGAATAATTCAAAATACAACCAAACATAAAATCACTTTATCCTTATTTATACTCACTTATGCATGAATAAATGTATACTCAAGAATAAATCATATTCTCGTTCCAAACGGGGGCTTAATAAAACAAAGTCTTACACTCTTTGGATATTCTAGTGGCATCCACATGTACATCAACATGTAAATAACCATTTTAAACATCGAATGATATTATTGTTTTGCAGTTCAGTCACGGAGTAATATAAAACCAGAAGACATTTGCGTTGATGAACCACAAAAGGTAAATTAAATAAGCATTACTTACTATTTGTTAAAATTTGTCTGCAGAAAGTTGCAATAAAACTATTTAATTGCACGATTATAGAAGCAGCCTTCTACAAATGCAAAAGTTATGCAATTGTGAAATTAAACACACCCTTAGTGGGATTGAACATAAAAAAACATTGATCTACATTCCAGAAACGGTCCCCCTAACCACCATATATTGTGATTGTGTAATATGTAAACCCCTACTTGATAAATCCACTTCTTTC
The DNA here is from genome assembly GCA_030737845.1 of Acorus calamus. Classification (NCBI taxonomy): domain Eukaryota; kingdom Viridiplantae; phylum Streptophyta; class Magnoliopsida; order Acorales; family Acoraceae; genus Acorus; species Acorus calamus. The sequence continues at coordinate 25,824,115 of CM060878.1, read as the reverse complement.
TCCTCCCCAAGTCCTTGAGCACCTGCCACAAACATTCAATAAAGATACATAGGTCCTTATGTCAAACTTATATGAAATCAATTAACAAGTAATAATTGTAGTTAAGAAATAAAAAAATCTTTTAGAAAATGCACTCTAATCAAATTATAATAGATTAAACCAACATGAAGAACAATGATATCAAAAAATTAACCTCACCTATAATCCAGCCTCTTCTTAGTTTCATATGATATCCAGTATTACAATTATTTGCTGCCTTCTCGACCGACAATAGACTCGCCTTGTCAACCTTCATAATTTAAAACTGATTCTCTCCAATAACACAACTTTTATCAAGAAGAAATATGGGTTACTTCGCCCCATTGGACTTTATCACCGTTCCTGAGTAAATGTGGTGTATGTGACCAATATGAAGATCCTCCTCTCTCTAATGACTTAGAGGAGGAAGATGAATCGGTGTATGGAACTAATATCTCACTATCCATCTTTTAACGGATATTATACAAGATAATCCACTGTAACTTAGATTTAATGGAGAGCATATGCCCCTCGAAAGATCACAAGGAAAGAAAGAACAAAAAAAAAAAATCTCCTACGCATTGTTGACTCATAAAGAGAAAAAAACGTGATGTTTTTGGGAGCAGAGGGGACCATAGTTATATAGCACATTGAGAAGTGAATGTGTAATCTTTCAAAGATTTAGTTTGTCCAAATAAACAAATTCAGGGGAGGAAATACAATAAATGCATTATATGGATTTCCTTTACTAAGCAATCTTTCAAAGATTTTGCATTCCCAAAAGGGGATTCAAGTAAATAAAATCCAATGAATGACATTAAGAGCGTTACAATTGTTTGTTCAGTGCATCCTATTTATCAAGTGGCATGTTGGACGCTTTGTATGAAGTTTTTCTTTTACTAACATACATGTTTTGTTAGATAAAAGATGTGATTTTTTTTTAATAAAATGATATAATTCATTGGTTCGTAAGTTTAACTTTTCTTTTCTTTTTTTCATTTTATTGTGAATGTACACATTTTTAGTATTTACACAAAATATATACATTAATAAAATCAACTCAAGAATGCACACGAGGCTACAAGTGGCATTTTTGCAAGTTTTTTTATTTTTTTTATTCAGATGACACGATAAAATATATTACATTTTTTGGGCGTTCATGTGTGTGCTTTAAAATAGTTGTTTGAGGTACTCCTCCTAAATGATGAGATCTGGATTCGAGCCATGCTGATAGGACATGTTTGATTATGAAAAATATTTATTTATATATTTCTAATCTAATATTGGGAAAGTGGACTGTCTAGTAGGTCCCCACTGACGTGGGCTGGGCTAGAACATGGCCCAACAATATCATGACAGACTAGATTTACTTGGGCCAAACGAGCCTTTAAAGATCCTTCAATCGAGGCCCACATTGATGGACTTCGAATTACTTTCGATGTCCCTCCTTTGGTTTCTTCTCTCAATAAATAAACGAGGTGCATGAAAAGAAAATTAATAAATAATATGATATATTTATTTTATTTTTTGAAAAAAAGTAAATGTTTGTTACCCGATTTCATTTATGAATTCAAATTATAAATTCTGAATTGGAGAAGAATAAATAACATAAATCAAAACAAAGAAAAATACACTCAGCATCAGTAATAGTTAGAAGAGATATCGAACGAAGCGCCAATATGCTTATATTAATGAATCACTAAGAAAAACATACCAAGAATAAAGTAAAATAAGATAATTTGATGATTAAACCCTTTAATGCTAATGAAATTTTTTTATAATAAAATAAGATAAAAGGACCCTACCCACATCCCTTTGATCCACCAAATTATATGACATGTTAATAAATATCTAAGACTAGCCCACCAACAAAATTATGAAAATAAAATTCAAATGAAAATATACTCATTCTTTGATAACAATAATTATTAAAAAATTTATTTAAAATCTGCATTAAAGCTGTAATTTTTTAGGGGAAATTAATTAGAGGTCCCTGAGGATACCACTGTAATAACAATAGGTTCCTTAACTTTTTTTACTTTTCTTTAGGTCCCTCCATCCATCCATCCATCCATCCATCAGTAACCCTACCATTTTTCTTTCCTTTTTAATCCTAGCCCCATCTCTTCTTTGTTTTCTTCTCCTCCCAACATAACAGACCCTTCTCTTTTATGTGTGTAACAGTGTACACACTGTGCATAACAGTGTACATAGAATAATAATCCATATGTGTGTTAATCTGTAATCGTGAACAAATATTTCAAACATCATTTGAAACTGGTATATCAAACATTTACAGTTGCTATTTAACTCATCACCACCTAAAAATATACTGACCAATATGTATAAGTGTTGCATAAGAAGAGCATGACAGAAAAATATTACAGTGTACAAAAAGAGCATAACATTGAATTTTGGAGTTACATCTGCTGTTTAAATCACCACCACGAATTTAAATTATCGTTTGTTTAAATTACCACCACAGATTTACAAAATTACCACAAAGTAATATTTACATATTGTGTTTATAACTTTCACACTCTTTTTGAAAACTCATTATCAGAGCATCACTCTCTTTCACCCTATGATCAAGGAAATGTCTTTTACTATCAATGTGATCGACTTTCCACTCTCCATTAGGATTGTAGTTGTTCATGATGATGTCGATCAACTCTGCTTGAAACTGCGGGAATTCTCGCTAAGATGTTGAAAGGAGTCTTCTTGAGCAATCTCTTGTGGCAGTCTCTAATTGCTATCTCATCCATCGCTTGTGTAGTAGATTGGGAAGCATCTATGCTACCAATATAAATTTGGAGAGGAAGGGTCTCACATCCCTGTTATAAGATTATACAAAAATCGATTAGCAGTGTACAAGGCATTTTAACAGTGTACACATAATGCTTAAGAGTGTACTTAGTCAATTTAACAGTGCTCAAAGGGTTTATCTTGTTCCTTTTTGTTTCTCGTGATGGATGGTTTGGGTTTGGACTTGGCCTGGGTTTTGGTGAATAGGTTTGGATTTTTCTTGGGTCTTGGTAGATGACTGCAAAAGGGTTTTGGTGGGGGGCAAAGTCTTGGTGGAAGACTTGGGATTTGAAGGATCACTAGATGATGATACTCGAGGTCTTCCTGGTGAAGGTAAAATGATAATCCTCATTAGTAGGGATTTTCTGGGTTCGAGAACTTCGTCGTGATTTCATTTTTGTAGATGAGTCATTATGGTGTGCAAATTATACAAATGAAGCATATTGGTGCCTACAAGTTGGGAGACCAGGAGATACCCTCTCGATGGGTTGTTCTTGTATTTTCTTGTTTTGGGCATTTCGTTTCATAATTGAAACCGAATGCCTAACCATTTTCTTAAAAAAAACTCATTGAGCATCTAAGTCAAATAATCAATGCCAAAAAAAAAGAAATATAGATACTAAAAGCTTATAAACAATCCTAAAAGCCTAAGTTTCTATATCATATTTGGATTTTGTATATTAAATATAAAATATATTGATAAATATGTATAAGTAGAACATAAGAGGAGTATAATAGAGAAAACATAATAGTGTACAAGAGGAGCATATCAATGAATTTTGAATATTTTTGTAATGTGAATACCTCTATAATTACAAAAAGTACAAATAAAATAGCAAATTAGAGTCATAGATCCTAAGATAAACAATGTTAAGCTTGTTTCTATATTATATTAGGATTTTGCATATTAAATATAAAAAAAATGCTAACCAATATGCACAAAATTAGCATAACAGATAAAATATATTGATCAATCTGCATAAGAGGAGTATAACAGTGAAAATATAACGGTATACTTAAGGAGTATAACAGTGTATAAGAGGAGCATAATAGTGAATTCACAAATGAAAAGGAAAAAAAAAGGAATAATCTAAAATGTTTCAAGATACAAACAAATCAATACTAATGTTCCACCAAGGCACTGAAATGCATCTGAGAAACTTTTTTCTTATAGTTGGATAATAATATTACTATAAAAATTGGTAACAAATTGGACTGGAGATTGACCATTGCTCCAACTGTGAACCTGCGCTTACAAATTAGGAGTCCAGGAGATCACTGCTCCTATGCCTACAAGTTGGGAGTTCAGGATTCCCCTATAACTACAAAGTGTACAAGCAAACTAGCAAGTTAGAGTCCTAAATACTAAGATGACCAATATTAAGCTGCGAAAAAAATTTCCATCACTATGATAAACACCATAACCCACTCGCCATTGTATATAAGTTTACCAATAAATGCTTATCTATGGAAACTGAAGGAAACATCATATCAGAGGCTAGTTATTAATTTGCTTCGTTTAATTTAACATGTCCTCTTTTCCATTCAATTAAATTAATGCAATTCCTCCTTTCACAATCATAATGTACACAAAATAATTTTTAGGGTTAAATACGTTTGAGTCCCTGTAAACATCTATAAACTCATATAAGTCCTTGTAAACTTGGGGCAGGACAATTACATCCTTAGAAACACAGAAAATGTCTAATACATCCCTATTGTTAACTTATTTTTTAACCTATCATAGTTAAAATTAATAATAGGTGTGATTTTAATATTATACCGTCCACAATGCACAACATGATGATTAACATGAGCTTTTTAACTTGTGTAATCACCTCATCAAAATGTAAAATAAAAAATCTGGTAATATCTATAGTATAATCAATACAATACATAAATAAAGTCATCTGTATAATTATAATTGTTTGAAATAGAAGCAAAAAGTAATAATAATGGAGTAATACACAACAATAAAGTCAAAATGCGCAAAAGAAAAAAAAGTGAAAATGAGTTTGATCAAGGGCAAGATGATCATTTAAAATGATATATATGTTTTTTTCTATTTTTTCAATGATTGATATGAGTGTTTAATTTCACAGAGATAGAATATTATGACAATATATCATCAAATTATATAAAAAGCTAACCCATGGATAAATTGACCTATCATAACAGTTTAAAGGATATGTATGATCGACTCTAAGTTTGCAAGGACTTATATGGGTTTGTGATGTTTACAGGGACTCAAATGTTTTAAACCTAATTTTTAATGGTGTACATAAACTATTTAATGGTGTACACAGGTTGTTGATGGAGTATCTTATCTACACTTTAGTTTGAACTTTTAGGAGTATCTGATCTAATTATGTAATAACAAGTAAATTTAAGAAGAAGTTCCAATTTCAAACAGTATTGGAAGACCATTGTTTGTCTCTGGTGTGTGTGTGTGTTTTTTTTTTTTTTCTGGCTGATCATGTATGATAGCTAATGATTCCCCTTTATACATTTCATCTTCCAACAAGTCTATTATGCCATCAATGTCTCCTACAATTCATCAGTGGACTCACATTTTTCACAAAATAATCAATCCATCCATTCAATGAAACTCCACAAACCATCTCATTCAACGAAACCACAAATCAAAATCAATACATATCATTCAAGGAAAATCAAGTCATCTCAGTCAATGAACAGAACATGTGAGTGCAATAACAAAATTCCACTAAAACTTCCAAATGAATTAATGGCATTTCAATATCTGAATCACCGGACAACATTGAAAAATAGCACATAATCTAATCCAAGATAAACTTTAAACCTAACATGTCAGAAGTTCAAATTTGTACCTTTGTGTAGATAGGGTCGATGGCGCGGTTAATGTGGCCGGAGTTGTTGGCCTCCTTCACAGCACGGATTGGGTGGACCTCGTCAATCGGGCGGTGGACCGGGCGGACCTCACAGGCGAGCGATGGAACTCATCGAGGCGGGCGGTGGATCTCGTCGAGCGGGGGTCAGTGTTTGTGGAGAGCGTCTAGGGTTTCTAATGGGGGTTTTTGTTGGGGGAGAAAGAAGGGTCTATTTCGGGGAGATGACACATTTAAATGGAAGGTATAATGGACAATTAAAACGTGTGTTTCAGGTCTGTTAATGAGAGGGACCCAAACATAATAAGTTTAGGTACTTGGGACTTATTGATATGGTAAAACGTTGCAGGGACTGATTGTTATTAGATAGGTATCTCAGGGACCCCTAATTAATTTTTCCTTTTAAAAAAATTTAAGAGATTTGTTGAATGTGTAATTTATGTTCTTTTTTAATTAATTTTAATTTATTTGTTAAAGAATCTATCAATTATAAACTTGGAGTATATGCTGAGTTTTTATGTTTTTCCTTATAAAGCATATATTCATAGGAAAATGATACGTCAAACCCTCATTATTGCCCTAATTGTAGTCCACACCATTTTTCTTTTAAAAAAATCATGTACACTTTTCAGTTGAAATGTAAGCTGTTATATGAAATGAAGTATATAGTGAGATACATTAGTATATTTTTTTAAATTAAAAAAATAAAAAAAAATTACGTTATGCACCATGCACTTTGATAATTTAGTATATGCTACGTTATCATACCATATGAGGCTGCAAAACGGGTTGCAAAACAGACTTAAGTTTCATTTGGTTCGTGTTATTCTGGATGGATTTTGACTCCATGTGAAATTTAACAGGAAAGTGTGTAAAATACAGTGTTTAGTTAGTGGTAATCTTGATAGTAATTGTGAGCCTCAGTGGAATTAAAATCAAGGCATGTGGAAAAATATAGTAAAATCAAATTCCCACTTTTTTGTGGTAAACTTAAATTCCATTAGAAATCTTAAATTAGATTACTATTATATCCTTTAAAAATTAATTAAATTACTATATACATTATTTCTAAAATAAATAGTCTCTTCTTTTTACCCACCGTTTATATAATTGTTTTGATTTACAACTAAGAAACTCTATTATAATTGGAAAATGTGATGTGAAAATCTTTACTGTGTATTAGATATTGATTAATGTTTTTTAATTCAATTCTTAAATTTATAGATGGGTTTAGATATTATTGTAATTGATATAATTGTTTTAATTTATTACATTTGTTAAATATATATAAAATATTTTAAAACTTTACTCTTTTTTTATATTTGTGATATGAGTAAAGAAATAAATTTTACAAGTATATGTATAACAGTAAGGGTATTTTAGACATTTAAATCAAATTCTCTATCATTTTTTATGTGTGAACTAAACACCAGAAAATGATTATTTGAAGAAATCTACTAGCAAACCAAACAGTTTGATAAAATTTGAATTCCTAGTAAAACGATTCCTAGTAAAATGATTCATATCTAAAAAAATGACACGAACCAAACAGGACCTCAGAGTATACGAGCGCTCATATTGATAAACTTATATATTGAATTAGATGATTTTATATTTTTAACCGTGGTGATTGTAAAACAGACTGATCAAGTATGTCCAACGCCGGCCCCTGAATATATTATCTGATTCCAGCACTTTGATTGGCGACAATTTATATAAATTATTGCAAGAGGATCATCTGAAAAGAGAGAAAATTATTTCCAAAATTAAGCAATAAATTAAAGGTGGTTGATCTCAAATAATAATAGTTTTTATTATCCAAGTGACACATCGATTACAAAATCAAACAAATAATGGTAAAAAGAGAGAATATTTCCGTTGCTCTTTCTAGAACTAAAATGCTTCTAAACCCCCACTTGAAGGTTCAACTTCTTTCCCCTCATTAGGTTCTTCAAACATCTGTCATAAAACATTCAATAAAGATATATATATTCCTATGTCAAACTTAAAAGATATATAAATTAAAAAATAACAAACACAGTAGAAAATATTATTTCACATCAAATTATAAGAAAACAACATAAAGAATAGGAAAATAAATAATGTAGCTCACCTGGCTTCTTCACAGTTTCACATGATTTTCACTATCTGTTGTATTGATGCAGCTACTATGTCGAATCTTTGTTGTCTTCTCGACCAACAATAATTTCTCTCCCATTTGCCTTCCTAATTAAAAATTGATTCTCTCCGATGACACATAATTCTCATCAGAGAGAAATGAAGCTTATATTAGGCTATCCCGGACACTATAATCAAGTTATTCTTGATCATAGTGTCCAATAGGCGGGAGATGATTCGCTCATAGAATTAAAATTTTTCATTCTATTGCTTAGTGGACATTATGAAAAATGTTCCGCTAAGTGATGGATTTAACAGAGAGCATGTGCCCTTCGGTGAGTCAAAAAGAAATAAAAACAAAAGCGCCTACACATTGTTGACTAGGGCTCCGTTTGGTAACGAGGTTTGAGCGGATTCTGCTTTTTGAAAAGCTAAAATCTCAAAATCGTGCAGCCAAACGGGTCGGATTCCGGCGGAATCAAAAGCTGGATTCCTTTTAATTTCTCTATCGAAATCCGTGTTTTTAAAAGCTAAAAAAGAACGTTTTTTGGTCGGAATCGATTTTTTGAATTGAAAAGTAACTTTTTCTATCAAACATTAAACTCCTTTCAAATATTGATTCCTGAATTAAAAAAAATGCATCCCAAAAAAGTCAAGGTCTAAAATCATCTTAAAAAGCAGCTTTATTCTAAAATTTGTTTTTCAATCTATGTTTCCAAACGGAACCTAGGAGTCATGAAAAGAAAAGCTTACATTTTTACTGTCGTTTTTTTTTCAGGGGAGGAAACCATGGATATATATAGTATATATAGTTCTTTGAAGAGTGAATGCGTAATCTTTCAAAGATTCAGGTTGTCCAATTAAGCCAAGTCAGGGGAGGAAATCTAACAAATGCATTTTAATAAATTTTATTGATAGGTGATCTTATAGGAGTTGATGCAATCTTTCAAAGAATTTATGGAATCAAAATGGAATTCAGGTAAATAAAATCCATTGAATGGCATTTAAGATCATGTCTCATAAGATTATAGAGAATTATTTTGTTCAATTCATTCCATTTATGAAGATATTCAATCAGATTTGGGTAGTGTTATGACACTTGCGTGCAGTATGATGTACTCAGTCATTCTTGCAATCATTCCCGTAGTCTTAATTTATGAAATCTCTATTATAGCGTATATTCTGTTTAGTAAGTATATAATTAATTAGTTTAATGAAAGTGTGCATTTAATTCAATTGAGTCTATATTTCATTTATGGGTTAATGACATTTGAGTCCCTATTAACATCTACAAATCCATTAAGTCCTTATAAACTTGGAGCAGAACAATTACATCCTTAGAAATATAGAAAATGTCTAATATATCCCTACTGTTAAATAATTATTAACCCATCATGGTTAAAATTAACCATGGGAGTGATTTTACGATTATATCTCCCACTACAATGCACAATCTAGTAATTAACATGAATTTTTTAATTTATATAATCACACCATTAAAATGTAAAATAAAAAGTCTAAGTAATATCTATAATATATTAAATAAATACATAAATAAAATCACCCTTACAATTATAATTGTTTGAAATAGAAGAAAAAAATAAAAAAAATAAAAATGGCGTAGTAAGCAACAATAACATCAAAATCCGCAAAAGAAAAAAAAAGTAAAAATGAGTTTGAATAAGGGTAAAATGATCATTTAAAAGGACATATAATTTTTCTATTTTTCTATGATTTGTATGGGTGTATAATTTTACACAAATGGAATATTATGAAAATATATTAATAAATTGGATAAAAAGTTAACCCAGGGACTAAATTGACTAATCATAATAGTTTAAATGACTTGTATATCCGACTCCAAGTTTACAAGGACTTACATGAATTTATAAATGTTTACAGGGACTCAAATATCTTTAATCCTTCATTTATTTGTCAAAAATATATTTCAATGGAGAAATATATACATTTTAATAAAAATTCAAAACGTGTTGAGGCTTAATATTAACTCTAAGAATGATTAAGTGTAACATTTTCTAATATAAAATATATACTTCATTTAATTGTATGTACCCAGCTTCGTGAAGAGAAATTACACTAGTTGGGCTCCATATAAGAAATGTTTATATCACCGTATATCAAATTTTGTGGCAACATATTGTTATACTCAAGACATTTCTGCAATCATCTAAACACCCTATAAAATGTCACGATGCCGACAAATTCGGCCAATTTTTGTCCGTTTCTGGACAGGGTATTTTTCATATCAGCCCCCAGGTTTTAACTGTTTCACAAATACACTCCTACGTGTATTATAAACAGGTCCCTGATATTTATGCTCAGCTCCTTGACAAAATAGCCATTTTGTTTTTTCTGGGCTATTTGCAGATCTACCCCCAGACTCTACCAGTTTCACAATCAGATCCCTATATATTTATACCCACATGTCTCAAACAAAAATCGGCTAATTATGTCCTATATGTGATATTTGTATATTGGCTCCCTATCTGTATTTCTGATCTAGATTTTCATATTTATAATTAGATCATTCATCTCAAAACATAACTTCTAAAACTTCAAATTTCCATAAAATTTCATAAAAATTATAAAATGAATCGACCTCATTTCAACCCATAAACTTATTGATGGAAGTCTTCTTTTTAAATTTATAATTTATTATGTTTTTTGTTTCTCGATTTATTTTAGATCTATACATATCATTGTTTATTTGAATGTGGAAATAAATATTCTTTTTTTTACAGTATTTTTATTATTGATTAGATTATTTATTAGATTTATTTTTTTAGTGGAGTAGAGCGCTGAAAGTTTGGAATTTGGTATGATGATATGTCCATCCTCTTTGCAGATACCCAAGTTTTATATCTGTCAAGTTTGGTTCTTTGATCTTTTTTTTATCTCAGGTTGTTGTTATTGACTGCGTTTTCTTTTTGGGTGGGGTATGTGGCTTTGGTTAAATTGATTTGATGATGGGAAAAATCGAAATTTCGAATTTGAATTTTTTTTTGATTGATTTGTGATGAAATTGCAATATCGTTTAGTTTCATTTATTTGGTTTACAATGACTTTTTAAACACGTGCATTTGCGCGTGTATTTAACTAGTTTTATTTAACTCACCAACATCTAATAAATTACATGACGCAATATATACTCTACTATATTAATAAAAAAACATAAAATTGTATACATTCAATTCCATTATAAATGTACACTATTTGTTATATATTTTATTAAATAAATTTATTTTTTTGAAAAAATCAAACAGTGTGCATGTGTGTGTGTGTGTGTGGGGGGGGGGGGGGGGGGGGTTGTCTACACAACTAACCGTAGAAATGATCTATGTATAAAATTTTCATTGTGAAAGATGAACCAGGTACCCTTTCACTTGTGATCATGTGAGATGGGCCAGGCCATGGATTAGTCTGATCTAATTTAGGAAATATTTAGTGGGACGAACATTGCGGCCCATTTTACAAGTTCATGCACCATGATAACATAGTATATAATATGATAACATAATATATGGGGTTTCATCATATATTGGAAAAACAACTAAAAAAAATATTGTGTGGGAGTAAAGTTTGAAAGGATAACACAACTCAATAATAACATAAGTTAATTTTGGCAAACTCATATGCCTACCAGTTTCATTTTCAAAAAAAATTTGGCAAACTCCTCAGCCAACAAAAATTATTTATTATGAAAAGATTTGGATGCAGTCCCACATGTAATACTCACGTATTTTGATTTCATAATCATATATTTCACGTTACAAATAATATACATTCATAAAAATATATATATATATTTGAATGAATTATAAAACACTCACTCATCCAAAAAATAAAAATATACATATTTCACCACTAACGGCACTTCGAGCTGCGTATAAAATTGTGTAAGAATGCAAATTTGTTTATGAAGCATGGCACTTTCATTGTGTTGCGCTTTCATTTAATTAGTGTATCAAATGATATTTATGTGATCCTTATAAAGTAATTTTTTTATAAAGTTATAATTGATTGCGTTGGAGTCCCCGGAGAGTGAATGACTTTTATATACATCCATGGTCTAAATAAGATTTGGAGATTGTTTTATTTTATTTCATTTTATTTGGAGATTGTTCGTCGAGAAATATATATACATATCTCATTGGTGATGAGATGGAACACATCATATTGGATTTTTTGAATGCTAAGTAATAAATAATAATAATAAAGAAAATCAAAAGTTCATTTGGACTGCTCAATTTATATATTGAAAAATATTATATTGATAGGATGATCCCAAATAAATAAATAAATAATTCCAACATCCACCGGATACTAAAAAAATTCACAATAAAAAGAAAATATTCATGTTTCTATTTTTGGAATCAACAATGCATCTAAACCCCTACTTGATAAATCCACTTCTTTCTCCTCATTAGATCTTTGAACACCTGTCATAAACATTCAATAAAGATACATAAGTTCCTATGTCAAACTTATATGAAATAAATTAACAAGCAACTATTGTAGTTAATAAATTTAAAAAAAACATCTTAGAAAATACTCTCTAATCAAATTCTAATAAATTAAACCAACATGAAAAACAATGATATAAAAAAAATGTAGCTCACCTATAACCTAGCCTCTTCTTAATTTCATATGATATCCATTATTTCAATTCTTTGTTGCCTTCTCGGCCTGACAATAGACTCGCCCCATTAACCTTCTTCAGTAAAAATTGATTCTCTCCAATAACTCTTAACAGGATGAAATGTGGGTTATTACTTCGCCCAGTTGGACTTTATTGTTGTTCCTGAGTAAGTAGTGTATGTGACAAATATGAAGATTCTCCCCTCTCTAATGGCGTAGAGGAGGAAGATGAATCGGTCTATAGAACTAATATCTCACTATGCATCTTTTAGCATATATTATAAAAGATACTCCGCTGTAACTTAGATTTAATGGAGAGCATATGCCCTTCGACAGACCACAGAGAAAGAAAATAAAAACCAATATCTCCTACGCATTGTTGACTCATTTAGGGAAAACTTAAAATGATGTTTTTTTGTGAGCAGAGGAAGCCATGGTTATATAGTGCTTTAAGGAGTGAATGTGGAATCTTTCAAAGATTTAGTTTGCCCACATAAGCAAATTAGAGGGAGGAAATACAATAAATGCATTTTCGGAATTTTCTTTACTGAGCAATCTTTAAAAGATTTTGCGTTCACAAAAGGGGATTCAAGTAAATAAAATCAAATAAATGGAATTTAAGAGTGTTATCTTGCGAGATTGTGAGAATTGTTTGCGTTCACAAAAGTGGCATGTTGCACGCCTTGCATGCAATTTTTATTGGGAAAATGACAAAAAAAAATCTCTTAAGAGTTTGAAATACTCAAATCAACCATTTTTAAAATTATACCTCAAAAATTTCATTTCACAGTTTTGAAAACATAAAATATTAATCTGCCTTTATAATATCTCTCTTTATTCCACACGAAAAACATATTTTTCCTATAAAATAACAATATCTATAAAAATCAATCAGGTTTTGTTATTATATATTATACTGTGTTATTATATCATTTTTCATTGTTTATAATCATGATATGAAATTTAAATATGTGTTATGCCACAACATTGATATTTTTTTGCTATTTACAGCAGATGATATTTCAGTATTCTAAATCTTTATTCACATTTTTTATTTTTTGGCTATTTACATATTTTTATGATATCATTATTACATATTCAGTTTTTTTTAAAAGCATCAACATTTAATGGAGTTCATCATAACTCAAATTAATATTTCACAAAATCCACATAATCACAGAGAATTTACAATAAAAAAAATTGATTTACATGAAAATGTGTTAAATATATTAATAAAATTAAAAGAATGAAATATTTTCACAAAGTTAAGAGATATATAATGTATTAAGGATCTAATTACATAAAGGTAGATTAGTCTTTTGTGTTTTCAAAATTGTAAAATGAGACTCTTTTAGGTATAATTTTAAAAAGTGACTGATTTAGGTATTTCTAACTTTTGAGAGATTTTTTTAGTCATTTTTTCATTTTTATTTCACTAATGTTCATGTTTTGTTAGATAAAAGAGGTGATTTTTTTAATAAAATGATATATTTCATTGGGTTTTAAGTTTAACTTTTCATTTTTTTTTCTTTTTTTTTGAATGTACACATTTCTATTAATTACACAAATTATATACCTTAATAAAAATCAACGGGAGAATGCACACAAGGCTAGAAGTGACATTTTGTAAATATTTTTAGTTTTTATTCAGATGACACAAGTACATTTTCTGACAGTTATACGTTTATGTAGGATAGTAAAGGTTCCCCTCCTTAATGAGGGGATTTGAGTTCGAGTTTTATCGTCTGCTGATATATATATATTTAATCCAGAAAAATACTTAGCTAGATCATCTCTAATGGATATGTTAGCTGACTAAGATGTTAAAGTATCATGCATGTCGGCATTTTATACCTCAACTACACCCTCATTTATTACATTCCTATTTAATTGGTTGTTGTTGTTTAATAGACTAGCTAAATAAACTAGATAAAATAATAGTGGGTCTCAAATGTTTTTTTTTTAATTTTTTAATAGAAATAATTAGGTGGGGCTTACATTTGGCTAGTTAAAAGGGAACAAACAATTATGGTCGGGGTTTGCATGAATAAGTGGTTGTTTGTTTTGTTATCTATTCCTGAAACGAAGTGACAAGTGAATTGTCATTTGAAAAGTTGCTGATATCTGTTTCTGTAACTGTATAGTAGCAGCATTGTTTCGTGTTCATTGTTGTTGATGCTTCACCATTTCTGTTGGGGAAAAAACAAGGGAAAAGAAAAGGCCATGTCCCATGTGATGGAGTTTTATGTTGTTTTTTTATTTTATTAATGGACTCACAAACAAATATCATAAATAAATATTACAAAACTTATACAAGGTTTACTCCCACACGACGGAAACATGTTATGTCTAATCTTTTTTTACTGGCTCATTTATCATCAGGCTTGGCTCAGCTCGGCTAGGGACCGAGCTCATTTCGTGTTCAAGCTCGGCTCGTTGGACTCGTGAAAAGCTCGGTTGAAGCTCGGACTCGTTTAGTTAAAAAAAATCTTGTTTGAACATTTGAGAAGTCACGTTTCACAAATCACAACAACTTATAAATGTGAAAGTGACATGGGCTCGGACACGGGCTCAACTCGTTCCTTTTTTTCTATTAAGTAAACGAGCTCGTATAGGTTCGGGCTCGACTCAGGCTCGACTCGTTTACAAACCGAGTTTTAAAAATTGTTAAAGCTCGACTCGTTTGTCTAATCGAACGAGCCTTAACGAGCTTTAATAATAATAATAATAATAATAATAATAGTAATAATAATAAAAGAAAATCAAAAGTTCATGATTTGGACGGCTCAATTTATATATTAAAAATATTGCATTAATTGGATGATCCCAAATAACAAATTAATAAAAAAAATTAAAAAATCACAATAAATAGAAAATATTCATGTTTCTCTTTCTGGAATCAACAATGCTTCAACTTGATAAATCCACTTCTTTTGCCTCCTCAGGTCCTTGAACACCTACCACAAACATTCAATCAAGATACATAAGTCCTTATGTCAAACTTATATAAAATAAGTTAACAAGTAACAATTGTAGTTAAGAAATAAAAAAATCAGAAAACGCTCACTAATCAAATTATAATAAATTAAACCAACATGAAAAACAATGACATAAAAAAATATAGCTCACATAGACTCTCCATAGTTTCATATGATATCCATTATTTCAAATCTTTGTTGCTTTCTCAACCAACAATATATTTGCCCCGTCAATCTTCGTTAAAAACTGACTCTCTCCAATAATGCATAACTCTTATCAGGAAGAAATGTGGATTACTTCGCCCAGCTGGACTTTATCGCTATTCCTGAATAAATGTGATGTATGTGACAAATATGAAGATCCTCCCCTCTCTAATGGCGTAGAGGGGGAAGATGAATCGGTGTATGGAACTAATTTGACATCATCTACATTTCAGCAGATCTTATACAAGATAATCCGCTATAATTTAAATTTAATGGAGAGCATATGCCCTTCGATAGACCACAGAGAAAGAAAAGAAAAACCAATATCTCCTAAGCATTGTTGACAAGTGAAGAGAAAACAGATGTCTTTGTGAGCAGAGGAGGCAGTAGTTATATAGTGCTTTGAGGAGTGAATGTGTAATCTTTCAAAGATTTAGTTTGTCCAAATAAACAAATTCAGGGAAGGCGATACAATAAATGCATTTTATGGATTTTCTTTTGCTGAGCAATCTTTCAAAGATTTTGCGGTTTCAAAAGGGGATTCAAGTAGATAAAATACAATGAATGGCATTTAAGAGTGTTATCTTCCAAGAATGTGGAAAATGTTTTTGTTAAGTGCATCCTATTTTCTAAAGCCTTGTTTGAAAACAGATTTGATCAGCTTTTGAGTTTGCAAGAAACTACTTTTTTCAAACCCGTTTTAAAACAGAAAAATTGAGGACAAAAGTTATAGACAAATTTATATAAAAAGTGTAAAAAACCTAAGTTTTCGAAGAGCTGTAGAAATGCAACTTCCTGCAAAATCAATTTTAATTTTTCAACCTAGCTTTTGTTTAAAATTAGTTTTGCAATCATACAACTAAATGCAGACTAAGTGGCATGTTGCACGCCTTGCATGCAGTTTTTATTTTACTAACATACTTGTTTTGTTGGATAAAAGATGTATTTTTTTTTTTAATAAAATGATATAATTCATTGGTTTGCAAGTAAAACTTTTCTTTTCTTTTTTTCATTTTATTATGTATGTACACATTTCTTACACAAAATATATACATTAATAAAAATTAACCGGAGAATGCACATGAGTCTACAAGTGGCGTTTTTGAAAAAAAAAAATTTTCAAATGACAAAATATTAAAAAAATTGGGTCATATACTATGTTAGGACTCATATGCTATGATAATGTAATATATACTACGTTATCTTGCGTATGGGGCTGCAAAACAGGCTGTAAAAAAGACTGCGTGTATCAGCGCCTGATTTGGAAAAAGATTTACTTGGGCTGAACGGGCCTTTTAAGAATGGAAAATTTTAGGCTTAGTCATTTTTTACCTACTAAAATTTAGATCATACATGTTTTTTATTTTTTTTTAAATAGTAAACATCACTTGATAAAGTATATGCTTTAATAAAAAAGTATACATCGATCTATTTCAAGTTAAATGAACTTATTTTTATTAAGTATAGGAAAAAATTTAACAACGTATATGTTTCAATAAATTTGTAATGAGATATATAAAACTGTATTTTTATTGATAAAAAAACTGAGTGTAACAGTGCTCTTTAAGAATCCTTGAATCGAACAGCCCACATTGATGGACTCCGAAACAATTTCAACGTCCCTCCTTTTTGGCTTTAGTTATATAATTAAAACGTGTAAAACTTGGATATACAAGTAATAACATGTTTGATTAAAAAATCATGATAGGTTATCCAAACATTATATTCTGTTTGTTATGATATTAAAAAATTATGCTTGTGTGGGAATTGTGATAAATAATTTTGTTTGTTATTCTACCTCTACCGGGACTTGTGGGTTTAATGAACTCTTTATATTTTTATTTATTTATTTTTTTGTTTTTTGGTATTAAAGGCTTCATTAGAGCGCACAAGTACCTGAAACACACAACAGCAGGCCATACGAGGCCTGATAGCACACTGGGCTACTACCCAGGAAACCAAGCCCAACCGGGCTTATCAAACACTTGGGCCCATGAGCCCATCAACTACATTTTTTTCCTGCTTAAAGCAGGATTTGATACACCCACTCGAGCAGGTGCTCGTGGGACAATGAACTCTTTATATTTGGAAGAAAAAAGTGTTGGGTCCACAAATAAACATTGGCATTAAAGAAGGGTACAAAAAAATTGCAGTTATGCATTGTTGATGCTTCACTATTTCTGCCGGGGAAAAAACAAGGGAAAAGAGGCCACGTCCCATGTGAATTAAATGGAGTTTTATGGCTTTATTTATTTATTTATTAATTGACTCACAAACAAATATCATAAATAAATATAGGAATATATTACACTTCAGGCCCGTTAGTTGCACACTTGAGTATATTTACATATAGATAATTTCGATGATTACAAAACAAATTGAGTTTTTCAATGCCAGACAAAGCCCATATTCTGTATCCAACTCTTGTACCTATCTGGTTAATGATGTGCTATTCCCAAATTGATAATTAATCTAGTATAAATAGTTACACCATGTTTGGTTGTGTTTTTAATGTGATTGTTGTTACACAGTCACTTTTTCAACTCTAATTTCAGTCCAACGTTATTAGTGTTATATATTCACATTAACAAGATAAATGTTTTAATGAAAATTTTTTACATATTTTTTTACAAATACACCCATGTAATTCATTAGAACATATGCTCAATTTTTTTAATAAAAACATGAGGTATACTATTTTTTGTAAAATTAAAACATGTGTGGATGGATCTGTGGATGGAAAAGAGACCGTACATAAAAAGAGATCGTGCGTAACATTATCCCCTTTTCAATTATTATTCTCATTCAAAATGTCATAATAAATATATTAGCTATGATTAAGTTATGAATAAAAGATAATAAGATGTAGATAATGAGTATCTACATATAAAAAGTAAAAAAAGGTCGTCGATCTCAAATAACAATAGATTTTTATTCCAAGTCACACATCCACTAGAAATTAAACAAACAATTATAAAAAATATATATTTCTATTGCTCTTTCTGGAACTAAAATGCTTCTAAATCCCCACTTGATGACTTAACTTACTTCTCCTCATTAAGTTCTTGAACATTTATCATAAAACATTCAATAAAGATGTATAAATCCATATGTCAAACTTATAAGAAATAAATTAACAAATACCAAACACAGTAGAAAATATTATTTCCCATCAAATTATAACGAGCCAACACGAAGAACAAGGAAATTAAATGATGTAACTCACCTAGCTTCTTCATAGTTTCACATGATTTTCAGTGTCTGTTGTGCTTATAATAGCTAATATGCCGAATCTTTGTTGTCTTCTCGACCAACAATAGCGTCTCCCCCTTTAGCCTTCCTGATTAAAAATTGATTCTCTCCGATGATACATAATTCTCATCAAGAGAAATGAAACTTTTAGGAGGCTATGTCGGATACTATCAAGTTTTTCTTAATCATGTGATCCATTTGAGGGGAGATGATTCGCTCATAAAATTAATAGTTTTCTATCTATGGCTTAGAGGATATTATAAAAAGTATGCATTCAATTCAGTTAAACCTATATTTCATTTATTTGTCAAAAATATATTTCAACGAAAAAATATATTCCTTTTAATATAATTCAATGTTGCGACTCAATAGTAACTCCAAGAATTATTAAGTGTAACATTTTTTAAAATAAAATATATACTCCATTTAATTATATATACCATCATCCATGAAAACAAATTACACTAGTTGGGCTCCATATAAAGAGTGTTTATCGGTTTATCCAAAAGCACATCAAATTTTGTGGCGTATTGTTATACTCAAGATATTTCCACGGTCATTTTAATAAACTCCACTTCATGAAATTACATGGCACAATAAATACTCTATATATTAACAAAAAAAACATAAAATTGTATGCATTCAATTCCATTACACATACTCTATTTGTTTGTAAAAGTATATATCATTAAATAAATTTATATTTTATAAAATTCAAATAATGTGTGGTCTACAAAACTAACAGTAGAAATGTAGTAATGATATATACACTCAGTCTATTTTACAACCCATATTGCAGTCCAATACACTATGATAGTGTAGTATATATTATGCTATCAAGATGTATCGGGATCTATCATAATATATGACAAAAAAAATTCAATTTTTTAAAATAAAAAATGCACCATTATATTTTAATATATACTTTATTTTGTATAACAGTACATATTAAATTGTGCTGCACAACGGATTCCATAAAATTTGCATTGTGAAAGACTATTTACGTTCTCTTTCAGTCTTGTGTTCATGTGGGATGGACATTAAAATAGAACGCAGTTGTTTTGCAGCCCGTCTAAATTTTAGAAACGGTTCCTAGCCGTCATACAATGTGATAGTATATTATAAAAAAATTATTTTTTAATAAAAAATACATTTGATATATAATGATGCATATTTCTCTTTTATAATTATTTTGCAGTCTTGTGTTAATAAAAAACGGTTCCAGCAGGTGAAAGTATATTTTTTTAAAGGGAAAAATCCATATAACCCCCTGTAAACTTGTCTAAATCCATATAACCCCCTGTAATCTTCGTATATCCATATAACCCCCTGTAATCATACCCAAAATCCATATAACCCCCTCCGTCTGCCTTCCGTCAGCCGAGTTAACAGCGAAATCTGAAAAAATCCATATAACCCCCTGTAATCTAGCTTAAATACATATAACCCCCTGCAATCTTCATATATCCATATAACCCCCTGCAATCTTCATATATCCATATAACCCCCTCTAAATTTTGGAAAAAATCCATATAACCCCATGTAATCTGGAAAAAAATATTTCTAAAAATTTAAAAATAAAAAAATAATTTTTTTATTAATAATAGAGTAAAGTTTTTGATTTATTCCTTTTTTTATTCTTAATTTTTTAATTATAAATGACATGTGATTTCATAACCAGTACCCGACACATTAATAATAGAGTAAATTAACATTTACATGTATTAGCATCTAATGGATTGTAAATCTTTATTTTGTTTTATTTTTTTTACTATTCTCATTGGAAAAATGTAAAATTGATATTTTTGTTGTTTGATTCACCTTTGATAAAATAAGAATAAATGGTAGATAAGAGATGAATAAGAGTTTATAACTTTTTAAATGACAACTATACCCCTGCATAAATTTTTTGCATTTGGGAATAAGTATGAGAGATGTATGCGTGATATGATAGATGTGACAATTTTTTAAAAAAAATATTTTTAAAAATTAAAAAATGCCAAGAGGAATTTTTTAAATTTTTTTATTTTTGAATTTTATTTTTAAATATTTAAAAATATTTTTTTTCAAATTATAGGGGGTTATATGGATTTTCCTAAAATTACAGGGGGTTATATGGATATATGAAGATTGCAGGGGGTTATATGGATATATGAAGATTGCAAGGGGTTATATGGATATATGAAGATTGCAGGGGGTTATATGGATTTATGCTAGATTACAGGGGGTTATATGGATTTTTTTTCAATTTCGCCGTTAACTCGGCTGACGGAAGGCGGACGGAGGGGGTTATATGGATTTTGGGTATGTTTACAGGGGGTTATATGGATATACGAAGATTACAGGGGGTTATATGAATTTAGACAAGTTTACAGGGGGTTATATGGATTTTTTCCTTTTTTAAAATAGAAAATCAGTGAGGGCTGGGGACCACTTTGGACATATCATTTTCCATGCAAAAATGGTTGTTCAAATAATTTTTTTTAATAAGTGTTTAATTTATCTTGACTCAAAAACAACATAAAGTGGCCCCTAATATTTTGTAAAAACAACTAAAAAATATATATTATGTGGGAGTAAAGTTTGAAAGGAAAACACTACTCAATAATGACAGAAGTTAATTTTGGCAAACCTTCAACCAACACAAATTATTTAGTAGGGAAAGATTCATTTGCATCCCCATGTGTAATACTCACATATTTTGATTTCATAACCATATATTTCATGTGACAAATCATATACAGTCACAAAAAAATTAAATATATACTTGAATTAATTAATTATATATACTCACTTATGCAAAAAATAAAAAGTATGGATTTCACATCTAACAGCACTTCGAGCTGTGTATAAAATTATGTATAAGAATGCAAATTTGTTTATGAAGCATGGCATTTTCATTGTTTTGCGCTTTCAGTTATTTGGAGTATCAAATGATATTTATGTGATCCTTATAATTGAGGATTTTTTTTTCGACAATTTTTTTTTTTTTTTTGCTTGGTATTTTTTTTCGACAATTTTGATTGCATTGAGAGTGAATAACTTTTATTATATACATTTATGGTCCAAATAGATTTGGAGATCGTTATGTTTTATTTTATTTGGAGATTGTTCTTCGTGAAATATGTATATTATTGGTAATTAGATAGAAGTATAAAACACATCATATTTGTGTTGCTCAATTTATTGAAAATATTGTATTAATTGGATGATCCTAAATAACAAATAAAAAAATAAAAACTCGGCATATTAAAAAAATCACAATAAAAAGAAAATATTCATGTTTCTCTTTCTGGAATCAATAATGCTTCTAAACCGCTACTTGATAGAGTCATTTCTTTCTCCTCCTCAGGTCCTTAAACATCTGTCACAAACATTCAATAAAATACATAAGTCCCTCTGTCAAACTTATATGAAATAAATTAACAAGTAACAATTGTAGTTAAGAAATTACAAAACAAAATCTTAGAGAATGCTCTCTAATCAAATTATAATAAATTAAACCAACGTGAAGAACAATGGTATCAAAATATGTAGCTCACCTAGCCTCTTCATGGTTTCATGTGATATCCATTATTTCAATTTTTTGTTGTCTTCGCAACCGACAATAGGTTTGCCCCCATTAACTTTCTTCATTAAAAATTGATTCTCTCCGATAACACATAACTCACATCAAGAAAAAAATGTGGGTTACTTCGTCCAGCTGGACTGTATCACAACTCCTAAATAAATATGGTGATGTAACATATATGAACATCTTCCCCTCTCTTATGGCATAGAGGGGGAAGATGAATCGGTGTATGGATCTAATATTGGACCATTTATCTTTCAGCGGATATTATAAGAGATAATCCGCTGTAACTTAGATTTAATGGAGAGCATATGTCCTTCGATGGACTAAAGAGAGAGAAGAAAAAAAAATTCTCCTACGCATTGTTGACACATGAAGACTGAAGAGGGGAACTTGTTAAAATGATGTTTTTGTGAGCAGAGGAAGCCATAGTTATATAATGCTCTGAGGAGTGAATGTGTAATCTTTCAAAGATTTTAGTTTGCCCAAATAAACAAATTCAGGGAAGGAAATACAATAAATGCATTTTATGGATTTTCTTTACTGAGCAATCTTTCAAAGATTTTGCATTCCCAAAAAGAGATTCAAATAAATAAAATTCAATGAATGGCATTTAAGAGCCTTATCCTGTAAAGATTGTGGAGATTTTTTTTGTTTAATACATTCCATGTATTAAGGTCCATGTTGCAAGCCTCACCTGCAGTCCTATTTTGTTACTAACAGACATGATTTGTTAGATAAAAGATGTATGAGTTTAATTTTTTTTGTATATATACTATCCAAAAATATGTTATTTGTTGTAAAATACATGCATACATATGAATGTCAAATCAAAAGTGGATGCATGTAATGTGGATGGTCCATAGGTGCATGTATAATATAGTGATTACTACCTTAAATTATCATCTATTAATGTGTCAATAATAATTGTAAATTTATGTATATTGCAAATACATGAATGATTCATTATGATTGTTACCCCTATAAATAGAGGGTTTGTCAAACATGTAAAGCATGAAAAATGAAATGAGAATCTCTTGAATAATACTTTCTCTACCCCTCTTGTGCTCCAAATTATCTTGTGTTTGTTTTGTGTTTTCATCTCTTACCCTCTTATTTTATAATACGTTATCAGCACGATGACGCTCTCGAGGTTTGTAGTTTGGTGAGTTGATGATGTTAAAATCATCATGAATTTTATTTGATATTTTATGTACAACATAGTATACAATTTTATAATTTTTTTTATATTAAAAAAAGGGGGTGTTGATCTCATACTCTATGTTGCATATATATGTAAATCAAATTTTGGCCATGTTTAATATTCCTATGTCATGTGAGTGATATATGCATGAATCCAAAGTTCATAATCAAATCCGTGTGAATATTTGAATTGTGATTCACATATATACATTCATGCACGAAGAAACTCTCAACAAGATAGATTTGTATGTTTGGTGGGTTTATAATAAAATACTTTGAAATTATTATGGTTTGATACAAATCATATATACATGGCACATATGTAGTCCCCGTCTAAAGTGATAGAGACATTTTTGATGAAAATTTTTTTTTCACGAGTTCCAACATCAAAAAAAAAAAAACCTTCTTCAAGATATTTGTTTTGTTTTGTGTGTAGT
This sequence comes from Acorus calamus, assembly GCA_030737845.1. Taxonomy (NCBI): domain Eukaryota; kingdom Viridiplantae; phylum Streptophyta; class Magnoliopsida; order Acorales; family Acoraceae; genus Acorus; species Acorus calamus. Next base: position 25,800,003 of record CM060878.1, on the reverse strand, counting down.
ATTTGAGATCATCCCATAGATACATGCTAATTAATTAGTGAATAAGCTATGTAATTCAATAGTTTATTTCCCATAGCTTATTGATTTCAAATAGAAATATCAATCTAATTAGCTATAACCCTTTGATTCTTAATTCCTCAATATGTTGTCCGGTTCCCATATAGTTTGTAACATTACAAAAAAAAAAAGGTTTGTATTTTTTTAATTCTTCACATGCTCTTCACATTGTATTATGATATTGTTGATATTGGTATTGTTGATTTTTTTTTCATAAAAAAAAAAAAGAAAAGAAAAGAAAAGAAGCATGGCTGAATTTTATCAAAGTGATGTTATTTGCAACCGGATTGATATATACATCCATCATGATTTATTTATATGTAGCCGCATTACAATTTAGTTTTATCTTTCCAATAAATTCTTTGGTTATTCCTGTGGTATGTATAACATGCATGCGTTTGTACAAATATTGAATTTTGCAATATGTAATTATATCCATGAATTGAAATTTTTTTTTTCTGGAAGAACTACTGTAAGTTTCATATGTGAAGATTACAAAATAGGTGTTGGCTTCTACTGGAATCATGCAATTGGTTAACATCTATAATATGATATTAGAGATTTGTTCAGATAATGCAATTTTTTTTAACAACAGTCCAACATCTACATGAAGTATTTCATCATGTTTTATTTACTCTCCTCATCTGTTAAATTAAATCATTGAAGGAACTGTTTCATCATTTAGAATGGTATCATATTAAAGGACTAATGTTGTTTTAGTGGTGTTCTATTAGAACTCTTCCTTGCTTAAATTTGGTGATTGCTGAATGAAAGATATTTAATTGCATTTTGTTTTGTTATTTCTTAATTAACAATACTTGTGTTAACATCGTTTTTTTTAGTTATTTATCATGTCAATTTTGATATTTAAGAATTATTCATGAGTCCCTGAAGGACCATGCAAAAGTTATGATTAACATGTGTCCAGTAGGACCATGTAAAAATGAAGACCATATATGTCCCTATAGGACTAAGCAAATATTATGGCTACATGTATCTCTGAAGGACCATGTAAAAATTATGATTAACAATGTTTTGTAGAACCAATCAAAAGGTATGAAATTTTTTTTAGGATATTGTAAAGACCATAAAAAAAAAAGAATAATAACATGGATCCATGAAGGATCATGTGAAAGATATATCCCTACAAGACCAATCATACAAAATTTCAGATAACATGAATTCCTTAAGGATCATGTAAAAGAGATGACTAAAATGTGTCCCTGAATGACCATATATAAAACAAAAATTTGTCCCTAAAGGACTATATAATACATGGTTGCTACTTGTGCCCCTGTAGACACAAAGAAAAATGATGATATTTTTTAGGTCCTTGAAGGATCATTAAAAAAAAAGGATTCATGCATCCCAGCAGGAACATGTAAAAATTATGGTTAATTTTCACTATTGTAATAAGAGGATTTAAAAAGAAATACCTCATTATGAAAGGTCAACTGACCATCATGCTTCAATTCAATATGTGCTCCAGCAGTAGCAATAACGAAAGCAATAATTATTCATCAATTTCATGTATTATCGTTGCTCAACAACGAACTTTTGATGAAAAATCATATATATAACAATTCAATGGCTCAGCATCTCTGCCCAAAGCAAATGCATTTATTTTAGTCATGGAAGATGAATGATGTGATCATATTTTATACAATTGGAAGCACAACAATCATAGAGATTGTAAAACATCTCAAACCACTAGAAGTGGATTGCTATTGTACAAAATCAGAATAAAGGGGAACATATTTGCATAACAAACCCCTAAAATCAAGAAAAATGATTGTTGTTCTGGGGTGCTGAAAAACATGGTTAAGTACCTAATGTACGATCATACTTTTGTCATTTATGTATTTATATTTTTTTATTTTTTAATCTGAAACACATTTTCTTATTTCTATATTTATCCTATTATTTTGAGTTTAATATTAGTTTATTCAAATGTTAATATTATTTCTAGTACTATAAATTTGATTAAAGGCTTCTGAAGAGCAAATATTATATGACCATGAGATATATAATGATGCTTCAAACATTGAAAATTCAATTACAAAGAACCAAAAGTTTCTTTCGTGCAATGATGATGATGTTTTTACCATACGATTTGAGATCTAACATTATAATGAGACAATATTCCTGTCGTTAAAGGGACAAAATCCATCATTGGAAGAACGACGCAAAATTTCGTGAAAAAACTTTTTTGTCTCATTTTGAAACACTTCTCAATGTCATATTGAAGTGCACTCATCTTCAGATAATTGTGCATCAGTTACCAGATGCAATTATTGATACAACAAAAGTGAGAGATCACATATTTAAGCTGTAAATACTCTAGCTTAAATTGATGTTCCAATTGAAAAAAAAAACTATCATTGTATTGGCTAGTGAATCAACAAAGGCATGTTTGAAGCGTGACAGACTTATAGATTCAAAAGATTAATTTTTCGAAAGAGAAAAATAATGAGAAAAATAATATGCTCTAGAAGAGCATGAAACACTTGTAAGATCCACATTATTATAGTTTGCAGAAAATAAAATCCCTGAAGAGATACAAGTCCTTGAAGAGACACATGTCAATGTAGGACAAATACATGAAAATGAAGACATTGCCACAAATTATGCATGCATATATACAAAATAAATATTGTGGGATCATATATACAAAAAATATTGTGGGATCATAAACAAGTGATCGATGATATATATGTATTCATTCGCTATAGTTGTTGAAATTATTAAAGATGATAATTTAGAATCACATTCATTGAATGAATATATGGAATGCCATAAGTTAGGCAGACCGATCGGTGCGAAATAGACAAAATTCCTGGAAAGAGAAAGGCATAAGAAAAGGTAAATAAAGAGGTTACTGCTCTTGAAGAGAACTCGAAACAAGCAACAAAAGCAGTTGATCAATCTCATCTTTCTAAAGAAATTAATAACCCTAGAAGAGGTAGTCATGAGGGGGCACATGTAAAATATGAAATCTCATTAAACTATGAAGAAGAAAGATGAGATATAAATAAAATCATTGTCGACAATGTATATTCATATGATGTTGATCTTGATATTATGAGGATCATAAACTATAAAATGTCAAAAAATACAGACATAGAAATGATTGACCAAATTATATAGAGGCAATACTGACTGAATTAAATTCGCTAGCGAAACGTAAAGTATTTGGACCTGTAGTCCAAACATGTGAAGATGTAAAGTATACATGATACAAATAAGTAATGCTTGACAAAAATGAAAAATTAAGATATAAAACATGTCTTGTGGAAAAAGGACCTAGTATATAATGAAGAGACATATTCTCTTGCAATGAATGTAATCACATTTTGTTTTATTACTTTGACAGCCTTAAAAGGACTAGACATGCAAATAAAACATACTTATAAGGAACACAATATAGTGATGCATATATGATATTTGAAGGATTTAAAATGCCTGAAGCAAATATCTCATCCCGAAGCATGTATTCTATCAAATTATAAAGATCTTTATATGGGGTTAAAGTAATCTGGGCGCATGTGGCGCAATCACCTAAGTGAATATTTATTGAAAGAAGGGTATGAGAACTATCTGATTTTCCCTTGTATTTTCACCGAGAAATCAGAATCCAGATTTGATATTATTGCAGTATATATTCACAACAAGAAACTTAGCTTTCCCCGACGGACTTTATCCGTCACTGTAGACTTTCCGCGACGGACATTAGCCGTTGCAAGGCCGTTGGCGTTGATGGTGTCGCCAAAAGTCCTGTGACGGACTTAGTCCGTCGCTGTTGCTATATTTAGAGACAGATATAGGCTGTCGCAACTGATACATTCAGCGACGGATATAAGCCGTCGCTATGTTCTCTAACAAAAACACAATTTTTTATCTTTAGCGACGGACAGGAACTGTCAGCGTAGACCCCAAAAAAACCTTCACAGCCTGTTACTCCCCTGTTTTTTTTTGTTTTTTTACCAAAACCTATAATAATTTTGGAAACATAAATCATTCATTTAAATTCAACAATTTCAATCAATAAAACACAAATATGAGACAATTCATAAAGCAAATTTATTTAATTGGAACCAACACAAAACTACTTTTACAATAAAATGTCAGAAATAATAAAGATGCAATCATGAAATATTTTCAAATCATATCTACATACATAATATATTCTACAAGAATATATTCTTTCTCTATGTGTGGCACTTGTGGCTGAAATCGATGATAGAGTAATTCTTTCTCTTTCTTTTCCAGTACTTCTTTGAGAGGCCATTTCACCGTCTTTGTATACGAGCTTCAAAGCTTGCACAACCTCACCCATAAAAAGCTTACCATATCATAATTAGTGATGGATTCACAAAGACAATATCGTATTCCTTGAACACAATAAGTAGATTAATTAGATTTATCCAAATCAAATATGTGCACTTTTGTATAAATAATATACAGGATATCAATTGATGTTAACAAAGGTTTTCATAGATCTCACTTGGAAAATTAGGAGGTAACATATATTAAGAGCATTCAGAAAATGGAATAAAAGTAAGTGGATGGAAGCATTCTTCTCAGCCATAAATTGATGTTACTGATGGCTTATTTAGCCATTGAAGTAGTGTGGATATTTCAACTAATTAAGTAATGTTAACAACCATATAAAATGTACCCAACATTATGATTAGTAACTATTGGATAAGCAAAAATAGATGCAAGTATCAGTAATGACAATTTTTATCTTTCACCAAGTTATTTGTGAATTTACCTTGCAAGTGATCGGGCAGGAGCGACCCGAGTAACCAAGTTCTTTAATGTTTAAACTCTCCCTCTCATCATCCCCTTTAATACAGATATCAACTAGACAAAGGAAAAGTGCATAAGTACAAATTAATGCATTTTATCTCATCCATTTTTCAAGATAAATAGTTATTTAGATCCTAGAGAAGAGATTCAGGAGGCACACATGAGATTCCTAAAAATGCATTAGCGGGATCAAGGATGATGATGAAAAGCTGCTTATAAAGTAAATTATATCACCAAAAAAATGTCATATAAATAAAAGGAAAGAAAAAAGAATAGATTTATAACTTGAGTAGAACTACAATGTCCAACAATAAAATTAATTATAACAGGATCAGAACAAAGTCCATAATCAACTAAAACAAGTTTAACATTATCATATCAATATGTATCTAAGACACCTAATTAAGAATTTCTACATGAACTTGTCTCTAGGACCGAAGAGTCCATTACCTGATTAAGAAAACTTATCATACCCAACATTTCTATCACCCAAGATCTGTTTGGATCGATTTTAATCCACTACAATAAATATTAAAAAAAACCAATACATCCTCCTCAATTACTAATAACTAGGAAATGGAGACTAATAACTATCCCAAAAAAACAAAGAGCTAGACAACCATCTGTGAGCCAAAGACACTGATATATCTATCGATTTACATATATAATCCACTTTCTAATTATCCCCAATAAAACAAAAATAGGAATCATCTTTGCTAGTATGAGCAATTAAGAAAAACCTTTTGAGTGTTTTATCTTGAACCAGCCACGGTCAAGTCTCGATCAAACCATGTGTGCCACAACTCCCACCATATGTTTGAACGCCTACTTCAAGATACCCTCCTTTGACCACCTAATGAAAAATATGGTGAGTAGTCATGCACACCAAAGATTCTAACACATAAAGATTAAATTTTGGTGTTATTAGATGCCTTCAAATAATCATATAATATGTTCTCATGAAAAATATTTCATTTCCCTTCCAATATAATATATGAATAATTAGAAAGTCATATGCCCAAGATGTATCAAATTGATGCATTCCATTCCATTGTAACACAATTTGTTTTCCTTCCACCTGTAGTTCTTCTACCAAAAACATTGATAGATCAGTCCATAACCCAGCTAACATGTCATCACATCAATACACACAAAGTAATAAAACTAACCATACGATAATGTGCAGAAGGTAAGCCAGTAGATAGATGCTTTAAAAATCTATCTTAGTTTATATTTTTTTTCCAGATGATCAAATGGATAATTATCGAACAGTAACAAAATCTCAAATTTAAATTGGTTATTTCCCCAAACAAATACATTGTTAGCTGAACTCCTTGTTGAATACTTAACAGAACAAATGCTCCATATGTTGTATTAGTCCGAAGTGATGCCGTGATTCCAATTACATGTTTTCATCTCTATATTTGTTTCCTTTGAAAACATGAGCCTACTTTGAGCGAGAAAAATGTCTCAAATGACCACATGATATATTGCTTCAATATTTACCCACAAAAACTGATCTCATAAGCACAACAACAACTCATCTAATGAAAAGAAGTACATTCAATGATTCAACAACCAAAATTAAAAATTTTAAAAAGAGATAACAAAATAACCCACCTTGGACATGGCAGGGACCATCCGTGTGAGCCACGATAACATGGCATCCATTCACAGCAATAAATCTACGACAAACCCTTCATTAAAAAAGAAAAACCAACATTTTAGCATTAAAGAATCCCTTCCTTTCATTCTAAAACTATCAAATCCAACAAAACAAGGGAAGAAAAACCCATAAAAAATAGATGAGTTATTTCCGATGGTGAAAGCGATACACGAACCCTGCCTCTTTCAATCGCTTCTTTGCCTCAGCTGATCATCGAAACAATAATCATGTCAGATTGATAAAGAGAAATTTAGAAACCCTAGATGGGGAGTGAGAGAGGGGGGTTTGAAATATGACCGACGAGAATTTTGAAATATAATTGATGGGATTGTGAGAAGGGAGAGGGGGCGGACTGGCAACGGAGGAATTTTAGTGAGAAGAGGAGGGGAGGATCGGTGGAGGGTTTCGGTGAGAAGCGAAGAGGACATAATTTTTTTTTCTTTTGGTGAGTGGTAAGGACCAGATCATTTAGGGTTACCACTATTGTTGAAACTGATTTTTGTTACTATTCTGCTTATGGGGACGGACTTTGTCCGTTGCAAATTCGCGACGGCCAACGGCAGTCACCAAAACAAATCATATCCGATTTTTTACCATTTGGCGACGGCCTTAAGCCGTAGCAATTATGCGACGGTCATAATCCGTCGGAAATAGTAAAACGCAGCCGTCGGGAAAACCCCTTTTTTTGTTGTGATTGATGATTTGAATCTGTTAGGGATTCCATAAAAGCTTATAAAATTTGTCTAAAAGAAAGAATTTGAAATGAAAAATCTTGAGAAAAAGTCATTGTCTCAATTTGCAGATCAAGCAAAACCCAAGACAATGTATAGTACAGAAAAGTTTTGAAGTACTTTAATATGGACAAATATTCATCCTTTAAGTTTTCTTATAAATGTGAGATCATGTATCTCAAATAAGGGCTTTTTTTTCATCCAAATGAAATAACGAATATCTTCTTGTTTTTGAAATACTATATCTTAGTACAAAAAACATATATAAGTATGACATGTGCTTTATTATATTTCACACTAGGTATTAGATTTGACATTGTATTTTTTTTGTCAATTAATTGGTCAGGTTTTATTCTACATGAAGACGTTGGTATTGTGAAAAGCATATTTTTTTTTGTAAAACAACATATATGGGTTTATTCTATTTAAAATGATTTTCTAATGGTTAAATATAATTCGACATTCATCATAAAGATAATATTACATGTATAGCATGACTTAAAGGATGCTTCATCAAATATCTATTCACCAAAGCATTACCAACCGTGACGTTCAAGAAACTGTAGCAAAACATTAGAATGCATCGACTCAAAGATCTTCATGCTAAAAACAGAGGGAGTAATTTAATTCAAAAATATTTGTGTATTGTACTCTTTTTCCTTCGACCAGGTTTTTCCCATTGGATTTTTCAGGTAAGGTTTTAATGAGACAGTACGAAAACATACACCAGAATATTGTACTATTTTTCCTTCATTGAGTTTTTATCTCATAGGGTTTTTCTTAGCAAGGTTTTAAGGAAGCATATTCTTGATGTATGGTCATCCAAGGGGGAGTGTTGTAAAATACATGCATACATATGAATGTAAAATCAAGAGTGGATGCATGTAATGTGGATGACCCATAGGTGCATGTATAATATAGTGATTACTACCTTAAATTGTCATCTATTAGTGTGTCAATAATAATTGTAAATTCATGTATATTACAAATACATGAATGGTTCATTATGATTGTTACCCCTATAAATAGAGGGATTGTCAAACATGTAAAGCATGAAAAATGAAATGAGAATCTCTTGAATAATACTTTCTCTACCCCTCTTGTGCTCCAAATTATCTTGTGTTTGTTTTGTATTTTCATCTCTTACCCTCTTATTTTATAACATTATTCATTTTTATACCACTCCAAATAACATATTTATTTTTATACCATTGAAATATGTGAAAATCATGCATATTTATCATCCTAGACTCTTAGTTAAATTCCATCCAAATTTCTATTAATACCGTTAAAGTCTTGGTGAAATGACCAAATTGATCTTTTTTATTTTACATATTTTATCTTACCAAATACAGTATTTATAAAAATAAAAATATTTTAACATGAAAATGATAAATTTCATTTAAAATCCAAAAATATAAAAGTTATACATCCAAACTATTTATTAGCAGAGACATAATAATTATTAATATTTATATTAGTAGAAATAAAAAAAAATTATTTTAAAAATAATTAATTATATATTATAAAATGACAAATTTTTAAACAAAACTAGATCTAGATTGAAAGAAAGGGAAAGAAATGGTAAGATTAAATGGCTCACGGCTTATTTACATTATATAAAATATTATGTTAAGGTTATATTTATCATTTTTATTTCTTGGTTAAGAATTAACTATAGTTATGTTTTATTTTAGTAAAAAAAAAATGAAAGAGGTGTGCATAAGTACATTTTTTCATTAAGAAATATTTTAATGGTATTGTAGAAGACCAAATTCATCATAGAGCAGGAAAAGGAATAAGATTGTATAAGTATATGAATTAAGTAAGGATTAGCCCACGATGATTAAAAGAGGAATCCAGAGTGAGAAAGCCCATGAGCCCAAATTCTCCTACGGGTTAATCAAACCTATCCTCCCCGTCAGGTCGAGCAAACAATATTGCCCGATCAGATCAAGTCGGACATACGCTATAGGATGGACGACTAGAGTTTGACCGATTAAAGACAGGCACTAAGCAATGCCCGACCTAAGGTACAGACCGTCCAAAATATAATATCCGAATTAAAATGCAGTTCGGTCATATACCTATCCCTGCGAAGTAATGGTTAACAAGGAGAATATTTCCTGACATTAGAAAAGGACAAGATGTCAGTAAATCGGTTACAGGGTGATAATCCCTAAGTGACACATGTCCGTAAATCAGGAAGCCACATGGAGATTCCATCTTATGATACGGTCACTCCACGAAGCTAAGCTCGGCATGCCCTTTCTCTAGTATAAAAGGGGGACTTCCATCCCCCTCTCATGGTATGCAAGCACTCTATCTCTCCTCTACTTTCACTCAAGAATTCTAAGTCCTTCTTCTTCCCATAGAGAGGTTACTAACTTGAGCGTCGAATGGGCATTAGCTGACACCACACTAGTGTGAGTTTCAGATGCTCGAAGGCCAAAAAAGAAGGAAGACGATGAGAGGAAGAGGCTTGCCGTAGAACGTCGCAATGAAAAGTTAGCATCAACTTTGTCTCGGATCTACAACCAAAGGCCGGATCGGCGGAGATCCAGCCCAGAAAAGGAGAACCAGATTTCATCCCCCGCAAGTATAAAAATAAATATGTTATTTACGGTGATAAAAAATAAATAACATATTTTTTATGGTAAACATGTAAAAAAAATATATTTTATTGTGATAGTACAGATTTTTATTAATGATAAGAAATATACACCTTAATAAAAATCAAGTTGAGAATGCACATGAAGCTACACGTGGTATTTTCACTATATATTTTTTATTAAAATGTCCCATTACATTACATGGCATTCGTGTGCGCTTTTCATTTAAAATAGTTACTCTTGTAGTTACAGTGTGTAGCATGTTTTGAAATTTTTAAAAAATATATACACTTCTCTGATAAAGTTAATCATGTACTCACTCCATAAAGCGCATGTTATATGAAGAAATAAATACTAAGATATATTAGTTATATGTTATGTTGTAATTTTTTTTCAAGTTAAAAAAATATATTATATGTTATGATGATAAAATATTATACATACATTATAATAATACAGTATATATTATGTTATTATAATAAAATAGACTGTGTGTATCAACTCTCGTTGGGCTGAACGGGCCGAATCCTTGAATCGAACGGCCCACATTGATGGACTCCGAAATAATTTCGATGTCCCTCCTTTTTGGTTTGCTCTCTCAACAAACGATGAGCTGTCCTTCTCTGCTCTTCAGAGGCGCTCGAATCTTCGGATCCCTTCCAAACCGAAACCCTAGATTCCTCCGACGAACCACCGCGTCAGTCTTCTCTTGCTCCATGAATTCGTCCGATCGGAAGGTCTCTTCAACGTCCTCCGGTGGCGGCGGAGCCGCCGGAGGAGGCGGGGGCAGTGTTTTGTCGAGCTCGTCGAACGGTCAGGCGAGGCGGTTCGCTCTGTCCCCGTCGAGCTTTCTCGAGATCCGGAAGGACGACATCACCGCCTGGTCCGTCGATGGAGCTTCGGACGCCATCGTAAGTCACCCGAAATCATGGAATGGCCGGTTAGGGTTTTGTGCGACGTGTCAGCGCTGACGTGAAATCAACTTTGGAAGTAGTAATTTGTTTATCTGTCTGTGCAGGTCAATGCGGCTAATGAGAGGATGCTTGGAGGAGGGGGTGTTGATGGAGGTAAATTTTGTGGATATTTTATTTCAATTGATTCTACTCTGAAAATGTACTCCGAAAACCATACACTATTGGAAATTTGGAATTTGTTTAAATGGGTTGATTCGAATCCAAATAGGAAATGTTGTTAAATGAAATGATATAACAATGATTGTTAGATTTCCCAAAAAAAAATGGATACTTAGGCAGCGTTTGGTTCTGCAATCGCGCAATTAAACAATTTTGCAATTGCACCTTCCTGTAGACATATTTCAGACAATAGTGTTCAAAAGTTACAATTGGAGTAAGTTGGGGGGAGGCAGCTTCCAACACAGTTTTAAACTCAGCGTTTGTTGAAAATCAGTTTTGCAATCCCGCTACTAAATACTACCTGATAGTTGGGGTGATGTATTTTTGAAATGCTCAAGATTTGATAGGTAAGGTCATTGATGTATATATATATCATGATGAACCATTATGATTCTATAATTAACAAGAAAGAATTTGATGCGGGACTGGGCAAACAGCTAGAGGTAGCTTTCCAGCTTTGTCGTAAGGTCAGTCACGGAAGTCCCTCCGATATCAAAAAAAAAAAAAGGTGAAAAAAAAGGAAAAACCTCAATGAATTGGATCGTGTGACTTGAATGGTCTTGATTTGGTTGTTGTAGGTCTTGGTGTAGGTTTTTGTGTAGTCCTAGCATCACCGTTGGGTCTGGTTTGGCATTAGAATAAGGGGTTGGGATAAGAAATAATTGGGTTAAATCAATGTTATCCCATATGGCATAAGAAAAAAAGGAAAAAACATGGACAATCGTCCGTATTTTGAGAAAAAAAGTGGGGATATTTTAGTCAAAGTAAAATGTGGAATAGACTTTATCTTTATTTTTTAACTTCATTTTGTAAAACATGAACAACATTTATGACTGCTCTTCCCAAAAACAAAAATAAAAAACTTCATAAAATCAAAACCAACAATATTAATGTCTCTTTAATAGAAAGGGTAGATTTGATATTTTTTTAAAAAATTTAAGTGATCTCATATTTTACATTATGTGATCCAAATGCAAAGTTAAGGATAAAAACACACAAAAATGGAGATAAGGAAATGCATTATCAAATGTAAATATAGATAAAAAAATAGTTTTTTTATCCTCGTAAATTAGGTTAACTTATCCTAAATATTTATCTATTACCAAACTAGGCCTTGAAGTTTAGTTTGGCATGGGAATAAGGTTTTGAGTAAAGTTGTACCAATTTTCGAGAATAAAAGGTCTATTGATTTTGTCCTCATTCAGATTTATTAAAAGCGGGATAAGAAAGGGGATAAATGTGATTCTAATTTTTATGTAGAGCAAAAGATCTTTGTTTTTTTATTCAAAATTGGGACAATTGTGCACACTTTATCTTGAAACTTTAGGGGTTGGACCTGTAGCTTAATGGTTTACAACGAAACTTGTAACCACTTACTTATACAAAACAAACATAATAAGTTGTTCTTGCCTACTTGTCCTGCCATTTATCCCTTTAACCCAACACTTAGCCCTACTAAACTAGCATGAATGAATTTCTGTGCATGCAAAAGCACATTTCATTTTTCATCGTTTGGTGACTTGTTGTGGCAGCCATACATAGGGTTGCCGGACCGAAACTGCACGAGGCGTGCCTTAAAGTTCCGGAGGTCCGGCCTAGGGTTCGTTGTCCAACCGGGCAAGCGAGGATAACCCCGTAAGTGATTCTTTGGTTAACCTTTTTTTGTTGTGTTTTCTATGAATGTTTTGGATTCTTTGCCTTAAATACAAAAGTTTTCTGGTGAACTTAATTGATAAGTGTGCAGAGCTTTTAAGCTTCCAGTTGCATGTGATTCACACTGTTGGACCCGTCTATGATGTCGATGATCAGCCTGAGAATTATCTGAGTAGTGAATTTAGGTATGTCTTCTTTATGTCATTGGGGCTTTGCATTGCAGGTGTGCAGGTTGTACTCTATAAAAGTAGTTTTTTTTATTTGGCCACAGAAACTGCTTGAGGCTTGCTAAAGAGAACAACGTAAAGTATATCGCTTTCCCTGCTATATCTTGTGGGGTTTATCGGTAGGCTCTTTTTCTAGAAGTGGTCTGATTTGATTAAAGTTTATTTTACAATTGTCGCATGTTTTGTTCATTGATGGAAATGTAATATTGTTATGTGATTGGTTTTATTGGTTACGAAAATTTATATTCCTCTTTTTTGTAGATATCCCCTCAAAGAAGCTTCCAAGATAGCTATCTCAGTGGTAAAGGAGTTTTCAAATGACTTCAAAGAGGTATTATCGTATAGATCTTTCTCAATGATACGCGTAGCTTGTCATTGTTTGGGAGTCTGTGTGGACTTGACCACGAGATTGCATTTTGTACTCATGGAATGATGAAAAGCTTCTTGGAAATGTCACTTGCATGTTGAGGTTTTTTCATGTAGAGTGCTTACAAGAACACAAAGTTGATCGGCTCCATTGTCATTTCACATGTGTGAGATTGAGATTATGAGTTGGTTGTAGTTGGCGAGTATGCTAAAACTGATGTCAATTGACAATCACTGGGTAACTTATTAACTTCAGAAGATTGCAGGGAACAATGAATAGCTCTTAAATGCATTTGAGTAATCATGTATAATAATTGTGCAGAGAATTATCTTCTTTTATCCAGTGGTATGGTGGATAGAGCTGCTGATGTTCCTTGCTTTATTCATACATGGAGAGATGCATAAATCCTTTTTATCCCCTCATTAAAAAAAAATCTATATATACTTGCGTATGGTCAGCTCATGGAAGAGATATTATGCAGTGTTCCCAAAATCAAATAATTAAATAAACCAAAAATCTGATCAAATCATCTACTTTGCTGTTGTGAAAAAAAACCCCCCCATATTTATCAGATGTTTCCCATGAGTTTCCCTACCTGCCACACAAAAGATCCTTAATGGCTTTGGCTTTGGCTCTCATTTAGTGATCATTAACCTTACTACTAAGGAAATATTTATGCTGCTTCTGTTACAGGTGCACTTTGTTTTGTTCTCTGATGATGTATACAATGCCTGGATTGAGTCTGCCAATGAATTGCTCTAATGGAACTGGGAGACTGGAGGGAAAGTGCTTGCAAAAAAATTGGTAAGAACTGAAGAACTACCAATTTAGAGAGTGGCACATATTTGATCATTGTTAAAGGAATCTGATCCATATGTAAGCAATATGTTTTGTATGTGTTTTTTTTTTTTTTTTTATGTGCATCTCTCATCAGAACCAACCCAAGATCACATGTTCATGTCATATTTTATCCTCATGAAAGTTTATATAATACACACACAACAAACACCAACATAACTCACTGTCCTAAACTTATCTCAGTAGTTTTAAGATATCCTCATCTTCAAAAAAAAAAAAACATACACCATTTAATGAGATGTGTAATTTTTAAAAAAGATAAGTATATAATTTAATAAATGGTATGGATTTATTTATAAAAAATGTAAAATAATCAAATATATCTCGTTGTAGTGAATACAAATATCTTATGAGATTCATGAGATGTCTAACTAGATATATAAGATTGCAAACTAAACTAAAAAATCTTGTTATAATAGGGTGCGTTTGGTTGCACGATTAAAAAATTGATTCTATAAGAATTTGTGATTGTAAAACTGATTCTGCAGGAGCTCATTTTATCAGCTTTTTGAAATCGCAGTTTTTGGACACTATTTGTCTGCAATCGCTGGATTTAAAACTGCAATTGTAAAATTGTTTGGTTACACGATTGTAAACGCAGCTTCCTGCAATCGTAATATACTAATTTTTAAAAAAATTATAAATACATTTATGCAGTTAATTGAAGTGTATGTTTCATTTTTTATAAAAGCATGCATTTCACGTATACAATTTTTAAAAAATTCATCACCCAAATTTGATAGTTTGATTAAAGACAGAAATAAAATGTTGTTTTGGAAACAACGTCTGAACACGCTGTAAGATTTTATTGTTGCATAGTAAAATTCCTTCATTAGATAATATTTCTTAAAATATATTGTTGCATATTAAACAGAGCATTTTGATAGTAAACAATCACTAATAAAATATTTTAACAATACAATAATGTCTAAACACTTATTATTTGGGTTTGTTGTTGGATTTTGTATCCATCATTTATTATACGCGTGATCAAAAGATTTATTTTTGTTATAGAGAAATCAGGTATATCATTAACATATAGAATGAAGCAAGATCTCCTTTATCAGCCTCTCAGTATCCCATGTCATGTACTTCGTTATGGCACTTTCTCCCACTCCATTTTATATTTTGTTCATTTTTTTTTCATGTGGAGTATTACACACACACATGTATATATTCTTTTGTATCAATTATTTTTTATAACTATTCTTTGTTAAATTGTACTTTTAGTAATCATGCAATGTAATTATTCAGAATTACATCTAACAAGATTTTTTTTTCTATTTTGGTTGTTAATACCGGAAGATACGGTCATTGATCAAGTCCAACAATATATTGAATGGTTCTTATCTCATTTGAATTCAATCTAACTTACCAAATTAAAAAAAAATTACATGTCAAGGATGTTCAATACATTGATCAAGTCCAACAAAATATTCAATAGTTCTTATCTAATTTGCATGTCATATATATTCAATAGTTCTTATATAATTTTAATCAAATCTGATCTATCAAAAAAATGAATCCAATATGAAACTACATGGTTCCATAATTGGATAAAAGTTATTATTTTTAAATGAGAATCATTTAAAGTATAAATTACTTGAAATAATAATCATTTTGTTCATAAAATATAGCATGACTTAGGATAGAACATTCTAATCCTCTCTGTCATTCACTTCATTTTTTTAGTTCTTTGCCTCTTTGGAAAATGATTTTATATTTTATATTTTTTATGGTTTCTGTTTGTATAATATTCATATTTAAATGTTAGAGATGTTTCATTAGTTTTCTGATAATTGTTTTTGAGGATGATGAATATGTTTTTTTTTTAATATTTTTTATATTAAATATTTTTATATTTTATTCATGGTTGCTTACCCCCCGTTTGGGGTGGGGAAGATTAAAAATGTTCTAATTGTTTCATTGATTGAATGTTTTTTTTTTCATCTCACACATTCCAAAAACACACACATCTATCACATCACACACACATCTCTCATACTTATTCCCAAACACAAATAATTTATGGAGAACTGATTCGTATGTACAAGATATATCTTCCCTTCAAGATGCACATAGAAAAGAGTAAGTTGTTCATTTTTAATATTTTAGATACTTTATTTGAGTTTGTTTAAAGTTTTAAATTTTTTTAATCCTTTGCTTGATTTGATCTTTTTTTTTGTCAAGGGGCATTGATTGATTCATAAGTACAAGAATCATATTCCTTTCAAGATGCACAAATGATTTGATCATTTATCAACAAGTGAATGCTCTTATTTTATTATCAAACTAATGTAGATAAAGCAAAAATTAATATTTTAAAATAATCCTTGTCGTGGTTGATTCTGAGTATTTCCATGCATGTTAGCTATTGAAAGAATTGATGGAGTATCATCGCTGATAGAGAAGTTGTGGAATAACTGTAGTTTGGACGAGAAAGGATGTAGTTTTCTCTATTGATATTATATTTGTTAGGTACAATAGATATTAAGTTTTAATACATCCTTTCCACTGTTTAGAAATCATGTTATTAGGGTATGGTATGGAGTATATGCAGAATATATGTGGTGTTATATTTTTATTAATAAAGATATATATATTATTATTTTTATGCAATAAATAATAAGATAAATACATTATATTAATATTAATAAAACATATTTCCATATATGATATATTATTATCTCGTGCTTTGACACGTGCAAGCAACTATTTATTTTATTTTTTATTTATTAAAAGAATTTTGTGATCCAATATTTTCATTTTCCTTTTTATCGTTTAATCAACTGATTTATAACTAATATTAATGAATTTATTTAAATTTTAAAATTTTAATTATTAATAATAATAGATTTATTTAAAATTTAAAACTATTCAACGATAAATATTATGATCTAATAAGCTTTTAGAATCTAAGAAGATTTAATTTGTTTTATATTCGGTTATTGATACTAAAGATGCGGTGGATTAAGTCCAACAATGTTTTTTAGAATCTAATCTATCTAACAAGATATGTATTTAAATTTTAAATTAAATATATAAGATTTGAATAATATTTGGATAAGTAATGGATGTAAAATCAGTTTTTTATTCTAAATTTAAATTTTATATATTTTTAAATCTAAAATATAAAACTAATAAAATATATGGTACAATATATTTTAATCTTAATTGGATGAAATAGGCATAGGTACAAAATGTTCCTATTCTATCTAAGAAAAAAAAGTTAAAATTTAAATATGATAAAATCATATGCACGTGTAATTCAAAATTTCAAATTGAATAATCACAAAAAAAATGGAATATCATAATCACTTTTGTTTTTTTAAAAATTTATGTGAATTTAAAGTGATTTTAAGAGAAATACTTTAACCACCCTCCAATGATTTTAGGATAAAATCCACCTATAAAATCTTTAAATGCCCACGTCTCCTATACTTCATTTAGTTTTTCTTTCTTTCGGTTTTTAGGTCTTTCTCCTTTTAGAAAATCATTTTAAATTTAATTTTATATATTTTCTGGTTTATATTTTGTTTCAATAATAATAGGATTTTGTTTTTATTTTATATATTTTCTTTGTGTTAAGTGAGAGAAAATCAAACATGTGTAAGTGCTTTTTTAATTTTAAGATTGAAATCTAAAATGATTATTTTTAACCAATAAAAATTAAATGCATTCATCATTATATTAGTGACTGAAATCAATAAGTATTTGATATAATAAATCAATACGTCTGATGCTTTCTTCTTTAGTAAGAACATTAATTGATATTTCATTTAAGATATATACATGTTATTCTTGTATATATTAACTAAAATAGAAAACATTACATTGCATTTATAAACATATTTTATATTTTTTTATTAAATGATTATTTAATTATCATTATTTTTATTTAAATATATAACTAAGAATGTTACACCACGTGCTTTGGCATGTGCATGGTAATTAGTATCTTTTTATAAAATAATTTTATTCAAAAAATTATGTATCGATTTTCAGTTTTATTATTAAAGTGAAGGAATATTATTAAAACTTAAAAAGTGAATTCTTCCGCATAGGTTGTCTACATCATCCATGAATTTATTTTAAAAACTTGATAGTGATATTATGTATATATATTGAGCTATAATTATAAGAATTTACAACTAATTGTAATACTTTATAATAAAATATTAAATTGGGAAAATGACCAAAAAATTCTCCTAAGAGTTTGAATTACTCAAATCAGCCATTTTTGAAAATTATACCTAAAAAAGTTTTATTTCACGGTTTTGAAAACACAAAAGACTAATTTGCCCTTATGTAATTAAATCTTTAATATCCCTCTTTATTACACACTAAAAATCTATTTTTCATAAAAAAACAACAATCTCTCTACACATGATGAAAATAAATCCACTTAGAGGTTTTGTTATTATATATCATATAGTGTGTTCCTTATATATATCTTACATAATATTGTTTATCATTATTCATTGTGTATAATCATAATATGTAATTTAAATCTATACTGTGCCCCAATGTAGTAGATAATATTTTAGTATTCTAAATCTTTATTCACATTTTTTTTTGGCTATTTACATTTTTTTATGATATCATCAGTACATATCCATTTTTAAAAAAATCAACATTTAATGGATTTCATAATAAAAAAACTCAAATTATATTGGTACATATTTCACAAAATCCACCTAATCACAAAGAATTTACAATTAAAAAAAATTGATCAACCTGAAAATGCGTGAAGTATATTAATAAAATTAAGAGGGTGAAATATTTTAACAAAGTTAAGAAATATGGAATGTATTAAAGATCTAATTGCACAATGGTATATTAGTCTTTTGTATTTCTAAAATTGTAAAATGAGACTTTTATAGGTATAATTTTAAAAAGTATCTGATTTGGGTATTTTTAACTTTTGAGAAACTTTTTTAGTCATTTTCCCTTTTAATTTTTCAACATTCAAAAAGGGGGGTGTCTATCCCCACACACCATTTAACTCACCCTACCAACCGACTTTATTCACCATCCATCACTTGGTTTTTCACTAAACACACTATCCTATAAATATGCCTAAACTGAATACGTAAAGCCACCAACCGCCATTTCATTTACACCCAAACTCTCTCTTTATTGTGTTTTCCCCTTCTCTCCTTCATGAAACACTCGGTTGCTTCTCCCTATAAAAAATCCATCGTCGTCTCCGTGCCGCCGCCGTCGTCATCCCCGTGCCACCGCCGTAGTTGTCCCTGTCCTCCTTCGTCGTCCCCGATCGCCGCTGTTGTTCCCTTGTCTTCTCTTCTCGGTATGGCCATAAGATCTTTTCTTCTTGCTCATTCAATCCCTCTAAATATCAATTTATGATAACTAAAATACATTTCAAAGGATTTGTGTGATGATCTATTGATGATTATCATTGTTGTTAGTTTGTTATTGTTCATAGGATAATAAACTAGGGTTTTCAGAGTTAGATTTAATGGAAAAAATGTTGTTGAATTGTTGAGTGAAAGTTGGGTGTTTGAGAGCATCTGTTCAATTAACTAGGTCTAAAAGAAATATAAAATTCAGGTATTGTGAGTCATCCCCTGCATATATCGTCATGATTTTTTTTTTGCATCATACTATGTGCTTTCTCTCTCTTTTCACAACCTTGAATATGTTGAAATCTTTATTTAGATGTGAAGACCACCATCATATAAAGTTGTATTATTATTGCATGATTTGGAGCAAAATATTTATATTATATGTAATAGATGACCATTGTATGAAGTGTTGAACTCTGAGTCAATAGTAACTTGTTGATGTTTTGTACATGTGTTAGATCTAATATTGACATAGATCGGTTTATTTCACACTATAAAAATAAGATTATTTCACACTTTAAAGCTAAGATGCATGCTCTCTTGGCATGGTGATAGATTAGGATTATCATTGTTGTTGTGAAAGAAATTCGGTTTTTCAAGTGTGTTGAGTGAAATAAAAAAGAGAGAAATGTGGGTTGTGAATGAAATTGAGGTTGTGAAATAATTTTTTGCAATTGGTATGGTGATATATAGGGATTATCATTGTTGTTGTTGTGAAAGAATAGGGTTTTCAAAACATTTATTCTTGTCTAACCATGTTTTATCATTGTGGATAAAAGAACATGGGTTTGTAATGGGGAGTATCAAGAAGTCATAGATAAAAACATTGGGTTTATATATGAAATCAAGTCTCCTCATATACCTTTAGTCATCAGTCAGTGAATAGCAAAGAAAGAAAAAAAGATTTTTGTATAAGCGTGAACTAGGACAAGACCACATGTTCCTGCTAATGGTTTTGATTTGACTTTTGGGTTCTTTATATTGACATTATTTTTTTCAAGTTCATCTTAAGATTGAATTATTATTCAGTTTATTTTTTGGTATTCTTAGCTTTTAATATATGGGATTGTTTTTATCAGCATGTCATACATTTGTTAGCTTTGTTTTTAGTAGTATTTCATGCACTATAAACCAAGTTAGCTTAGCCTATATAATTGTATGAAACATTGACTGTCATATAATATAATAACAAACCAATTGTTTACTGTTATACATTTGAAAATGATGCGCAATGCATGACCACCAGATCTCTCTCTCATATCTATACTTGGATTAAACTACGTTCTTTATGTATATTAAATTTAAGTAGACTATAATTAGATGAGAAGTTGTATTTCTTTCTGATTAACACTAAGTTTGGTATAAAAATGTGTTCTTGGGCCTAGCTAGGCATGCAGTGTACGGGAGTGGGTGAGCATAGAAAAGTTCATGAAATTAATCTCAGTATATAGTTGATATATAACAAATATATATATTTATTAATAAATATTTATTAAAATACGCCAACTGTAGTTGACAATAATCACCTAATTATATACTTATAAATCTCCAATCTTTTAATATGTTTCATTGTTGACATGGATATCCTGTTCCAGGTTGCTGGCAATTTTATTTTTTTGGTTGCTTATTGTTTACTTAAGTCAATATATATGACCATTATAACCATGTTTTCTCATCGTTGAATGATGTGTTTGTGTAAGCAATCTCCTTACTCATAGTTGGTAATGGTTTGAAAAAAATACACAAGATGGCTCATAAACGTGTTCCACAAACCCTTCGAAGACGTGTTTCAGAAAGATTGACCAAAGATGATCCTTCATCGTATCACGAAGAAGATGTCGCCCATGATAATGTTCTTGAATATGAGGATGAGGTAGAGGTAGAGGTACAGGAGGTGGCAGTGAGGAAAGTTGAAAGGCCAGATCCAGATTTTGACATAGATGAACTCGGTATAAAGGGTCATTTCCCCTACGTTCGACGGACCTATAGTGATGTAGCGTGAGGGGTCACGCTCTTCTGTTGGTCCGATCAACGATGCAAGATCTGCAGGCTCTAACGACGCTGTTGATTCTTCAGAAGAATACTAGGACAATGGACTTCAACAATCTGTTGATTCCTAAGAATACCAGAATGATAGACTTCTATTAATCTGCTATTCTACCAAGAAAAACAAAGACAATAGGAGAATTTTAATAAAGAGAATAATCTCAAAATTTTAAAAATCTAATATCTGGATAATCAATTGGGTTACATGCCTATTTATAGAAGAGAATCCTTAACAGATTATGATCTTAACTGATTATTCCAATCTAAAATCTTAACAGATTATGTAAATCTTGTTAAAATAACTAATATATCTTTATTTAATCCTAACTAATATTCAAACTTGAATTTAAATTCAAAATTCAAATTCAAATCCTAACTAAAAATATTTAAAAATCATATCTGAATGATATCTGAATATTAACTAATCTTAATTATCCAAAAAGATGTGATAAATCTAACCAATAAAACTAAAATACTAATAAATACAAATCATCCATGATCCTCCATATGGTGGTCCTTAATGGTTCATGATCATGCTCATCATATAGTCGACCAGATCTATAAGTGAGTCACATACAGTCTGTTGACCTGGAGATTTCTGACAGTGATTTTTTAAAACAGACATTCAACAAACGGTTTGTCGATAGACAGTGTGATAAGTAGACTATATGGAAGTCGAACTGGACTTCAAAAATGGATAGATCATTCAGCCCAAAGACCGACGCCTTTTCAGTCAACCCGAGTATTGTACGTCGACTTCCATTTCGGCGACCCTGATTGACAGACCTTTAGTCGACCTCATGTATAAGTGGGCGACAAACATTTTGTCGACTTGGAGATTTTTTCCAAAGATTTGTGAAACAACTGTTCGACAAATGGTTTGTCGATGAGTTTTATATATACTCGACGGACTTCCTGTCGTTCTGATGTGTTAGTGGGCGACTATTAGTCTGTCGACCTGGAGATTTTATAACTATGGACTTTCAAAATCAATAACTTAAATGTATTTTGTATAAAATGAAAACAAAATAAGATAAAATAATATTATTTTGTTTACTATCTATGATCATTTACATCAACACTTCCCCCATATCATTCACACTTCTTATGCTATGTACTAACAAGAGATATACATCACCACTGCACTACCTATTACACTGTCTATACAAAATGAGTTTCAAGACATGTGGACATTGCCTATATAAAATGACATACCCTTATACATTTGCCTATACAAAATGATTCACAATGATAAATTTGTGCAAGTCTTACAAAAAAATATCAAAGCTTACACTTTTTGCCCCTATTTGGTTGGGGAATAAGCCGAGTATATATGTGAATAAGTAAGAATAAAGCAAAAAATGTGTTTGGATGAGTGATATAACTTGGTATATGTATGCTAGAATAAACTAGTATAAAGTGGTATAGGGATTCTAACCAACCCCTGGAATTAAAATTATTCTAGGTTATTCCACCCAAAGAATAAGTGGATCCACTGTCAAATCAACTGTCATCACCTCTTATAAATCATCTGTCAAATCAACTATCATTACTTTTTTACCTTTTATAAATTATTATCCATACTTTATTAACATTTTACCCAAACAACAAAAAATTTATTCTTACGTTTTCAACAAGAATAATTCAAACACAACTAAACACAAAATCATTTTATCCTTATTTATACTAGAATAATCATAAACATCATAATAATTTAGTTCTTGAACCAAACATGGGCTTTGAGTATTGTGTGCTATACACTGAATAAGGAGTTTTTCACTTCATTAGGTTGGTGGGAAAAGAGAACCTTATTTTTGGGTTGGTGGGGAGAGGTGGTTGGTGTTTTTAGTGGCAAAGAATAAGGAGTCATCTAATTTTTATTTTTATTTTAGGTTGGTGATAATTGGCAAATAGTATGTGGGGATAGACGCCCACTTCAAAAAGTTTATTGGGATCGAATTTTTATATAGAGTATCTTATCATCTTTTATAACAAATTACTAAAGCATATTCTAGGGTTCTTCAACAGGCCCGAGGCCCGAAAGCCCGGTCCGCTCAGTCCAGGCCCGTAGGGCCAAAGCCCAACCGGTTTTTAGGGTGGGCCGGGTTTGGGCCTGGTTCTGGGGCCTGGCCCGCAGGCCCATGGGGGCAATCCAATACGAGTAACATGTAATTTTTATTGAATTGTGGTTGAATTATACAAATTATTGACATTTATGTAGGTATCAATCTAATTAGGTACACGTAGTTATTCATTTTTTCAAGTAATTAGTTTATTTAATATTTTTATTTTAAAAATTCAATAGATATAAATATTTTTTTTATCATTATACTTTAAATTTTGTGTTATTTTAATATTATATACAAATGACCAACTTAGAAAAATAAATAAATAAATAAGATGTTTAGAATTTGAACCCGTAGGCCCTCCCGTGGGCCCGAACTCAGGCCAGTAGGCCTGGACCATGTTTCTAATAAGATATTCAGAATTTGAGCTCGTTACCGACCCCTATCATATTCATAAAAAAACTGCAAAGAAACTATTTATTGAAATTTTAAATACATTGGTATCAGTGTAAATTTACCATGAAACCATGCAAAATCACAAGACTGCCAGGCATTACTAAAAATGAGAATAGCACACATGCTAATCTTTGGTGGCATGATTATTGCATGCACAGAGAGAGGGTGGATGATCATTGTCATGATTTAATTGTTCAGTGAGAAGATCATGAAAACATAATTTCAATCACTCATGATCATATCAATCAATCAGTCTTTTTGCTGCAGTTCTATAACCATGATATAAATCAGATTATTCGTAACAATAACCAAATTATAATATAATAGTATATATAATGGGATTTGTATTGCATGGCAAGAAAGATTGGATCATCTATCAAATTTTAATTTACTAATGAGTTATCATGAAAATATCATTTTCAGTCACAACATGACCGAAGCATAAATAATGAAGGATCAATCTACATTAGTTGATGTAATTTATAAACAAAGAAGGACTAGTTTGACATGGGGATAATAATTTAAAAATCCAGTTATACTAATTGCCATTTATGAAAACCAACTTTCGAATGATACTTATAAAAACTAAAAAATGTATTTTATGTAATATTTTATGTCACAGTTCAATTTTGATGAACCTGTGAGCTGTGGCCCACATTGCATCTAAGATGCATCCAATCTGAACAGCAAGTATACCAAAGATTGAATATACACTGTGATCCATCAATACCACCACTTTTTTTTCTTTTCTGGGTGAATTGATTGACATACTTTCAGATAAAAACAGACCTTAACAAGTCTTCAGCCACCTATGATGACTCAGTGTCATGATACATATTCCAGGACTCAAAACTATACAGACAATATCATACCATCCACCTATGTTGTTATAATGTTATATATGATATATGTACTTCTGCAATTCTGTTCAATGTGGCAATTTTGTTTCCCTCTATTTCACATGTTTGCTAAACAATATTCCTTCTAATAAACATTATTCAAGTGGCCACTGCAAAATACCTGGACTATACGTATGATCTCGTAAAGCCTTCTCTATCTCTCTCTTTCTGTTTTGTATCCTCTGATTTTTTTCAATTAACTCATGTCCTGTTACCTGTCCTCTTTGCATTAAAGAGTTGGCGTATAAAAGAAAACCTTCGGCCGGATCGTGAGGACGGCTCAGCTACGGTCATCGCTCTGCTTGACACGGACTCCGAGACAGGCTTTGTGGGCTCCGGTGATGATGATGGCGGGGCCGGGAGCGTGAAGAGGAATGCATTGAGCATTCGGATGATCTGGTTGAAGCTGGGCCGCGTGTTCGGGTCCTCAACCCAACATGACTGTACAATGAACACTAGTTCTGGTGGCATGTCTTCAGGCATCACTGGCCTTACTTGCTGTTGATTTGAGAAATGGAAGTCTGTCAGCAAAGTAATATAGGCTATAAAACAATTTTAAAAAATGTATACCCTTTGGTAATGATATAGTGACTGATATAATCATAGTATGTGGTTGAATGCACATTTGGCAACAAAGATGTTAGGAATATTATTTCTGAAATTAGAATACTATTTTTTATTATCCTTTTTTTCCATCTACTAGTACAGATAAAGAAATATCCTTATATAAGGTATAAAAAATAAGTGTCTCAAACATAGTTCAAAACCATGTGCGGACCGCATGTGCGGTGGGGTCCGCACATGGCATATGCGGCCGCATGTACCGAACATGTGGTCGCACATAGGGTAAGGTAACCGTTCGAACGGATTTCGAACGGTAAGAGACCGTTCGAATTCCGTTCGAACGGAAGTTCGAACTCAGAGGTAGGTTTTACCATTCGAAGTCCGTTCGAACTGAACTTCGAACGCCCTCTGAATTCGAACGTGCACCGCATATTGGGTATAATGTGCACCCGGGGGCGCACATCAGCATGTGCGGCCGCACGTACATTTCAAACTATGGTCTCAAACACTTGCCTCCTTTCTTTTATATTACCAGTGTACCACACATTTCACTTGGGAGTAAAATTGGTATTAAAAAAGGGCGTACGAATTAGACCAAAGACCAGCCAAAAATAAAAGTGATTTATATGACAGAGATTAGCTTAAAAAGTTTTAGAGATGAACGTGGATTAAGTTCATGCGTATTACAATGCTCTGCATCGTGACATAGTCAAAAATCTTAACCCGCTGCCAATTGAGGTCAAAAATCTAATTCATGATCAGGAATTCAGTGCTAAAATTTGACATGGTTTGGATTTCTTAAATATCATGTGAAATTGCCAAATTGGGTAGACACATAAATTCAGAACCACAGGAGTTAGTTTAGTTTTGCAGACCTTAAAGGCAGCAGCATAAGCGGCTTGCAAGTTGGACATTCCCTCAAATGGCATACGGTTCGTCAACAACTCCCACAGAACAATACCAAAGCTGTAGACATCAACCTTATTGGTGTAGTGCTTTTTCTCCCCAAGACGCAGCGTTACAGTGCTGTACAACTGCAAGCATACAATCATATGATTCATATTTAGAATAAATATATACCAATTTAAAAAAAAAAAAGATGGCCTTTGATATAAATCAGAAACTTTTTGCAACTTTCATGAAAGTGAAACTTTCTAATGTGATGAATAATATTTTTACGCAATGCCACTATCCTTGAGAAATTAATTTTTTGTTGATTGAAGAACTTTAATACTGGCCACTATGTAAGTCAATGTTATTCTCTAAGTAATTTGTCTTCTGAGGGGGAAAAAACATATTTGATCGAAGGCAAAGCAGTACAGAAACACACATAATTACAAAAATGAAGACAAACCTCAGGAGCCATCCAACGGTAAGTTCCAGTTTCTGCAGTCATCATCTCACTTACAGTTTCTTCTCTTGCGAGTCCAAAATCAATAAGCTTCACAGTCTTTTGATTTGCTGTAAGCAGCAATTGTCTGCATATATGACAGTAACAGTTAATTCAAAGCCATGACTAAGTCAAAGTTCAAGGAGATAAGTCAAGATATTATATTGAGGACCAAGGAAATTCAATAAATGCAAACTTACCTGAGATCAAAAGGATCAGAAAATCTATGTGATCGCTATGTAACCATTGATAGATCAGTTTTGTATCAGCTAATTCTCATTAGTTTTAAGAACATATAACAATTACGTGTTTTTTAAATGGAAATACTGCAAGTTCAGCTGAATCTCAATGTACAGTTGGATCCCACAAAACCGAATTTACCAGCAACATAAGTGAAAAGGCAAGCTTAAATAGTCATGCACATCAAACTACAAGACACAAAAGTAAAGACCATCATAAAAAACATTACCAGGTTTTAAATCTCGGTGTATGATCCCATTGGCATGTAGACAATCCATTGCCGAGCAATATCGAGGGCAAAACTAATTGCAACATGCATATCTAATTTGTTTGGACGAATGCTCATCAAATATTTCCGAAGGGTCATTCCTGGCAGGAGCTCTGTAGTAATCACCATGAATGGATCCTTGCAAGCTCCAATGAACTGAAGAAAAAAAGTGGTTCAAAAACACAAGATTAGTGAATACAAACATGATATGCAATATTAAATGAAAACTCTACACATACACATCACAATCCAAAGATGCACCTTAACAAGGTTCTCGTGTTTCACTCGGGTCAACATATTGACTTCTCGCACAAAACGGCTTTCAAGTATTGCTCTCTCTTCTGGATTACTTCCAACCTCCAGAACTTTGATAGCAACAATCCGATCACCGTACCTGGTGAAAAATCAAGAGAATAAGCAAAGAATTTCGATATCAAAGGCAGGGTTGAGAAAAGTTTTTAACCCACATTAAAAAGAAATACTTTTAAGATGAGAGACAATATGAGTACAAAAATGTTATCTAGATATTCAAGATTCATTTCACCAGACCAAATCAAAGTATCATAAATTCTGAAATCCAGTGAATGTCAACCAGCCAGAATCAAATCCACTAACCCATGTAGACACTAACATGCATACTCCTTCTAACACGCATTATAATCCATGTATAGAAACTAGCAGGCGATGGCAATGTTAGAAAGATTACCTCACGAAGCGTTCTTGTACCCCCCAAAATATATAAATTAACTCTTTCAAGTTTTGTATAAAACCATAGCACATAATAACTGAATCACATCTCTACATTTTTTAAGTGAACTCAAGCTCAACAAATAGGCATTTTTCACCAAAGGCTGGTGCAGAGGCCTCATACAAAACCAATCCAACAATACCCATAACCCATCATTATGTAAAATAGCATCATATGCCTCACCTTGCAGTAACCAGCAGAAGCACAAACTTTAATTGTGGGTAAAAAAAAATACCATGTCTCATTCTCTACAGTTAATTCACCATTTATACCATGTTTAGCTAAAAATTAACTACTGTTCAATACAAGAAACACTGAATCAAATAAACTAACGATTAAAAAAGGAAACTTTACTCAAATTACAACTAAAAAAACATACTTTCCCTCATAAACCTTGCCATGAGCCCCTTCACCGATCTTCGCCCCAACAAACAGCAGCTTCGGATCAATCAGCAGCTTCTCCTCTATCTCAAACTTCAACGGAACTTCTCCGATCGACCCGTTCTTACAGACTGGCTGCTTCTCGAGCTGAATACAGTCGTCCACAACCTTATTCGCTCCCAACCTCCTAAACCCATCCCCTTCTTTTCCACAACTCATCTTTGCCCCAATCAATCACTTCAAAAAAAAAAACCCAACATCAAATTTCAAAGGCCTTGCCTTTCTCTAACCCTAACCCTAAAAAGATTATCTCTGTCTGAGAGAGGGAATGAGTGTATTAAAGGAGGCTTGTCGGAGAAGAAAGTCCGAGGAAGGGCCCGTATGAGGAGGAGAGGATGTGCGAGTGAGCGGCGATTATTTAGTGAGAAGTCCGCGGCGGACGACCAATGAGAGAGCGACACGTGACTTCGAAAGTGGGCGACCTCCGAATGCGCCCGTTGTGGTGGGTCTCTCTCTCTCTCTCTCCATCGCCGATTTGGTCTTCCATTTTTTTTTTTTTTTTTTTTTTTTTTTAAGACGATGAGGTGGGGCCCGCTCCCTATCCCCCCTCAGGGCCCACCATAATTGCAACACGCGCTTCTCTTCTTTTTGGGGTGGGGGTGGGGGGCTTGGGTTGGACTCGGATGGCTCGGTCGGGTTGAGACTTAGGGAAATATTCAAATAACCCCGTGTAAATTGTCTGAAATCCATATGAAACCCCGTGTAAATCCATATTATCCCTAGCTTTTCTTAAAGGCAATGTAAGCATGTAAATATTATGTAAATATTCTATTTTGTTGACCATAAAAGCACACTATACCCAAAAAAAAAATTATGATTTATTAATAATGCAAAAAACCTTTTATGCATAAAGAATTTTTTATATATATAAATGATAGGCTTTGACCCTTTAATATATTAAAGAGAAAGTCCAAAAAAAAATTACAAACAAAAAAAATTACGCTGCAAAGAAAGTCGGCCTACGTAGGAAAGGCCTCTACACTAGACATGACCTTCTATACAAGAACAAAACAGCAAAACCACAAATTACTCATGTACATCGAACACCCCATCAATCAAACGTACCGAACTAGCACCAACACAGAAGACCCCTCAGTCTGCAATCAATCTAGTTACCGAGTCTTATATGTTCTCCGCATATTAAATACTCTCTTTGAACACTGCATGGTACCTAATCAATCAAGTCGACCACATGACAGCGAGGATGAGAGTTTGAGAGACCT
Source organism: Acorus calamus (assembly GCA_030737845.1). Classification (NCBI taxonomy): domain Eukaryota; kingdom Viridiplantae; phylum Streptophyta; class Magnoliopsida; order Acorales; family Acoraceae; genus Acorus; species Acorus calamus. Next base: position 25,770,177 of record CM060878.1, on the reverse strand, counting down.
TCGCGCGCGCACTCCTATCAGCCGGGTTTCAGAGTCGCTTCCCCGACTGCCATAGTGACTCCAGCGTGGTGAACGATTCCCTCAATCATAACTGCCATAGTGACTCTAGCGTGGTATATTATGGTATATTTTTCCATACTATTAATTCACATGAAGATTTTATTTGACGAATAAAATCATATTTTACAGAAAATTTTTCATATTTTTAAGATATTGTAAGGAGTTTTTGGTATATTATGTTTTCAACCAATGTTAATCAGACAGAAAATTCATAGAATAATCTTAATTTGTCAATATAAACTTTACTCAGTCGGCTATTTGGATAATATAAGTGTTTTCGAGGGTTAAATGGATTTCAAACAGTTTACATGGAATTATTTGATTTTTTTTCTTTTTAATAATGTCCGTTTTTCACGTTTACTATGTTTTATTACATTTTATTCACGCTGATAACGTGTTGTGGAACAAAGTAAAATGCACAAAGTAAATAAGCAAAAACTAAGTAAAGAAGAGAGAGAATTTGTAGACTTGTACAATTCCAAACTTGTTGATGATCAAATACATTGAAAAACCCTCTATTTATAGGCTCAATTATATATCATGGGGTGGAAAAGTGGGGCTGTAGGAGAGTGAAAAGCTAGGGAAATTAGAGAGTGGGATGTGGCTATAGTTGGTGGTTATGGAGGGGAGTGGGTTGTGTGAGTGTTGGGAGTGGAGTGTGTGGAGAGGGTGGTGGTAATCACCATGTCACAATAATATATGTTTTTTTTTCTATTTTTTCAGTGATTTATATTAGTTTTTAATTTTATGCAGATAGAATATTATTAGAATATATCATCAAATTGGATAAAAAATTAACCAATGGACTAAATTAATTTATCATAACAGTTAAATGACTTGTATGTCCGACTCTAAGTTTGCAAGGACTTCTATGGATTTGTAGATGTTTACATGAACTCAAATATCTTTAACCCATAATTTAAACTCCTCAACACGGATAAGTGGGCGCTTTGATGGATCAGACAATAATAAAAATTATAATGTAAAGAAATGATGCAATGAAATTATGAGGTGGTAATAAATTTTGAAGTTAATTAAAATACAGAATTAGATTTATATTACATTTAGACATTTAAGCCCATGTTTGGTTTGGAGAATAAGCCTTGAATAAATTGAAATTAGTTGGAATAATTTCATCATGGATATTTAGATGACTGAAATAAATGAGAATTTGTATGTCAGAATTAACTAAAATAAAGTGGTATATGGATTCTATCTACCCATTAATTCCCCCGTTTGAAATGGGGATAGTTTTTATTCTAGGGTATAGATTTATCCAAGCATAAATGAGTATTAAGGATAAAGTGATTTTGTGTTTGGTTGTATTTTGAATTATTCTCATTGGTAAACGTAAGAATAAATGTTTTGTTGTTTGGATAAAATGTGAATAAAGTATGGATAAGGATTTATAAAAGGTAAAAAAGTAATGATAGTTGATTTGACAGGTGATTTATAAGAGGTGATGACAGTTGATTTGACAGTGGTCCCACATATTCTTTAGGTGGAATAATCTAGGATAACTTTTATTCTAGGGGTTGATTGGAATCCCTATACCACTTTATCAAGGTTTATTCTGACATAATTTATCTGGGGTTATCCGGGGTAAACAAACACCCCCAAATACTTATCCAGGGTTATCCGGGGTAAACAAACACCCCCAAACGGGGGGTAAAGTTATTTCAGGTTATTCAAATCAAAATATGAGCCTACTATTAAATCATCATCTTTTATAAATCAACTTTCATTGTTTTATCTTTTATAAATTTTTATCCACACTTTATTCAAATTTTATCTAACCAACAAAAACTTTATTATTATATTTCTCAATAAAAATAATTCAAAACACAATAAAATATAAAATTATTTTATCTTTATTTATACTTTTAGAATAATTTAATTCTCGAACTGTTAAAAAAAACTTTTATATTATGAAGTCACGCTATCCAATTTGTGTTAGACTCGCAGTTAAAAGGTGCATAGATCAAACGTTCCAGAATGCTCGGACAAAAAATGACCGTTTGATTCGACCCAGTCAAAGTGAGTGGGGGATTGAGCCGGGACAGTCAAAACCGTTGAAAGCTGAATCTATGGCAGCTTTGTGGGTCAACAGAATAGTGGGCCCAAATTAACTTATGTTACAATGTTTCACTGGTTAATTATTTCTATGATAAATTTTACATTTTTTTTTAGAAAAAAATCCATACAACCATGAAATCTGATTGAAATCTATATAACCTTCTAAATTTTTTTAAAATCATACAAACCCCTAAAAATACCTCGTAAATCCAAATACCCCCTAAAAAAATTCATTGATAGATGATGAATATTTTATAAATATTTCATTTGGTTAACTTTGAGTGAAAACACAATATACCAAAAAACCCTGCAAAAAATCCTATGAAAATGACGATCTCATCATCTCTGGATATATTATAAAACCTTATTCGGAAGGGTAAATTCGTTATTTATATAGGATTTTTCACATTTTTAACACATTATAGAGTTTTTTTTGTATACTGTGTTTTCTATGAGGGTTAACCAAACATAATATTCATCATTTATAAACATAAATTTTAAACAGGGGGTTATTTATATTTATTAGATGTTTTCAAAGGATTATATGGATTTTTAAAAAAAATCAAGGGGTTATATGAACTTCAATCAATTTATAGGAGGTTATATGAATTTTTCCTTTTTTTTATTATATGTTTTTCAGACAATCGAAGCACATGTAACAATATCGCAAAAAAAGTTGAATGGAGGAAATGTCTCAAAATTGTTAGACTAATGGCCTAGCTAAGGTCACTAAAATGATTTAGATGAATATATTATATGTTTTCTAATATAGTATATATTGTGTTAAGTGATTTTATATACCATGATGATTGGTGTGACATCTAACTGTGATAGGGCCAATGCGTGTGTAAGGTCCTGTGTAATAAAGTTAAACTCTTGTTGTGGTTTGGTCTCTCTTTTGGTTTTAGAGTACTCTACATACGTCTATATTTTGAAAAGGAAAATAATACATTTAATTTTCTTTTGCCTTGTTTGATGGACGAATAAGGGGGTAGAATAGGTGGGTATAGAGAGAATAAGCAAAAAAAGTATTTCAATAGAAAGAATAAGTAGGTATAACTATACAGAATTAGGGAGAATAATTGATAAATATATTTATAAAAATGATTTGAAATTTCTCAAAAAATAAAAGTTATTTTTTTGACATTCATGAACCCTCCATAGATGGAGGTCTAATTGATCGTTTTGATAGTCTATATATGCCTAATAACAGGGTCGGTCATGGAAGCATATATAATTCTTCACTTAGTTACATACATGTTTATACAATTCATTTAAATGTATACTTAAAATTATAAAACTATATGCTTTAAGTATACACTTTAAAAAAACTCAAAAAATTAAAGCCTATGGGGATTGTATGGAGCTAACCACGTATTGTTCCCTAATTTTTATTTAAATAGGGTTTTTCTTAATAAAATATTTAAAATATTATTTTTTTAATATATTAACATAAACCAACAAAAATGTCAAAGAAAGAAACCAAAATCATCCAATAAAGATCTTGTTGCACACGTGGCTTCATAATGAACACAAATAAAACCTTATTTTATTCCTTGTAAGAAGGTAGCATAAAATGGTACAAGACTTCATTTATTTATTTATTTTTGTGAACAGAGCTATGAGAAAATCAACTAGCAAAAGATCAAACTTTGGAGACACTAATTTTTTTTAAAAAAAATTCTATATATTTTTTAATAATTCAGTCACAGAAGCTCGTCACTAAACTAATTAGTTATGCTCCATTAATCAATGAAGCGTGGTGTCACGCCAAGATTTTGAGTATCTTATATTTTATACTCTTTTAAGTACATCTAATTAAAATATAACACAATCATGCATGTCAAAGTTTACATGTCCTGGAAAGAAATGTTCAAAAAAAAAATATCTAGTCCAAAGTGGGTTGTGTTTGGTTCATTGAAACAAGGCATCTTTAACAATAATAAATCATGTTGACATTTTAAACCTACTGTGCCCTTTCATTCACTCCAAGGGGATTGTAACATATTAGTTCATGTTTAGGTAAGTCGTAAATCATTTCAGACTTAGGGAACTCAAAATATCATATATTGGTTTTTTGTTGTTTGAATCGAGTCAGTGCTAGTCACATGTTGGTGGGCATGTGACATTTTTAAGAAGATAACAAGTAATTGATTCAGTATCAATTTAAAGTTATATAAACTGAGTTTAATTTAATTAAAAATTGTTCAGTTACAAAAATAAAATTATTGAATTTCGCTCTCGTTTTATTTGATTCCATTGATTAGTTAGTCAATCTAAATCCCCTTTTATCTTGTTGTGCATCCCCTACCTACTCCCACCAAAAAAAATTGCAATGAATTGAAAGCTCAACTTTAGTTTTTATCTTAAAAAAACACAGTTTTAATTTGAAAATTTTAGAAAATATACTTTTTACCATTCTTAAATTTTATACATGAGATCATTAATGAGAATGGCATTGTTAGATTTTTTATTCTTTAAAAAACTTTGATCATTTCTATTTCACTAGGGAATGTTCAAAATGGGGATGAAATTATGTACATTCAGGTACATTATTTTAACAATAAAGGATCATAATTTAAGTATTAAATAAAATATGAATATCATATTATTTAAAGTTTTGTTTTTATTGAGAACAAATTAACAAAAAATAAATGTGTCAAAGTCTTTGATTCCACGCGTGGCTTAATAAGAAACACATATATAAAACCTTTTTAAATTACTTCTATGAAGATAGAAGCTAAAGGCACGAGGCTTCATTTTTTAATTATCAGATGAGTCATTATTATAATATATTTCCATCACAGGACCCCCTCATTAAACTAATTAAGTTTTCTTTTTTAAAAGGCAATCATGCACATCAAGGTTTACATGTTTAAAGAAATGATAAACAAAAAAAAATATCTCCAAAGTTAGTCCATGGTGGATTGTGTTTGATTCATTGAAACAATACATTTATAGCAAAAACCATGTTGACTTTGTGATCTTAGAATTGCTCCTTATTTTTAACAAAAAAAAAATCCACTTAATATTAGATTAGAAAAAATATTGTGATATACATATATAAAGAGTCCAGATAAATATATACCGACATGTTAAAAACAGCAAAAAGGAGAAAAAAATGATTGCCCTTAAAATATTTTATATTAATATCCTCATTTTATAGCACCTCATTATTTAATAAACCCTCTCAGTGAAATAAATATATGTTGGGTATTTTAAAAAAGAATTTAAATATTTGGGTTTTAGTGGTTCTTCTTTAAAAGATGAAAGTGGTCATATTCTTTAGTCTCACATCGGTTGTTTGTAAAAGTTTTGAGTATTTATAAGGAGAGCTCAATCTACTATGGTGAAGTCATTTTGGTGAAAACTTTATGGTGAACCTTTGATGCGAGGTGGTGCGAAACATCACCATGCGCGCGCGTGTGCGTATTGAGCGTTTTAGGATGCACTTGGCACTTCGCGGGAAACATCTTGTGATGGATCGCGTGGAAACGGTGGACCACCGATCGGACGATTACTGTAACTCTCCCCATTCATGAAAGGGTGTCTCATTTGAACCAAAAGGCGGTACTTCATCAATCCTTCTGTTTAAAAGCATTCAACATTGTTGATCCTTGAAGCACCCGCACCGATTTTGTCTCCTTCCATTGTCCCGTTATCCAATAATATACATGTATATATGTAAAAAAACAGAATAGAAGAACAACCACAAAACATAATAGAAGAACAATCACGCATCTTCTTTTGTTTCCATCACGAGTTAGCATCATAAGTCCCTTTAAACAAAGAGTTCTAAGAGATTGAAACGGAGAGTACACACTTTGTTTTCAACACTAAGTGCAAGCTTCATTGTATCCTGAAAGCGGTATTTCATCAATCTTTGATGTACTCGCGGTTCATACTGGAACGGGAGCAGTCTATTTAAAAACATTCAACATTATTGATCCTTGAAGCACCCACACCCGTTTGTCTCCTTTTCCATTGTCCCATTATTCAACAATATACATGTATATATGTAAAAAAAACACAATCATGATTGTTCCACTTTACAAACAATACAAATTTGCAAACAATAAACTAATTTGAATCGAAGGCATGTGTTTTTGGTGTTTAGATCTAATTAGTACTTGTTGTATCATGAGTGGTCAGTCCTAGATTCATGTGAACACCTCACATGCTAGACACATGAATCATTCTTAATGATTTATTTTAATTCATTAATTTGATGCTTATAGGAATGAGTTTAATCACTTCAGTGCAATATATGCAATATATAGTTATCTAGTTCAAATTAATGAAATAAAACAAATATCATTTCTTTGTCACATTCTTTAGTTCAATTTATAAATTATTTAGCTCGATCATTAAATAGTTCAATTTGTTTCATGAGTTTCAATTTGATTTAACCTAGGGTTAGATCCAGTCTCTAATTTTTGCTTTGTTTGGTTTACAACACGCATGGATACCTTGATTCCTAGCTAACTCAAAAAATGAGTACACACACACAAAAAAATGTTAAAAAAATTACATTCAAATCATTCCAACTTGTATATATTTTATTTTTTTATAAATATATCTATATTATTAAATAAACATATATTTTTTAAAAAATTAAACATGTTATTATTAACTCCTGTAAAACAAATTAAGCTTCAAACTACAAAAGATTCTCTCCCATGCATTATGTAATTTTCAATGGCCTGAGAAAACAGTGTCACCTTTTGAGGAAAAAAGTGGCACGTTTGATGTCGCATTAATTTTGTGTGGCCGTTGGTCACTTTTTCATGTTTTTATAATGAATTTATTTATATATATTTTATTATATACGTGAGAGCAAGGTCTAGTTTTTGTCAAGTCGGTGGGGAGTCACTTTCAGGGGCTAAAGACTAGGGAAAAGTTTAAAACATGTATATATATATATCATCATCACTATCATCATCATCATCATCATCATTGAATGGGTGATGGAATATCACATAATGCTAGTATCCAATGTGGCCATATTTGGATATACAGTGCTTGCTATCATACCATGTAGTGGTGAATGTTTTGGTTGCCACTAATTAAATGCTATGAAAATGGAATGGAAAAATGTTGCCTCAATTTTAGTATAAAAAGGTAATTTTAAAATTTTAAATAGTATACATTATCTAGAGGTACGAGTGTTTAAAAAAAATATTTTTAACAAGATATATATCTTGTTAACATGAATATATGACGCTAACGAGATGTATAGTACTGAAAAAATGATTAACAACACTCACATGGAAATAACACTAGCAAGGCTATGTCTTTGCATGATCCCAATCCGATCAGATATCTTAATATCTATATATATTTTAAAGACTTTTTGATAAAGTATTGATTTTGATTTCTAAATCATTTAAATTTGAAACATGTATGAATGTCTTATGCATGAGAGGTGGTATACTAAAATCTTTGAGGTTCAAATCAGGATTTTATAGTTTTTTATATCTTTCAAAGACAGCTATTTAAATGTTGAATAATGTGACTATTCATAAAATAATATATAAGATAATTAAAACACTTAAACAATATGTTTAATACAAACCTATATGATTTTATTAAGTATATTTATTCAAAACAAATACATTGATATCCATATACATTTTTAAATATCATTCTGCATTTACAATGACCAGGTATTTATTTTTTTTATTTATTATTTGAATAAAGATTGGAGAGCATAATTTTTTTTTGGCAGATTTAATTTCAAAAGGCAATAAAAGGCCACATTGGCCAACTAAGTTTGGTTATGTAAATCATTGAGTCGCTCTTGAACTTTTAATCGAAATTTGGCTGCAAGCATCCACAACTATTCAATTTGTATTCTATAAGGCTCTTACCAAAAAAGAAAAAAATTGTATTCTATAAGGAGACGAAGCATTGTTTGATGATGATACCAAAGTTTTAAATTTCGATATTGAACGTCGCATCACTCACATGTATTATATCATCGATCTATTTTTGCATATCAAACACAATATAAAGAAGTGACTTCTTATAACTTGCATGCTTAATTTAGACATAAAAAAGTGGAAAAATGAGGCTTTGTGCACCACTATCAATTTAATTTATTCATAGACTAACATGAGAATTAATATAGTGAGCTATAAACATGTCATTCCATGTGTTCTACGATGCAGAATGGGTGGCTGACGTGTTTTTGGAGTGATGAATCGGAAAGGGTCCACTTTTGTAATTTTTAAATAATTATAGAAAAACCGGCTAGTAGAAATCAAATGCTCCGTCTAAAATTTTTATCGGAACTAGATATTGAGGAGATTTTCTAGCTACGTCACAACGCGCGCTTATTTTTTTATTTTAAGTGAAATTTTATTTGTGATGCTTATAAAATGGTATTTATACCCATTTTATGAAATTTTTTTTATTATTGATATTTGGTCCACCATTTTTTATAAAATGGAAAGATTAGGGTAAAATGATCAACAAGTAATAAGTAAAATATTTTTTAAATAAGCGTCAAATTATTCATTTATTAAAAAAGTACTTATTCGTCAATAAATACTTATAATAAGCACTTAAAATAAACATACAAATAAGAAATAAATATTTATTTTAAGTGATAAGCTAAATAAATACTTATTTTCAGCCTAACCAAATGCCCCCTTAGACATTCTTGCAGTCATTTTTGCACTCTATACAGTAAATAATATTAATGCATCATTTGAAAATGCTAAATATGGTATACTCTATTAAGACAAATATAAAAAAAATTATTCATTAATTCAAATATATATATTACACTTATTAACAAAACATATATGGGTTGCTCTATTTGCCCCCCTCCAAATTAGGTGCACCCCCCTCTTGTGTGCTCCCCCTCTAAAAAATAGGATTTGTGTGCTCCCCCCTAATCAGTCGATAGAAATGACTTCCATCGACACCTAATCAGTCGACTGATAGGTTCGACACTCACAATGTCGATAGAAATGACTTCTATCGACGTCTAATTAGTCGACTGATATGTATTAAATTCAAAATGTTTAAACTGATCGAATTGACACATGAAGTGTCGACATTTTATGAATCTGTCGACACTTTAAGTGTCAACAGATTTGAAACCCCTTACATCGTCGTTGAGGTCGGCTTCATCTCCTGAACTCATCGACACTCCGAGTGTCGGCAGAAATCAATTCAGTCGACACATGATTAGTCGATTTTAAATGGATCTTATTAAGGATCTATATAGGGGGTGCAACTGTATTAGAGGGGGGTGAATAGAGCCACCCAACATATATACTCTATTAGAAATAAAAAAGTGAATGACTTTTGAGTGTAACATTTCCGATTTATAATCTGGGTTGGGCTTTTCTCTTAAAAAAAAAATCTGGGTTGGGCTTAGTTAGGTTGGGGTAATCTGATATTGGGCCCATATTAGCCCAGTCAACTAGCAAGTTGAGATACTTGGGCCATTGGACTATTCAGGACTACATCCATAATTCCAACTTAATCTATATTAACTATAAAAAGATCTCTTAACCGATACAAAAACTGCCAGTTTGACCATTTTAGCCCTAGCAATCCGTTCAATTTACAGTCCTATATGTTATGATAATGTAGTATATACTACCATTTGACCATTGTTATTGTATAAGGTTCTATTCAATATGAACAATCCGTTTATATCATTTTAATCAAATTCATAATTTGTTTCAAAATAAAATATCATATAATATATTTCATTAACTTACTATAAAATTGGATATCATAATATTATTAGGGTACAATGTGATGCTTATAAAATAAAATGATATTTAAAATATAATTCACTGTATTATAAAATGAAAGGATATTCAATGAGAATTGGATAATTAACCTTATAATTAAAGATTATTATCATAATATTATTATGATAGGGGAATTTGTTTAAAGCCATACATGTTACAGCACCCACAATGCAAACTTAAATAAAACCTGCAATCTTATATGGTTTTTAAATGGCTAAACAACTGTAGATGTGGCCTCGGAGAGCAAACTGTTATTGAAATGGAATTTCTTGGATCTATCAATGTCAGTGGATATTTTAATATAAGGTTTTGAATTGCTTGTGTATGATGGTATTAATTATTCTATAACAATTTATTTTTTATTTTTTTTGTTATTGAGGAACTTTAACATTAGTTAATAATATACATATGCACAGAATGGATTAAAACATATCAAAATCATTCAGTGTATCCGATTAAATTCACAACAAACAATGAAACTGGCTACTTGTTTAATTGTTTATAGGCAACATCAGAGTACAACTTTTTCAATGATAGTGCATTGTTGATATTGGGCAATGAAAATGATGCCTCACCTAGTATTAGATTTTATTTTATCTTTGTTTGGTAAATTGGCTCATGGCATAATATGTATTAAAATATAGAAGAAAAAACAAGTAAAATTGTGACACACTAGTAGGAGTTAGTTTGATAAAGGGTTAAACTGATACGTTGTTATGATACTAGAGTATAAAAAGTTCATTAATTTACTCGTTATGTACATTTATCAAGATTAGCAAAAATGAGGGTAAATGTTATTCCAACCTTTAGATAGAATAAAAAATCTCCATTTTCATTTCAAAATAAGTACAATTGTTCACACTTTCTCCCGATTATTTTTCATACCAAACAAAATAAATTATTTTATCTCTATAATTACCTTTTATCCCATCATTTATCCCCTTGCAAAACCAACCCTAAACAACTCTAGCGCCTTCCAAAATAACGTAGACTTTTGGACTACTACAACTACATGCAGTGATAAGTGCTAGAACCTAACCAGCTTTGAGTGCTGGAACCTAACCAGATTTATTCGTGATTGGGGGATGTATTGTGTGGGAGCTGGGTGTGTGAGCTTTCGTGAGGAGAGGCTAACACTATCATAAGGGGTGGGTGCGTGGGTTCTGAACTGGGTAGATAACTCTTCTACTACAGCACTATAGCTCAAATGAACACGCATTTTACTATCACTTTATGTTGAATGTATTTAAATTGGGCCCCGTCCTTAAAAAAAAACATCTTTGAGTGCTCGATGGTGGTTAATGTTAATTAAGTTGGTTGATGTTATTAATGGGATAAAATATTGAGGATAAATAATCTTTAGTTTTAATATTAAGTGGAAAAAATATCTTCATTTTTTATTCAAAAAAAATTATCCTGATTTTTTATAACCAATAGGAATAATTATTCACTCTGCTTATTCTGTCACTTGTTACTTCACCAAACTAGTTTTTTTTTCATATTTATAAGGTTATTCAGGATATAAAACAAAAAAGGCAGATGTAGTTTTATGGTTGTCTGATCTTGAGTTTTTTTGGAGCAAATGCTTCAAGAAAAAATTCCACATGGGTTAGTTGGACCAAACTTTAAAAATGAAATACCCTTCAACAGATCTGTAGAAATTTTACTTCAAAAAAAAAAGAAGACAAATCTGTAGAAAGCAAACACTAAAAGACAGAGGCATGCCAGTATGATTCACACACATTTAAGTCACACATTTAATTAAATTGTTGTGTTTGAAAAACTATGTTGACCTTTATTTTTTTTATTGCAATTTATTTAATTGTTATAAAAAAAAAATGGCACCTAACCTAACGGGGAGCATATTCTCAACACAAATTAACATCATATTCTATTCATGAATCTGATAATTCTGTCCTTTATTAGATCCAAACAACTCCACCAAACTGCTGCCTTGTCCTTACCTAATTTCTTCAAATAACAATTGATTTTCAATAGTTTTTCAGGATTTTTTTTGCATATATACAATCGAAAACATTATATATTTTTATATTATTTAATTAGTTTAATATCATTAAGGTATTTAAAAATCATATATGTTTACCACTCTAGTTAAGTGATATCAAATTTTGAAATATAGAAAGACCAAATTAAATTATCTTATATTTCTTTTTACATATTTAATCTCACAAAATAATTTTGTTTTTATATTATCAAAATATATATTTTTTAAATTCATCCAAAATTCATTAAAATTGTATGGGAAATATAAAAAATTATTCATTATTGAATGTGTCGAACTATTGATGCTTAAATTGAGATCCAAAAACATAAAAAGGGCTAAATCAATTTGAATTAAAATATTTTCTAACTCAGATTCTATTTATATGACTTTTTTTATTTACAAAAAATCTTTAAACTTGTTAAAAATCTTGTCCTAACTTTTTTCTTTTGATTGAAAAAATCTTGTCCTAACTTGCTCATGCCATAGCCGCATGAAAGTTTGACATAAAGTCTTCATGTTACACCTAACTCTATATATCTATCATATAAAAAAATATATATATCCCACATGAATTATTAAAAACCAACTCTCTCATCACGTGGGTTGTGTCGTTGTGAGTCCTATGGTTTTCTAGAATCACTGCCTTAATTAGTTCAATTTCAAATATTACCAAGCAACAACTAAAGATCATACTTACAATAATAATAATTAAAGATCATTAAATCACAATACATTTTTTTTCTCCCCAAAATGCACCTTTGATAATGACTATTATTTACATTTTTATGTAAAAGATGATATCAGTAATTTTATATTGATAGAATTAGCTAGGCACGGTAAAAAAAATTTATGTGTCCAATATCCAATTAGATTGCCTACAAAACTACTTTAGTTAGAATAAAAAAATATATCATTATATTTTTAGCTTATAGCATATAAATGAATAAAAATAATATGGATAATGAGTGCTTATCAAACTGATGTATACTGTATACATATATCTATATAACAGCATACACATTCCGTGAGATTAAAAGTAGGACTAAGCCCTTATGGAACCACTTAAGACATTTTTTTAATATAATTTTCATAAAAGAATACTTTTAATCATCTGTTCTTATATATATGAAAAATAGTTTTGTTTAACACATAAAAGTTAAATTTGTTTGAATCCGATTATTTTACATAAATGCCTAATCTAAACCAAGCATAGCAATATTCTTTTAATTAATGTGACATGAAATGTATTGAATGATCACACTAAAAAAAATAATCCAATTATCTTTTAAAAAAAGGGTAAACATACATATTTAGGAATCGATCATCACTTCTTCATATTTTAGTTTTAGTCTTCAGATTTAAATAGTATGTTCATTTTATTCCCTCTCAGAGAATAAAAAGAAAACCAAATAATGTAGGGATATGTCCCTCCCAAAGAATAAAAATGAACATATCCTTTAATTATAGGGACTAAAATTAAAATAGGAAAAAAATGAGGGATCAATCACTAAATCCGGTTTATCATTAATTGCTAAACAAATAAAGCGTAGGGTGTTAATGACAATAAAACAAACAGTTATCAAAGGTCAAGTTGACGAAAATGCCACCATGACAACAGATGTTCCACCAATGAGGACCAACAATCGTGCGGTCTCTCCTTCTTTTGGGACGATAAAAAGCAACATCAACCGTCCGATTTAAAGGATATGGCATTATCGTCAATAAGTTAAAATATGAGGGGCGATTAAAAACAACAGGTTCCACTGATTATTCCACCTGCAGATGGAACCCGCGTTTGCCGGCGAATAAAAAGCGGGAACAACGAAGTAAAGTTTTAACGCGGGTCACGTTAAGCAAACGTGTTCTTCACCCGTCCCTCCCGAAATCAAAATAAAAATAAAAAACAAATTCAACCAAATACGAGTTCCTTCATAGATTCTCCGCAAAATCTCTCTCTCTCTCTCTCTAAAACCACACCTTCTCCGATTCAGATCCCTCGATTTCGCCTCTCATTCTCACTTCCAGTTCAGCCGTCGATCTCCGGGAGGGTTCTGTTTGATCTGACGGCGGAGGATGCTTGGCACGTGCGGATCGACGCGGTGAGAGGGGGTTAGGGTTTTTTTTTTTCGGATTCTGGTGTCGGCGGCGATGGGGGAGGGCGAGAGGTTCCAGCTCGGGACCGTCGGTGCTCTGAGCCTGTCGGTGGTGTCGTCGGTGTCGATCGTGATATGCAACAAGGCGCTCATCAGCACCCTCGGCTTCACTTTCGGTGAAAAGTCGATCTTCTGTTGTTTATTTGTTTGTTTTATGTGAAGATCTAGATTTTGAGTGTGTTTGGGTTTTCTCTGATTTTGGGGTAGAATGTTAGTGGTTATGTTGATCTTTGATGTACTGGAAATGGTGGACACTTGTAGAGAAAATGAGGATGTCAATTATTCATCGGTCTTGTTTAGTTGTTTGATGGACCCGATTATCTCATTGTTAGTTCACCTTTTGTCATGGATGAATTGAATTGTGTGCTGGGTGATGGTTTGATTGCGTAGTTTTCATAAGTCACTGCCACATTTGATACAAGGATGAACAAAATAGCTACTTCACTGACATGTCCTCCTGAATCGAGCTTGCATTTCCATGTGCTCCTTCACTGAGACTTTTTAGAAAGATTTTAAAGTAGTGGAAACCTTGTGTGTGTGGGGTGGGAGGTTGATCTTATATTGGGAAAATTATGTACAGATATATAGATAGCACTGAAGGGCTAAGCATAATCGTTCATTAAGTATTGAGATGATTTAACGAGCAATAAGAGGGATACTTTATATATATATTTTTCTGGTATGATCATGATGGATCAGAGATGTCTAAAAGTAGGTATTTTTTACAATGTGGATGTACTCTTATTTTATAATATCGCAAGACTTGCTTGGACTGTAGAAGAATCTGAGTTGTACGTGTTGTAAATTTCTGAGTCCAATTTGTTTAATACTTGAGTTACATATACAGAGAATAGAAATAAGATGGAAACAACAGGTTCTATTTCATCAAAATGGGGGTGTCTGTGGAACACATCTAAAAAAATTAAAAAAAATACCCAACAAGACTTACATAATTTAGAATGATTGGATTATGTTTTGCACAACTCATCTTGTTTGGATTATGCTTTTAGTTACTAAGTTTGAATTTTTCCATACATGTAGCTTATAATTATATCATTGGTTAGCTCTTATGTTCGGCTGGTGAGTGAAGTTTTGACATGTTTGCGTCGTTTCTCTGCTTTGCAGCTACAACTTTGACAAGCTGGCATCTTCTGGTCACTTTTTGTTCACTTCATGGAGCGTTATGGATGAAATTATTTGACCACAAGCCGTTTGATGCGAGAGCTGTAATGGGATTTGGCATACTGAATGGAATTTCTATAGGACTTTTAAACCTCAGCTTGGGGTTCAACTCTGTCGGTTTTTATCAGGTAATCATCATTTCCTATCTCCTGATCTAGCTTGACTTTATGTGAATGTATATGGAATAAATTGTTGCTGTTTCAGACCTTGCTTTTCTGGGATTTCTACATTTCACACAGCTAAAGAAAACTTGTGCACCTAGAAAAGTTAGATTTCCTACATTATCTTCCCAAGATGTAGCATAGAACAAAGTGCTACAAAAGCTGATTTGCATAGAAAATCTTCTTTAAATGGGTATTTTGGTCAAATGATGATTTCTTGAAGGATTAAACAAGTTTGTTGTTTGACCTGTACACAATTACCCATTTTCATTTGTCCTGTGAAATTGGTGTGCTGCTTTTATTTTCTAAAAATTGTTTGGTGGCTTCATGTGTTACTGAAAAGAGGATGCATACTTGTAATTTAATACAATTATTGTGACTATATTCTATTTTGATTCCATTAATAAGGAGAATACTCAGTGTTAACATGTATCTTAGCACTTTTGTAATGCAGATGACAAAGCTGGCAATCATTCCATGCACTGTTCTGTTGGAGACCCTTTTCTTCAGGAAAAGATTCAGGTTTGTAATGCAAACACTTTGATACCTGAGTAATGTGTCACCATTTATTTGCTTTGGTGTTCTTTGGCATTCTGGTCCATAGCCCGATAATGATGAGGGGTGAATCAGGTTACAGTGGGTGGAAAAATTTGTTAAATACTTTTTTTAGAATTTATCTGTACTTAATGTTGTTGGGGTATGTCTTTGATCATAATGATGATTGAAACGCTATGCACCAACAAATCTGATCCATATGTCATTTACTGGGATCTCTAAACTTCTTTTGCTTATGTTAGAATTTTGATTTTTCTTTCACCTGCTTTCTTGGAAGATAGTTTCTTCTGTACATTAATATGCCACAGGTTGGTTTAACAGATTTTCTCATGTAAAGGCATGGTTAAGTGGAAATGACACTTAGTAAAATTTACGTGATATATCAGTCTTTGTGGAAACCCACACGGGGTTGGCACTTTGGCTAGAACCATGGGTTTTCTCCCCTGAGATCTTGACTTAATCCTTCTGCGCTTACCCGATGCACATGGTTTGTGGGTGATTATGTGCATTCGGGTTTCCCCAACATTGTTTGGAACACCTTGAGTTTTTCAAGCAAATTGCTTGCATAAACTTAGCTAACCCATGTGGGAGTGTGGATCAAGTATAGATGATCTGTTGCAATAACAGTTAACTCCATTGGTTATATTTAGATTATTCTATACGTTTAAGTATTTCAGAAAGACTCTTCAATTTTGTGCAAGTCAGGAGAGCTATCTTCATTAATGAGAATTATAAGTGAGATGGGTCCAACCATAGTCTATAAACATGCCATTCTGTCGTGCATTGATTATTGTGTTCTGATGATATTGCCCTCATGCGACATTCTTTGGTCATCCATACGGCCTATGAACATATTCTGCATTGATCACATTTTAACTTATTGTTTTTGCCCAGGTCTCATCTCTTCCTTTTTTTTCTCACTAGGATTCTGGTTAACTAATCGTTTCTCATTCTTATTGCAGTAGGACCATCCAGTTTACACTTACCATCCTTCTTTTGGGTGTTGGCATTGCAACCGTGACAGATTTGCAACTGAATGTTTTGGGATCTGTATTATCTCTGCTTGCAGTGATCACAACTTGCATTGCTCAAATTGTATCCTTCACTGATCCTTGTTGATAGTTCATGCTTGTTATTTTGCGCTCATTTTTAATTTTACTGGACTTGGAATTTCCACAACAAATGTTTAAATGTTCTCTCATACTTTATGCTTGATGTCATGACAGTTAAGTGGATTTTTTAATCCTCGTATGAAATTGTTATATCATGTTATAGGACATCTTCTGAATAAGTCACAAAAGAAGATTAAACAAACAATTTTAGTCATGTTGACAAACTATGATTTGAGATCTAATTTGGCTGAGAGAAGACTAAACATGTGCAAACTGTTGCTTGCATTAGTTGGTTTCTTTCTTTTTGTTTGTTGATTCTCTTTTCTTTTTTTTTGACCTTTTTTACTGTAATTTACTTTCGTGTGAGATGCATCCTTTAAAGGTATATGATGCACTAGACATGCAGAATTTTAAATATGCAAAACTTTCAAAGTATTCTGTATAAATTGATCTTAACCAATTATCAGATGACCAACACCATCCAGAAGAGATTCAAGGTTTCATCAACCCAGCTCTTGTATCAATCTTGTCCCTATCAGGCAATGACGTTGTTCATCACTGGCCCCTTTCTTGACGGACTTTTGACAAATCAAAATGTGTTTGCCTTCAAGTACACACCTCAAGTCTTGGTAAGCCATGACATAGCAATTGAGGAATTGTTTTTATGCCTTCTAATTATTCCAATAATTCTATGACAATTTTTTTGATTCAGGTGTTCATCGTGCTATCCTGCATGATCTCCGTCTCCGTCAACTTCAGTACATTTCTTGTGATTGGGAAGACTTCTCCTGTCACCTATCAAGTCCTGGGTCATCTAAAAACCTGTCTGGTTCTTGCTTTTGGATATGTTTTGCTGCATGATCCGTTCAGCTGGAGGAACATTTTTGGAATTCTGGTTGCTTTAGTTGGAATGATTCTTTATTCTTACTTCTGCTCCCTTGAGAGCCAGCAGAAAGCTAGTGAGGCATCTGCACAACTCTCCCAGGTATCTCTCTCCCTTCTTCTCATGCATATTTTATCTTTATGATCAACATACATGACTTCTATGTTCTCAGTTATGCTACTGTCCAGTGATATGTGAAGCTGTTGCATCTTCTGAAACATAATATTTTGCATGATCAAGACTTATTTCATTGACAGGGGTAGACCATTTTATGTATGCTATATTCTGTAAGATAGTTTAATACATTATGTAACCAATACCATCTCAGAGCAGGCTAGGTGGCACCGGGTAGTATGACAAAAATCTACGATATTTGTTGTTATACTGCATGGCATATATCAGATACATATATAAAATTTGAATATGTCATGACATGCATCTAGTGATCTAGATTTAAAGGACTTATCACTATACACTCCCTTGTAGCTATTCCTTGTGCCCCAATCGCGAATAAGAATGACATCCTCTGATAAGTTAGAATAAACTAATATAGTTATACCCGGGGAAGACATATAATCTATTTCTAGTTATCCATCTAAAACTATAACCATATATTACTAATAAGACCACTAAAATTGATCGAAACAGAGATCTAAACAACAATCAAACAGAAAATCATCTAATTTTTCTCTATCCTCGAATAACTATTTTATGTGTCCTGTGTCAATTGACATCTTCTATTTCCACTTCATCGGTGTTTTTAGGCAAAGGAAAGCGAATCCGACCCGCTACTCAGTGTTGAGAATGGAACCACAGTTATCAACGATGCTGCGGTTGCACAACCTCCAGTGTGGACCTCAAACAAAGATGTCCGCGCGTAAAACTCCTGGAACATCAATTTATCGATATCAGGAATGTTGTTGAAAGCTCAGATGGCAAGCACAGGTGGTGTTGAGGCATCGATTTATCAATATCAGGAATCCTATAGAAACTACTAAAGATTGCTGGGGAAAAGTTATTTCTTCATTTTTGTTGTAGAAGTTTTGGTTGTGGTTTTTGACCTTTTTATTTTCTAAGAAAATTCAATTATAGTCTTTGGTACATTTATTGTTGTTTACTGGACTATTGATGCCCGTTCAATCATATGTGGGGTTCGTGAAATATGAAAACCATAGAATAATGTTTTTCACATTTCCATATGTAATTTGAGAGGAAAGTTTATGGAACTCCGATTACCTTATGTGATTGAAGTGGGCATCTGAGAATGAAAGGCGCTGATGCACTCATTTTTGTTATCCTAATTCAATACATTAAATCTCTGATAGAGAATGTTATGTAAATACTATATTAGATATTTCATTAGTTAGATTTATATTTGTTGGGACTGTGATAGATGGGAGTGTAACATTTTGTGACTATGGTTTTCCCTTTCAACATTGCTTCCTATTATCAACAAAACATATGAGACATTATTTGGTTGCACGATTGTGCAACTTTTGCGTTTTTAGGGAGCTGTTTCTGTAATTGTGGAACCAAACGGTTTTATTGTAATAGTTTTCTGCATACAGATTTTAGACAAATAGTATCTAAAAGCTGCGATTTTCAAAAGCTTTGGGAGGGGGGATGAGCTTTCTGTAGAATCAGTTTTGAAACTTAAATTCCTATAAAATCAGTTCTTCAATCGCGCAATCAAACGCACCCTAAAACAAATACTAGATGGCCCTATCTAAGCCATTTTTAGGGTTGCGCCTGGACGATCAGCAGTAAAACCATTTTTAGATGAGTATTATTTTTAAAAAAATCAAAACATGCATGTAGGGTTATAAACAGGCTTGTGTTGTAAATAATATGTTCCAAGTATCTAAATTGGGTAGGGTCAATAGTTTTATGTAAGGCCTAGTATGTCAATAAGCTAAATAGTGGAATAAAAAGCTTTGTTATATATAAAAAAATTTTATGACGAAGTGCAATGTGCGTGAATATATATTGAAATAATAGTTCACAACTATTTTAATTTTTTTAAAAATAATATATCTCATTAATAATTGTTTTATCTTATATACTATATATAAAGCGCGACGATGGCGACAAAATTTCGCCAACAGGTAAAACGGTCATTTTGCATGAGCCATGGTTGATGGCTATGGACGGTCATTTTGCGGATAAGCCCCCATATTCATATTATTTATAAATAGGTCCTTATAAAAATCGGCTATGGACGGTTATTTTGCGGATAAGCCCCCGTATCCATCTTATTTATAAATAGGTCCTTATAAAATCGACTAGCTATGGTCGGACATTTTTCAGATAAGCCCCCGTATCCATCTTATTTATAAATAGGTCTTATAAAAATCGGCTAGATTTGTCTTTTTCTAGTGGTTATCTGTAAATAGGTCCCCAAGAACGGAAATTTGCAGAGACGCCCCCAGGTCCGTCTTATTTATAAACAGATCCCTGAAAAATAGTTCTTATCTCTAATACATTTTCATATTTATGTTTATATTAATAGTTTTCATTATGTAATTGATGTACTCGCGCAATGCGCGTACATCATCACTAGTAAAATATAAAGTATGTTCTCCATCTTGTTGGTAGAAGGGTGTACCAATAACTGTGTGCACCAATACCCACACCCCCGGCCCAGCCCAGCCCAACCTAATCCACGAGACCCTTTATTCTCCTCAGCCCACAAATCCAAATGACGAAAAAGCCCTCCATCAGCGGGCCTGTAGAGGGGCAGTTCCGTAACAACGCAGTCGTCCATAAACCTAGGGTTTTATCACTAAAAAAGGGGGCAATAACATCCGAAGAAACACAAGCAGCGGCCGCCGCCAAAAAAAACTTCGTCGTCTCTCGGTGAGTGAAAAGAAACCCTAATCGATCCCCAAACGATCTCCTCCTCTTCTTTTTTGTTGCATTCGTGCGGTTGTTTTCATTGATTGATCAATTCTGTTTGTTTTTCCTCTGATTAGTTATGGTCTCCATAGATTTAGTCACTCTGTATTGTCTACGCGAATGGATCTCTCGTCAGATGCATTGTATGCTTGATTGATGATTTTCTACATCTTCAAAATTTTCTTTTGTTGTGTTTATGCTTATTATGATTTGTATTAGAAGCCAAACTCGATTTGATACCCTGTTTGTCGATGATGACGGAGTGGTTGAATGCGTGTATATAGGAATAATTTTTTTAATATAGATTTGTTTTGTTTTACGTTCTATTAGTGAGTCTTGTGTGGCCGGAGAATCATATTTAGGTTTTGTTTCACTACAGTTGCGCTTTTGAAGTTGAAGCATATAATATGTGGTTTTTTTATATTATGGACTATTACTTGTTGGGGAGGAGAGAAATGAAGAAAATTATTTGATTTTGTAACTTGTTTGGCTGATATATGGATTTTGGAAAACAGGGTAGCTTTTCTTGGGCGGTGAAGATCAGAAGTAGCAACAATGGTTAGATCAAACTCCTAGCTTTCTTTTGAATTCTGCTGTTTCTTATCTTACTATGCTTTTGTTATTCTCAGACATTCAAGCGTAGGAATGGGGGCCGCAACAAGCACGGCCGAGGCCATGTCAATTTCATTCGCTGCTCCAACTGTGGAAAGTGCTGCCCCAAGGTACTCTATCTATCAAAGACATGGTATATGTATGTATTGGTTGTTTTGCACTATGTCAAACAAATTTCTGTTTTTCCAAATTTTGTTGGGAGAGGAACATGTTGGGGTGATCTTTTTTTGGATATTGGTGGCTTGCTTTCGTATTTTTATAAACATTAGAATAACAGTCTAGTTCTCCTCCTTTATCCTCTCCTGTTGTTTGAAACTTGAACATTAAGTTAAGCCTGCCTTGTTCTTTTTAAAACCTTGGGAATATATTGAAATATACAATGGGTAAACTCCTTAATATATACTTTGTTAGCATGCCTTTAATTGCGTTTAGTGACAACTTGGGAAGTATCCTTCAGGAAGATTTATTCATGCTGAAGGATGGTGGGGTGTTTTTTGGAAACTTGTTAACCATGACATGCTGGGGGATACTTTCTCTTTTCAAAAGAAAATAGTAACTCCTTGCACGGAGGAGATTTTCCCTTGCAAGAGGAGAAATGAGATTTTATAAAAGTGAAATATGGAGCAATCTCCCATCTTTTTTTCCCAATATGTAACATTTGGCCTGATTGAAAATACTAAATGGTATTCTATTTAGGGTCCGTTTGGAAACACAGATTGAAAAATAGCTTTTAGAATAAAGCTGCTTTTTAAGATGATTTTAGGCCTTGACTTTTATTGTGATGTTTTTTTTAATTCAATAATCAATATTTGAAAGAAGTTGATGTTTGACAGAGAGTTGTTTTTCAATTCAAAAAATCGATTCCGACCAAAAAACTATGTTTCTGAGCTTTTCAAAATACAGATTTTGAGGCAAAAATTAAAAAGAATCCAGCTTTCGATTCTGAGTTAATATGTCCTGTTTGGCTGCATGATTTAAGTTATTCAGCTTTTCAAAAAGCGGAATCCGTCCCAACCGCGCAATCAAACGGGGCCTTAATATAGTTAATAAAATTATTGAGGAAAATGATGAAAATTCCATAGGCATTTTTTTCCCAATTTACAATAAATTTACCCTTTTAACTAAATTATCATAAAATTGTTTTGAAAATGCAGGATTTGCTCTCCATATGTAGACATTGACAAAATTTAACTCCAGGGAAATTAAGGCACATTGAGAGGTCTTTTTGGTCTTCTCTGTTTTTAATTGATGTGCAACATCTTTTTGCTAAAATGACACACTTATTTTAAAATCTCCAAAGGTATTTCCAACACGAGTTTGAAATTCAAAATGATATCTTCGTGCTATTTATTTATATTTTATGGCAAAAACAACCCTAATCTAATTTGAATGTTTATAGAATAGTCATTTTCTATATGGATAATGTTAGGTACAACCTCAAATGTAGTCCCATGGATAGTCCACAACTCCACATAGGTTTTGATTTTTTTTAAAATAGCAAATCTCATCGAATGAGGTATATGTTTTGATGAAAAATGTATATCGCTCCATTTCGAATTGAATGGATCTATTTTTAATCAATTTTTAAAAAATTATCGAGATATTATACCTCACCTAAAGAGGTATATACCTCATTGGAAGGTTAACGAGATACATGAAACTGCGTTTAGGGCTGTAAAAAGGATTGTGCGTAACAACACCCTTTCTATATTCTTGTTTTTTTTACCAAAATAACAATAAACTAATTTGTGGAATACTTGTTAACAAAAAATTCTCATGATCGGAGACTTACGGATCGATATGTTTTCAATATGAATGGGAGTCAATCAAATTACTCTCTAATTCTTCCTTCTTTGCTGTACTTCTCTTTAGAAAGAGAAATAAAAGGGATTATAGGGAGAGAGATTTGACTTCCTCTCTTTAGCTTTTCAAGATTGTGATATATGATAGAAGTCAATCCTAATTTATATGCTAAGAGTGGAGTCAATTCTTAGTAATGAGATCTTAATGGAATCACGCCCATCACGGACTCCACTCACGTTGTTCCTGGAATATAGGTAGTTTTTATAACAAAATTGGAACTACAATCACGTTCAACACTTCTCCATCATGTGATTTGTGGGTCATCTTTAGTGAGAGAGGATGAAAATGTGTCCCACCTTGTGAAAGGTAGTCAAAATAACACAATAACACAATCACAATAACCATTTTTCTAAAATAATGGGATATTGGGATGTGACATCCATATCTCTAACATTCTCTAACTTGTCCCACATAACATGTCCTTTTTTATTTTTCATGAAAACAATATTTTATATAAACATATGTACTATAATAAATAAACTTGATGTATTGAATTGATAGTGGTTCCAATTCTGTTATAGTAACTACCCATATCCCGGGTGGGTGGAGTCCGTGATGAGTGTGATTCCATTAAGATCTCATTACTGGGATTTGGCCCCCCTCTTGGCATATAAATTGGGATTGAATCCCATTAGATATCTCCAATCCAGAAAAGCTAAAGAGAGGAAGTCAAATCTCTCTCCCTATAATCCCTTTTATTTCTCTATTTCTAAACCCCGTTGCAGGGAAGTAAGAATTAGACTCATCTGATCGTCTTCCATTCGGATTGAAAATATGTCAATCCATAAGTCTTGTGATTTTTTTTGTTAATACTTAACAGTTGGTACTGTCAAGGAAGGGTATAAAACTTCTTGTGTGTTGAAGATGATATTTTTTTGTGCATCCAACTTTCCACCAACTTCTTTTTTCAGATTTTTAACCTTTTGTATGATGCAGATGCCTTAACTGCTTTTCTATTTTGGAACTCTATTAGAAATTGGTCGTAAACTCCCACCTTTCATCTTAAGAAAATATTTTGAAATATACTAATGTCTATTTTACAGTCATGAGTTATTCAGTTATTTGACAGGTAGTGGCGCTACTGATGACCAATTACATTGATCAATTGTAGCTATGTTGACCAATTATAGCACCTTGCCTCATAGGACCAACTATAATTTTATATAATTATTGTTTAATCTTTAAATGCAACCAGGTGAAGATTTCAAGATAGTGTGTTTGTTGATTGTTCTTTGAACTTTTGTCTATGATGAGAAACCTGATATGAAAAACTGCTCAATTTTCTAGGCACATATTTTTGTTCTGAAATAGTGAAGCCTCTTCTTTGAAATGATGTATCTATAAAAACTTTTCATGGACGTCCTACTTTGCTGTTGCTAAATGATCATTTATTCTCCCATGGCAGGTGGATTTATATCAATGGTTTTTTTAATTATTATTGTTTCTACTGGAATTTGGATATCTTCATTTATCTTTTCTTCTTTTTTTTTCTTATTTCCCTAAGGAAAGTAACGGAGTCTTAGGATCTTGTTTGCATGTGTATTGAACTTTGTCTCTATTATCTCGAGATCTTGTTTTCTAACTATAATGGTTTTCTATCTCAATTTGTTTTTTTTATGTAAAGAAATGTGTAATTATGTGGAATCCTCTCAGGACAAGGCCATCAAAAGGCTTCTGGTGAGGAACATAGTTGAACAAGCTGCCGTGAGGGATGTTCAGGAGGCCTGTGTCTATGATGGTAATGAGTCAAATTGTAAACTATATGCTGATTATTAAGGTTACTTAAACTGACTAAAAATTGTTTCTTTTGTAGGGTATACGCTTCCAAAACTGTATGCGAAGATGCAGTACTGTGTGTCCTGTGCCATTCACTCTCATGTTGTGAGGGTCCGCTCGCGCACTGCCAGGAGGAACCGTGAGCCACCTCAGCGTTTCAGGCGCAGGGTAATGTTTTTTTTTTGCATCATTTATTTGCTTGCAAATTTCTTATATTTTATAAATCTTGCTTAAAATTATAATTTGCAGAACCTTATTGTCATCGTATTTATTTGAATGTGTGATCTGATACTTCAGTATATTCATGGAAAGTATATTGTTTACTGTTAACTGCTTGGTGGAGCTTTTCTTTTGAATATGTTTCATGTTTGTCGATATTGTTCACTGTTGTATGGTTTGGTTGATCACTGAAGAAATCAAGTGTCTTGGAGATATTTTGAAATGAAATAGGTGGACCTAACATTTTGAAGAGAGATGATTCAGATAACAAATGATAATATATAGTTTTAGGTTGCAAAATGAACATAGTTGAAATGCCTTTCATAGGCAGTTGTTTCTTTAAGCATTGTGTATTGGATTCTATACGTATGGTGGCAATGCCCATGTTTTTTTTTCATAAATGTGTCCCAGTTAAAAGCGGTGGATGTAAGTCATGATCGATGAGTTCTTCATTTCTTTCTCGAAGTTACTCAAAAGTTCACGAGCACAATTTTCATCTGTTTGCTTTGTTTAATTTTATTTTTCTGTTTTCTCTTGGCTCCTTCGCTGATGATAATTCATCGCTATTGTATACACAGGATGACGCGGGGAAGCCAGGGCAGCCACCTCGCCCAGCTGGTGCTGCGAATCCTCCTCGTGTTTGACGTGTCTCTGTTTTCTGCCTGCAACATGATGGATTTTGCGTGCCCCTTGGTTATCAGGTTTCTTTGTTTCTTGTTATGGAATTTTGAATCTAAATACTTAAGAATTTGAGTTTATTTGAATTATGGTTGTTTATGGAATGTGGTATACTCCCCCTTGAGGTGATGTCATGGAATCTGCTCTTTTTTTCCCCTACTCTAAACAGGCATATTTTCTTTGGCATGACCATTTTAGATTTTTTATGTTGCAGTCCAATTGTTTGTGTCTGACAGGTGATCCATTGAATGATTGTTTTCCAAATTGCCTGAAACATATTAAAATAAAACTTGGACCCCACCTAGCCTGTTGAACCAGTTAAACATTAACCCGTTTTGAATTCTGATTTTGTTTACTCTTAAATCCCAAAGATATAAAAAAAATCGGTAAAACCCGACCAAACAACCTGCTGGTTGATTTGATAGTTTTTTTGAACCGTAATGGGTTGATTAAATCGATCAGTTTTTTATTCATAGAAATTAGATTAATTATTTTATAAAATATAAAATCTAATAAAAAGTTTAGATTTTACATGGTAAAATCATGTTGTAATATTAAATAAATTTTGTATGCAGAGTTTTTTTAAAATATTATATATATTTTTATCTAGTGTTGATAATTAATATATATTTATTATATTATAATTATAGCACAGTTCAGTTTTTGAAACATTTTTAAAAGATTTTCACGGTCACTACGTCACATCATATGAAATCATTTAATATAATATATATTCTAATATCAATATATATAGGGTTGATTACATGCGGCGAACGGCGGGTGCGGCAGCGATCACGGGCTGTCAATCACAGATCCATCACATTGACAGATCCATCACATTCGATGGTCGGATGCGATGGACTAGTGATCGGACGGCTTGTGTCGTGGCCACACCTGCCGTTCGCCGTACTTAATCATTTCACTTAATATATATTGAATTATATAATAATATATACATTCTTCAATTCACATGAGTATTAATTTTTTTATTATTATAAATAAAAAGAATGTAAGTGTATGCATCGGAAAGGGAAATGTTTATTTTTCATTCCAAATTGAACCGAACTAGGTCAATGTAGACTGTCATCTACTTTTCGGAAAGGAAAAACTAACACATAGTACCTATACACCTATGTATATGCTTTGTAAGATGAAAAATCCGAGGTATGTATTATCTGAAATACACACCTTCAAATCTGTCATTGTCAACCCATATGCAAGAATAATCTCATCTAAGACCCTATTTGGTTTGTGAGATTACCAGAAAAGTTTGTTAAATTCAGTGTTTGGTTAATGATAATCTTAATGATAATTGTAGGTCTCACAAGATTTAGAATCAAGGCATATGGAAAAAATAATGGATTCAAATTCATCATTTTTTATGATAACATCAAAATCCATCAAGATTTTTAATTTAAGTGACCATTCTACTATTTAGAAATAAATTAAATTACTATCTACTATTTACCCACCAGTCTCTAGGAGAAGAAATGAATTTTGAAAACATGTGTATGATATCACAATTCCTTTATCATTTTCCATGTGTGAATCAAACACTAGAAATTAATTCTTTGAAAAAAAATCTATTGAGGAATCAAATAGCCTTATAGAATCTACATTTTTGATAAAATAATTTCTAGTAAAATAAATTCATATATATAATGACACGAACCAAACGGGGCCTAAAATAAAATCCAATTTGTCAATGATCATTAACCAATAAATATTACCCTCGTGAAGAGAGGAAAAGGAATAATCAATACTGTTACATGGAAAGCCAATTGAATTACTTGATGCATTCTGCATAAATGAGTTTGTTTACAATTAGAAGCACTCTCCATAACCTAAAAAAGCCAAACAAAAAACTTCACACCAATACATTTTCACTGTTCACAATTCGCTGGAGTTCCCTCGCCGTTTCGATACATACAGACATGGGACAGTTTGTTTTGATTGCATTGCTAGCAATGTGTGACCTACTAACAGCATAACCTTCCTGTAACCAAATAATCACACATCACTTTTCCATGCTTAATTGCGCCACAAATTCAATAAAAGTAAAAATGTATGATATTTCCTGTGAGGGATGTATAGAAGAGTACCTTTCGTAAGGCATCGATCATACTTGCAAGCGGAGGTGAATTTACTTTCGCTCGGCTAGAAACCTGGTAATATTTTGCAATTATCAGTTTTTATGTGTGCAAGTGAAAATCAAAAGAAAGTTCTCAAGTTTAGAACCTCGTCGAGCTTGATGTATCCGAAAGGTAATAAAGGATCACTTTCATCAATCAACTGGTTGAGAAGCTTATCAAGGTCAGTGCCTTTGGATCCAGTGCAGGCCCATCCCCACTGCTTGGCTAGTTCTAACATTTCACCAACATAGGCACCATCATGGAGAGGTCCAGTCCAGAGGGGACCTGATACGATCACAGACCGGGAAACCTGAAATTCGCCACATTAATAATTCATGAGAATGGAGAACCATTTTGATTCAATTATATTGATTTACGAATAACAAATAATTGAATTTTCACAAGTAACCTGCTTAAGAACCATGTAAAAGAAGGTAAACTATAATTTAAAGGGCATAAAGTAACCTGCATTCAAATATGTTTGGGGGCTGGACATTAGGTTCAATGACATAAGTTATTTATAGGAACATCAAGAATTCATGGATTTAGCATATGTAGAAAACATGAACCAAGAGTCATCAAGAATAGACTTCAAAACTCTAATTAACAATGTAAGGGGGTAGAGGCGTACCGCACCACCGCTGCACGGGCAAGAAATCTGTCCAAGTTTGTCCCAAGAGTATGCATGAGAGTTTCCACATTGAGTGCAGTAGGTAATGAAACCATAGTAGCTGCGCGTATAAATATAATGCAGTATGAAGAAAAAGGATAACCAATTAATGTAAAACGGGTACATGGTGCATGAAGATGTACCCGATGTACCCACCTATTTTCTGAAAGCTTCCCACGATTCAATCGGAGCATTACTCTGAATACAGGTCCATGGTATGAATAATATGAGAATAGAGGTACAACATGAAATCCCAAGGCAGAAGCTTCTCGTACAACACCACCTATAAGCATTCGCAAACCAACCTCATTCGAATATGGCATAGGGCGAACATATGCTCCATATGAAGCTAACGAACTAAGATGAAAAGAATGACTAAATGTCAAGTGCGTGATCAAAATATATGCTAGATAATGTATTAATGTAACACCAAACACAGAAGTTCATCATATAAAAATCAGTGTGCATTCCTAAATGATTTGAGAAAAATCACATGACTATCAAAAATGATAATCATTCTTAACCTCCTTTATATGAGAATATTATGACAACACCACATTTCCAAAGCATACAAAAGCTTCTTAAAGAGATGAAGAAAATCTTACGTACTCATAAAAGCTACCAAATAAGAAACTCACTTCCCACAATGAATACATATTTCCTTATGTCAAAGCATCCCTTGCTACAATGAAATATCTACCACCACATGAAATGTGCTGACCATCGTATCAAGGTTTTGTGTGTGTGTTAACTGGAGAGAGTCAAATGCGACTTTGCAGGTTACACCGAGGAGGAGATGCCACAGGCCTCGGAAAGGTATACACTAAAGAAATGCAATGATTCAATCAACCTACCAGCTAGGAATAACATACATGGAAACACATTTCAATCTTCAAAAACTTCCTCTCAAAACAAATAGCATTTTTTGTCCATGTCTTCCAGCATTAGTAAGCTCTTCCCATCATCAACTTAACTAAAATCCTCAAGTTCAAAATTCTCTCAAACCCAACAACCACATATAAGTCCTTTTCATCAAGATTCTACAAACGATTTCAATCTCACAAACCTAAAAGAGGGCAAAATTCACCTTTTCCAAAAAAAAATTAAAACCAAATGAAAAGAAAGCAAATTTTGCCGTTCCGAATGCAAAATGCATTTCAATAGAGAATTGGGCCAAAATTGGCTGCGATTCTCACACCCGCCCAATTCATCTTCTTAGATTTGGATGTAAAAATTGAAAAAGATAAGTTCCTACTTCTCAACTCCAACATAAACACTTGGGTCTGTTTCAATTCCAACCAATTCCTATATAATACAATACCAATTCCACTCAATTCACAATGCAGTACGAAGAACAAATTCCACAAGCAAAACAGTCTCAACATTAGCAAACCGAAATGCCAATTCAACAAATTCATACACAATAAAGATTCCACCTTTTTAGGTATACAGAGAGAAAGGGAGAACTCACTGTTGGGGGCGATGGCCTCCGGACGAATACCCATCCGTCGACGTCACATAAAGCAACCCTCCTATCCTCAAAGCATTGATCGCCGACCTCATAAACGTCGAATCACTCCCGAACGAGTCAACATCGATGAAATCAAAGAACTCCCTTTTGAGGTAACTCTCCACAAGCACCCTATTCGCGTCGGAGCTCGTCACAACCCACCTCCGCCGCCCCGTCTCGGCGTCGACCCCCGCCCGGGAGAGGTTGGAGGCGATGAGGTCGCCGTGATCTTCGTTGGCGTCGTTGGCCCAGACGAAGGCGGCGCCGGCCTGGGAGAGGTATCGGAGGGAGCGGACGCCGCAGCCGCACATGGCGTCAAGGAGGCGGAGTGGGGACTGGAGGGAGGCGGAGAGGACGCCGAGGTCGCGGCCGACGGAGCTCTCGCGGCGGAAGAAGGAATCACCGGTCTCGAATTCGACGCCCCTCTCGGTTTCGAGACAGCTTTTTAGGGTTTTGAGGGCCCTCTTTGGGTTGATTTTCGCGGCGGAAAGCGGTGGCGCTGTTTGGGATGAGACGGCGAGCCTCATCGGATTTAATTTTTATTTATTTTTTGAATGAGTGGATTTGGACGGAGAGGGATGTGGTGATGTAGTTGATGGGCCTTTAGTGGATCGTCTAATTGTGTGGTTAGTCGTATATGGGCCTTTAGTGAGTTTATAGTTTAAAATGCAGTCTCATAACTTGAAATACAGTAAAACACGATAAAACACGATAGACGAGATATACACATTGTTAAACTTTTTTTTACATTTTTCTCAAAATATTTTAATTCAAAATGGAATCATTAAAACATATATCATATGCATTTTAGATGGTAAAAATTACTGAGTCTAATATCTTTTTTTCCTTTTTTTCAGTTGATTTCAGATGAATTACATGGTTAAAAAATTAAAAAAATTCTGACGTGTAACAATAGTAGAAAAAATCATATAGCACTGGAATTTGGTTAGAAAAAGAAATGTGTAACAATACCCTTTCTCTTTGATATGCCCAGCCCTAAAACTTTTTTTTATTGTTTTGAATTAATTAAAAAGTGACTCAACATCCCAACCTAAATGCAATCTGCATTTTTTTTGTTGAAAAAAATAGTATGTCCTGTGTACGTATTTGTGTAAAAAATAAACATTTTTCTATGGAATTAAAATGTGATGATTCTGGCGCATTGAGGTACATAGAATGCAATTCAATCTTACTTTTCATGTGAAATGGATGATTAGAATCTAACATTTGGAGGATTTCCTAGATTCGAGAAGATAATATTTATGGTTGAGGGGGATAACCATGTCCACTTAATATTACTCAATTTTACATTCGTTAATCTACTCTGTCACGAAAACTCTATGAGGGGACATGTTTTAGTCTTTTATTAAAAAATATTCATATTATTTGTTAATACAGATTAACCAAATATCACATACATCTGCTTTGAATGAAAACAAAATAATAAAATTATGACTTGAGTTTCACTGTAAACAACCCACTAAATCATCTCAATTACTATGTTTCATTTTTTTTAATGAGTTGAACCACAAATGGCTCACATAAAAGAACGTAGTACTATATATTATTATAACATGATGTACTTCAATGAAAATACACCAATTTCTCTTAGTAAACACTTCATTAGTTAATCTACTCTGTCACAAAATTATTTGAGAAATTATCAGAGAAGGACACATTTTAGTCTTTTATTAAAAAATGACCCATATTATCCATTAAAACATATCAATCAAATATCACATATATCTGCATTGAATGAAAACAAAATAATAAAATCATAACTTGAATTTCACTAGAAATAACCTACCATATCAACTCATTTTCTGTGTTTCA
The DNA here is from genome assembly GCA_030737845.1 of Acorus calamus. NCBI lineage: Eukaryota > Viridiplantae > Streptophyta > Magnoliopsida > Acorales > Acoraceae > Acorus > Acorus calamus. The sequence goes on along the minus strand of CM060878.1, from coordinate 25,738,027 downwards.
TTTTTTTTTGTTAAACCGTTGAACCACAAATGGCTCACATAAAACAAGTCGGCTACTATATAATATTATAACATGATGCACTTCAATGAAAATACACTAACGTCTCTTAGTATATACTTCATTCCAGTCAATATTGCATTAGTTAATCTACTTTGTCAAAATTATCTGAGAAATTATTTGAGGGATACGTTTTAGTCTTTTATTAAAAAATGACATATATTATCCGTCAAAATAGATCAACAAAATATGACATTTGTTTTGAATGAAAACAAGATAATAAAATCATGATTTCACAGCAAATAACCCACCATATCATCTCATTTTCTATGTTTCATTTTTTTTTTGAACCACAAATGGCTCACATAAAACAAGGTACTACTATATAATATTATAACATGAAGTACTTCAATGAAAATACACGTCTCTTAGCACGCACTTCATTTTATATAACATAATGTACTTCAATGAATGTGAATAATTAACAAAAAAAAAAATTGGTGTAGACTGCAATTGGACATGTACACGGGGTTAGACATATCATTTTCCTTTCAAAAAAAAATGTTGCACACCCCTTTTTAGCCCGAATTCCAGTCCATGCATGCTTTGAGTTTTTGAACATGCAATGATGAAACATATATACTTCTAGGAATTGCATAATTCATTTTTGTGGAAAATGTGAATTTCTTTCAACAATATATAAGATTAGATTAGCGTTGTAGTTGGAAAAATGATTGCGGATCACAACACTCATCCCTTAGATTTGTAAGTCCAATGTACAGCCCTATTTTGATTTTTTAAAGTTATTAAAAAAGTTAGACTCAACCTAATTTCCAACCTATATCCTTGTTTTTTATTTATTTATAAAATAATATATCTTATGTACATATTTTTGTAAAATTTAAAACATATACTCTATGGAATTAAAATATCATTCTAAGCTTCTAGAGAGGTGCTGAGGTATCTAGAATCATCAATGTATCTTCCATGAAATGGATTATTAGAATCGAACATTTTGAGGATTTCCTTGATTGTTGGAGATAATATCTATGGTTGAGGAGATAACCATATCCAGTCAATATTTTATTAGATAATCTACTATGTCACAAAAAAATTTGTGTGTAGACATGTTTTATTAGTCCTTTATTCAACAACTAGCTAATATATATGTGCGATGCACATGAATTATTTTGTTGATTTGAATCACAAACATTAGCTGTATATAAGTTGCATTAACCTAGATACTGATGGAAAATAAATAAGCACTCAAAAAAAGTAAATACTCGAGCATTATTGACCAACTCCTCCCGAATCTGGATTCATTTCAATATAAACAACATGTGCATTTTATATAATATATATTAGGACTTTATAATAATTCATGTACAAATTTATTTAAGATTTTTTAAGATGCACATATTGACATATAATTTGTAAGGGTATATAAATATAATTTAGCACATTATAAATGTATATAAAATTTAACACACTATATAATTTTAAATAGTGTCATTGACTTCCAAGAATTTGAAATGATAAATATGATAAAATCAAATATTATTTGTTGGTAGGAATGAATTTCAAGAATTGGAATGGGTAAATATGTCAAATAAATATTTTTCATTGATTAGAAGTAGATATAGATATATATGAATATCCCCATTTGAGAAGATACTTCCACTTAAACTAGTAGATAAAATAAATTGACCCTAAAAAACCTGAACAGATCAAATCACATCCTTCAAAATAGATCAATCAAATATCATATACATCCATTTTGAATGAAAATAGGATAAAATAAAATCACGACCTGAGTTTCACTATAAATAACCCACCATATCATCTCATTTTCTATATATCATTATTATTTTTAAATCAGTTGAACCACAAATGGCTCACATAAAACAAGGTACTACTACTACTAATATGCTCTGCTTCTTCTTCTTGTTAGTCTCTTCTCCTCTGTTATTCGCTCCGGCGACCGGAGCTTGTTCGATCGATAAGATCTACAACTTCGGAGATTCGATATCCGACACCGGCAACCTAATCCGGCAGGGCACCGGGTCCACCTTCGACCCCATAACCCGTCTTCCTTACGGTCAGACTTATTTTCACAAAGCCACTGGAAGGTGTTCTGATGGTCTTCTCATGATTGATTATTTGGGTATGTAATGTATTTCACTACTTCTTTTAGATGTCATCATCACTATTATATGATATGTTTTTAGATTTGTTATGTTAATACATTCTCTATAAGGTTCTCATCTACATATTCAGATCTCAAGAAAAACTGTGTATGCTAAGCAATGTTGTTTTGTAAATATTAACAATAATAAGGACATCTTTTAAAATGATGATTTTTTGTCATCCTAACACAGGATTCGCTCCCCAAAATCTTTATAAAAAAAACACACTTTATTTTTGGATTTGTGTTTATTTTATTTTAGATTTGTTAATTACTTTTTAAATGTCGTCTATTTCATTGTTTAGATATTTATTCTTTGATCCTATTTATTAGGATTTGTTTTAATCTGGATAGATTTAATAAAATCTTAATAGCTAATTAAAAAATTATTATGTAATCACAAAAAATATATGAATAAATAGCCTATTTCAAAATTTCACATACAACACTAATAACTAGTCTATTGCTTTACAAGGCCGGCTCTGAAAAACAATATTATGTAATAATAAAAATATTATGAACCCTTTGTATCGATCAGGATTTTCAACATATAAGTTATTTTGTTCATCGATTCCAAAAAATATTTAACATTAAATACAAGATGAAATATACCGATATAAAATTGTCTCTACACTAACTTCAAACAGCCAAACATTTTTATGAAGTTTATCCAACCAAGCCTTCATTTTAACTACTTAATAAAGACACTGCTGTCAATCTTGGCTCAAACTTTTAGCCTGCAATATAATCAACACAAACTTTGATACACCCAACCTTTAAAATCATCCTAAAAATTCATTTTTGGGTCATATACTCATATCAACTTATATAGAGAGAATATGCACTTATACAATATGTAAAAGTTCTTCAGACAAATGCACGTAATCTCAAATAAGATGTATCATTTTTCAATCTACACAAATATTAATATTTCTACTCGTATGTTCTAATAATGTAATTTATTTTTCTGAAGCCATGTCCCTGGGACTTCCATTCCTGAACCCATATTTGGATGAACATGCTCCGGTCCGACATGGACTCAATTTCGCTGTCGCCGGAGCCACCGCACTCGATAAATCCTTCTTCACAAAGAAGAACATTAACATCCCCTACACCAACAGCTCCCTCAATGTCCAACTCAATTGGTTCAATAATCATCTCAACAACATGTGCTCCACCGAACAAGGTATAATCATGTGATCGAACTCATCATGTCTTATCAATCTTTTAGTTAGAACTAATGAGATCTGACCATTTTCATTTTACAAGGAACACACTTTAAAGAGTTTTATTGATAGTGGACACTAGTCATAGTTTAGTCATTGATTTGATTTTGGTGATCAATGTGACAGAGTGTGATGACTACTTAAAAAATGCTCTGTTCATGGTGGGAGAAATTGGAGGCAATGACTACAATTATGCCTTATTTGGAGGCAAGTCGATTGATGAGGTGAAGACTTATGTGCCACAGGTGGTGGATGCTATCATTGGAGCAGCTAAAGTAAGTTTTATTCAATTTAATCTTATAGTTGTTTAGAAAAATATAGAGAGAAAAAATTAGGCACTGTATTTGGATGTGTTGAACTAATTTTTTTGTGCTTGATAAAAAGTAATTATTTAATAAACACACAAGAGTCTCATAAAATTAAAAACAACTCTTTAAAAAATTGCCAGCATATCACTGTTTTTTTTTTTTTTTTTATAAAACAACTCATAAAAAAATTAGAAAGCAAATGAAAAACCATCATAAAAGTTTTCAAAAACAACAAAAATGATAAAAAATCTTGAAATAATAAAAAAATTACCTCAACCATCATTCCAGACCACATACCAGATTAAGAGTGCAACTTGATCTTGGAATTCAACTCGACCCAAATTCAACCCAACCCAACTCTCAAATCCGGGAATCTTTACCCGAATCTAAGTTCTTGATGTGTTGTTGATGATGATATGCAGACCCTCATTGACAACGGCGCAAAGCAACTGGTAGTACCTGGGAACTTCCCCATCGGATGCATGCCCAACTACCTGACCACATTTCACACTGCCAATGACTGTGCCTACGACAACAACAAATGTCTAAAAGATTTCAACAACTTTGCAGAGTTTCATAATTTCCAACTCCAGGAAGCCCTGAATGATCTGAGGAACCAATATCCATTGATCAAGATCATGTACGCCGATTACTACAACGCATTCACTCGGCTCCTCTCTCGCGCTCCCCACCAGGGTATGCTTGCTTTCAGTATTTGTTTTTGATATTTGCGTATCTATCAATCGAGCATACTTTTGTTTATCAAACTGTTTTTGTTTAGAACAATTTATCATGTTTGTTATAAAAAAAAATCAAAATAAAGTGTGAGCAGTTGTCCGGATTTAAAATGAAAATCAGAATTTTTTCACTCACTACTTGGAGAAGACTAACTGACACTCACCTTGCTCGCCTTTGAATTGCTCTCTCGGGCTACTCGTAGACATTCTGATTTTGACATATATGAATAATGACAAATTAATAGATTTTTTATCCCATAAAATTAGGATAAATTCATCCTCAAAACCTTAATCCCTATCGGCACTTAGGATTTAGATATCCATAATTGACCAATTGTGGATGATTTGTTACATTCTTCTTGTTTAAAAAGGCTAATCCTAGATGTTTTCGTTGCGTAATTTAATTTAAAATGCATCTGTAAAATAATTTAATTAGCTGATATGAATTGAAAACTTGTTGAATATCTGCCCAAAACCTTTTAAGACTCACATGTCTTTGTTGTTGAACAGGTTTTGATAAGAATTCAATGTTGAAGTCATGTTGTGGAACTGGTGGAGAATACAATTATAAGATTGGAGAGACTTGTGGAATGTCAGATGTTCAAGCTTGTAGTGCACCTGAGAAGATGATAAGCTGGGATGGGATCCACCTCACTCAGGCGGCATATAAGGCCTTGACAGAGGAGTTGATTGTAGGAGGGGCCACTACCCTAACTATGAAGATCTCTGGAAGAAGTGGGCTTGCCAAAATTTGTCATAGTTATATCATAACAGATGCAGAGAATTAGGGGTTTTTTTGGGAGTTGGGTTTAATATGGTAGTATGCTTTCATATGGTAGAGGTAATAGTAGTTTTATTTAACTGTAGGAGAACCCCTTTCGTGGGCTGGATTTTCATTTTATTGCAGGATATATATTAGGTACATTGAAGTCTCCCTATGATTTCGTGGTTACATTAACTTATATATGCAGAGTTTAACTTATATATGCAGAGTTATCCATAGTAACAAGAATACCTCCTCATATCAATTTTAGCCATTGTTGCCATCCAACACCACCAGATTGATCGATCCCTTTGTAACAGTTTTTTTATATTGTTTAAAAAAGAAACTATAATTGTACTAAGATTTTGTCTACTAAAATCGTGATAGTATGGTCAACATTTCCCCAAAAATAAAAAACAAAAAACTGTAATTGTACTGAGATTTTATCTAATAAAATCGTGATAGTATGGTCTACATTTCCCTAAAAAAACTGTAATTAATTTTAACTTGAAAAATCAAAATACAAGACATTTTTGAAAAAATGTTAGAAACAATCTGTATGAAAAATGTATACGAAAACATGAAAAATTATTGTATATTATATACCTTGTGTTTGGAGATATATACCTCAGTAGACTGTTCTCATGGACTACATGTAACAACGCTCTTAAAAAAACCCATTCCATACTGGTCATCTGAAAACTGATTTAAAACGAGAACCAAGTGCTTCCCCACCTGAAACTCTATAACATAAATTTTAAGCAATTCCAATTCACAAAGTGCGGCGGCCATGGAAAAACCAACCAAAGTAATAGGCAGCAAAGACACCATCTTTGAACCTATACCCAGTGTGGCAATGAAAGACAACAAAAAATTGGTGTGTTCTTCCCACAAAGCATTTATATGTTCATGTCTGGTGTATGTATACTTGTGACCCAAGACTGGAACTAGGGATTGAGCACCGCATGGGAGCATCAGAGAGATCTTCCATCTGAAACTAGTGTAGCATTTTCCAGTAGTAATCGGAGCTCTGGAAGAATCGTTTGGCTTGCAACGGGTCTGATTCTGCAGCTTAAAGTCCATTACTCGACCTTCACGACCCCCTCCGACGAGCTGGTGGTTTCTGCCACAGTTTCTTTCACAAACCTGGAAACTTAAAACAGTCCATAAGATATTACCTCAAGGAAGCCTAAAGCATGCTTGACTTAATTTCCCTCTATTTATATATTATATTATCTTATATGAGTTAGCTTTGGTGTACATAGGTTGCTGACATGAGCCGACAGAGCATGTGAAGTGATGGTAAAATTTCCCAAACATCACAACTGATCAACAAAGATTCAAAGGCAGACATGTATAAATAGAACATGGCATCAATTAACTAATGGAAGAAGTCAATGTACCTTGCTATTTTGTCCTGAGAGGATTGCAAGACATAAATCGCGAGAATAAATGACAACAGGAGTCCTGTATTTCAATTTCAACAAACGTGTATTTAGGCCAAAATGTTGTCTCATCAATAATTTCAAAAAGTATACATGATTTCTGGATTTTCCACATTCTCATTCCAAATTCAAGCTTGAGCTAAGAATGGTTACCGAGCATGTGTACAAAAGAAGGATTTAGATCTCTGCTGTCAATTTACCGAACATGTAGAGCATGGAAATTAAATTTCATAACATAAAACCCAATGAAAACAAAAATAAAAAGGAACAAACTTTTTGCATGTACACTCAAGTTAGAACCACATAATGTACTCCTTTGCAACATGGATGCATGTCTTTCATATGGTATATGTAAATTTAGAAGCTGCTTTTTGGCCTTTAAAGAAAAATGCAGACACTGACAAAAAAATGATAAAACGCTTCTCGATGGCAGCTTAGTTCAGGGACAAGTAATGCAAAATTGCATGACATTTGTTCAAGTATGGCATGAACAAGATATTGATTTGATACAACCATTCCATGATCAATTAAAATAACAATGGAAATTTCATAAATACAGAGGAAATATAAGAGCAGGACGCCATGAGAAGATAAAAGAGAAATAAAAACAAATACTTACAGTTCACAATAACGTACACAATACAGGTTTATCAATATCAATTGTACCTCTAATTAACTGAACCATGTGACTTACCTCCATGATTACAAACGAAAATATTAATTTTCCGAAAACATTAATAAGCAAAGTTCTCACCTGAACCAAAAAGAACATAGAATCCCCCTGAGACATCTATTTCTGACCGCTCCTCCCTGTCATAAAGACCACAGTTATTTTTTTTCTTAATCATACTTAACAGCACCATATGTGTAGGCATAAAAGGACAAAACATTTTCATCATAAAAAGATAAAGCTATGACTAGATTCCATCATGTGGTTCATAAAAAAAAAAAAAAACAATTTCTTCATCATTTCACACCCTAGAAATTTAACCAATACTAAATTCATCAATATGTAACTCATGGTGGATCACCCAATTCCAGGCTGTGGGCAGCAGGTTTGAGTGAATAACACACAGTTTTACTATCATGACATCCTGGATGGACCAAATACTACTATCTCAAAATAATTCGAGCTAATGAATCAAACTTTTTTCTTTTCATAAACAACCATATTTTAAAAAATACTTGGTACCCGCAGACCTTTATAAACCTAAGATGTCTCTTGAGCTCTGACCAATATCTTGTGCACAAATACAACTTTGAATTTATCTTGTGGGTTGATTAGGTTCCAGGACACACCATGTGAAGTGGAATGCCCAGCAATCAATACAAACATAAGAAATATCATTGCACACAAATACGAGATCAAATCCTGAGCATGACTCTGGATGATGGATTTTACATATACATAATAAAATATATTTTTTCACAGAATCTCTTTAAAATATAGAATCTCATTGTTACAAACTTCAAATATAAGATGACCAATGCCAGCAGGATAGTAAGAAAACTAGAGATAATAAGAGAAAGACAATGTTTTACATTTAATTCCTGCATGCATAAAATCCATTTATTCATCTGCTACATTTACCGAAACGGACCATGTATATCTGATGAGTACACGCTTTGGCCAATTTTGTGGATCCCAAAATTGCTTACGTATATCAGGATGAGTTTCTATATCTGCTCAAAACAACAAAAGGCAATCAAGAAGTATGAGGCAGAATGCATTTCATAAATTACAAAAACATATATAACATTACCAAATGGATACTCGCGATGCCAAATTCAAGGTTTTTTTGTCGTGATCAGATGATCAGAGAAGATGATCTCTTGGAGGAAGAGTACAATAATATATTTATCATTCAATAGTGGTTTTCGGAAAAACATTTCATGATGGTATCCAAATAGCATTATTTATTTCATATATCTGAATGTATCATTTGCGACATGAGGCAAAGATAAAATTTAAATAAAATTGTAGTCCACTTCCCTTGGCCTAAAGAGATGTGCCTTATAGTGAATGCTAATAGCCTCAGACTCTCTCACTTCCATTTATAAAAAAAAATGCACATTTTGTATTCTCTTCAAACACTCAAGGACACTATGTTTAAGAAGATAAATTTTATGTGTGGATTAGGTCAGGTCAATAATTGTGCACAAGGTGATTCATTCATAACAACGGAGTAAAGGTCAACCTAATTTTCAAGTGAGCACGTCATGGGGTGAATGGAAAGGTTTCACCATAAGTAATTTTTTTATATTTATTTATTTATATTTATATTGAAATAAAAGGTTAGGAGCCTTGATGCTCCTCAAGCAAAAGGAAACGAGGGATATACATGGAGAAAAGATTACTGAGAGTTGAGATCCTTCTAGTCTCAGAAACTAGAATTTATATCTGCTAAAACTATAAATTATACAAAATATATATAGTTTTAACAACTAAGAATGAACTCCTCTCTCCAAAGGACTATTATTCAAAAGTTTTTTTCAATGACGGTGGAACAGAATCACCAAGTTTCCTTTATCATGAAAAAGGCATATAAAGTTGATCAAATGGCAAGGTTTTTAAAATGTGCATGTTAATGCAAACCAACTCCCACCCCCTTTCCTGGCGGGGGATGAGCCACTAAAAAAAGAACACAAAGGGGAAAATAGGAAGAGGCATAGTTTCATGTCCAGGCATTGAAAATATATGCGTCAACTAGCCAAGTAAGATGTAGAAAAAATAATCCATCATAAGCAAACCATGAACCTCAAAGAAAATGAAAGAAACAGATGATGGCAGAGTTGCATACAGTGATGAGGCATATCTACAACTCTCGCTGTGACACCATGCAGATCATTTCCCGAGTATCTCTGCAGGATTATCCAACTTCAGCGTTACATTTTCATCCCACATAACAAAATTCAAACTAAGGTTCAGATATTTAAATAGTCAATGTATTGTGGCCTTCAAACCTAAGCAACAGAATATTTTCACTGAACAAAGCATTTAACTTGCAGGTGTTAAAGGCAGTTTCTAAAATTTAAGCAATTAAACATCTTACCAAATGTACATCGATTAATGGAACCTCCGAACTCTTGCGATTGATAACGAGAAGCCAAGGAATAAGAAACTTTTCTCTGCCAATCTGAAACGATCTGTACAGGAAAAGACAACCAATAAGAATGTCAAAGAAGGTGATTCTTCCTCAGGTTTTTTGACCCCCTGATATAACAGAATATGAGCATCATCATTATTCTAACTTCCAACCCTTTTGGACGTCACTGTATACATGCCTAATCTTGTTGCACAAGTCATTAGGTACTGACCCTCAATCTCTTATTTCCTGGATCTCTCAATCATCAAGTGCCAACATAATAAAATACATATTAAAATGGCATGCTACCTCATTCCCTCAAAATGTTTCAGTTTCTCTCCAGCTATATACTGTTAACTTTGTTTAGTGGTTCATATCTCATTGAAGTTGGGGAACCATTTTCTCCATAATCCATATAGCCCATTACAATTACTATTTCATAACTCGATGGTTTATCCACCACTCTGCCCCAGTGTGAACTGCCATATACATATATCGCTGGATTGTAAAAACAAAGTGCAATTAATTATGCATTACCATTGGTCAAATCCAAGCAAATTGTATGAACATAAATGAAAACCTAAATTGTCATCTCATCTAACTTTCTTACTTCACATATAAAAACCTTACTGAATCCAAAATATAACTATGATTAGAATCAGAAAAAAAAACTGTTCCTTACAGTTTGTACGGATCCGCGCCTGTGTACCCGGAGGGTTTCTCTATAGGAATCAAAACCTAAACAAGCACCACAAAGAACAAAATCAACAACAGAACCGAAAATCACAAACACAAAACCCTAGATGCCAAAAACCAAGGCCACATTACATCGCGATTGACGGCGAAGATCGGGCAGTGCTTCCCTATCACGTCGTGCCACACCGTCCTCGACTGCAGGCGGCGTTCGAAACACACACAACGGTTGGAACCAAATCGAGGAACACAAAAAGGGAGAGAAAGAGAGAGGGATTAGGGTTTCGGTGAAACCTCACCCCGTGATACTGCCCGGCCTTGCTCATGGGGACAACATCCCCAGGCCTGTAAGCGAGAGAGACCGAATCGATCGTGAAAAGGCAGTACAGGATGAGCGAGAGCGGGTTCAAGAGCTTCCGAGACCCGGCCATGGCGACGACCTTCGAAAATTGCGCGAGAGATCTGATCGAGAGGGGTCTATACGGGAGTCGTGGTCTCGTCAAATGTTCGACTGGTCTCCTCCGTCCAATTGGTGAACCCAATCTTCTGATGTAAAACCACCCAAACCCACTCAACGATCCAGATTATATAACGAGAGGGACAAAACATTGATCGGATGGTTCAGATTGGAGCACGAAAAGTGTGGTTACTTTCGTATCTCCTCTGTTAAATGTTTAGATACTGTTATTAATGTCCAAAATCAGATAGATCACCTAAATTTTATATTCTAACCCTAGTGAAGATGCGGGACGATGTGGAGGTAAAAACCTACGCTTGGACACTTGTCAAGACAAGATGGATATGAGCCATCTGACTTGAGGCCCACAAGCCCTGTCAGGTCGGACAATCTCATGATGACGTCCTCAGGTGTGCAGGCACAACTAGACTAAAGGGTCTAGTCGGACAATCGAACACCCCGTGAGCAAATGTCACCTCGAGTAGTCTAAGACATGACCAGACATGAGGTCTGATCGGTCAACCTTACTCATCGGAAACGAGCAGTCTAAGGCACGACCAGACATGAGGTCTGGTCGATCGACCTTACTCCTTGTAGACTTACTTGAAAATGTAACGTACGGGCGAGTACATCAAGAGACCCCGAGCAGAATGAAGAAACGGTCAGAAGACCACTAATGTCTGTAACTGCCAAGTTGACGCTTAAGACCTACTACCAGTAGAACATGGGTAATCAAGGGTCGACGTAGAGCATAAATACTAGGGACATTTCCCTGAAAAAAAGCTCACTAAACATTTAGTGGGAAGGCAGTTACAAGGATAATTTGGGAACTACATGTGGCTTGATCTCTCAGGGTACGTAAGCAACATATAAAAAGGTTACGCGCAAACACTCTAATGGCACAACAAAAAATCAATATTGTTTAAGTTTGTTTTATCACCAAAATCTCTTAAAAATTATCCCTTGAAGTTCATATCCCAAAAGAATTACAAATTTAAGTGAATGGAGAAAATATCCACCTCAAATATTGTAAATTAATCCAACTTTAATATGTTTTTTTTTCTTCTAATAATTGGTGGAATAAAGCATGCATCAAATATTTTTTTAGGTTGCATTTGTTAGGTTGCATGATTTGCATGTGATGTTATTGGTTCATTTTCAATTAATTCATAATTACATTTTGAACCCAACGACATTTTTAGTAAAGTCCAAAACAGATGAATTAGCTTTATCTCTGCCGAAAACAAAGAAACTTCACAATCTTTCTTGACTACCACAGCACTAATGAGAACAATTGGCTACTACCATTTTGACCAAGATAAAAAAATAATTAAAATGGAAATGTCATTTATAATAAAAAAGAGCACGCAAATCGAATTTTAGTTAAATCAGCAAGCATTTCTCCTCTTCGTACAAGCGTTCATGTGATCAAATCATGGAGCACCATTCTTTTAAAAAAAAAGCGTTAATATACTATACTTTTTTTTAAATATACTTTTGTACAATACATACTTTATTTCTTATAATGATATAATATGTACTTCAACAAAAAAATATTTATGATTTAAAAAAAAAACTATGTGGACAGTCAATTCGAGTTTAAGATTACACAAAGGACTAAAAATATAATATCGAAAAAATCATGTCACTTTTTACGATTAATCTTTCAAATAAAGGAATGTTTGAAAAATCACGATGTGTGCGATCTGAAACCAAAAACTATAAGGTGCTGTTTGGTAGTGGCGGAAAGCGGAATTTAAGTGTTGATTGTTAAGTGCAGAAAGAGAAATGAATGATAATATTTAAGAGTTTAGGAAAAAAAGGCGTTTGGTTCAATGAAAAATATTAAACAGTATTTATATAAATGTGTTTGGTTAACCAGTTGACTTATGTGATTATTGGAAGGGTATTTTAGTCCATTTTATATAATGCTGAATATTATTTTGATGTTTGGTTAAAATGGAAAAAATATGTTTTTTTAGAAATATTAAATATTAGGGTTAAAGACATCTAAGTCCTTATAAACATACATAAATCCATATAAGTCATTATAAACTTGTAGTGGGACATATACGTCCTTTAAACTGTTATGGTTAGCCAATTTAGTCCTTAAGTTAAATTTCCTTCCAATTTAACAGAATATTCTTAGAATATTCCATCCTTATAAAACTAAACACCCATATAAGTCCCTAAAAACATTGAAAAAGACACATAGGTCATTTTTAAATAACTAATTTGCCCTTCAGCCCATTTTCACTTTCTTCTCTTTTGCATTCCTCTCCGTTTCTTTAACCTCTTCTTATCTATCTATTGTAATAAAATGTTACTTCTATGTTAAATATGTATTTAGTATACCATATATATTAATAATCATTTTATGTTTCATAACGTGAATAGTAATTTCTGAATTTTTTATTCTCTATATACGTATGATTAGAATCATAAATAAAATATTTGATAACATACTAAAAGATGTCTATGAGCCCACATTGATAACAAGAAAGAAAAAATAATTAAGAAGACCTACGAAACTACTCATAAACATGAAGATACGTATCCATTTTCATGTGTCACTCCGAAAATAATACCCAAGTTGGAAAAAAAAAAGAACAACAGTGGTGATCGAACGTATAGATACAAAATGAATTAAAAAAAATCAAATAACACCACCTTCTCAAAATATGTTAAGTAATGTCATGAACCCATAGCTCCATGCCATGGAAGTGATGAAACATCCCAATGGTACTGGTAGAGGTTTCGATAATATTTTGAATTCCAAATCTCTCAAAACAAATATATTTTCTGAATTCCAAATCCCACAAAAGCAAAAACATATCATTCATTGTTGATTCCCAGACCAAACATACATCAGATTACTATGCCAAGAAACACAGTCATTGAAACGACTTTACAAAAAAAAAAATCTTCCCACCGAAAAACTATATCTGATGTATCAAACGACTATACCAAAAACTGTATTTGGTGGTTATGATGATTCACCTGCATTCATAATAAATAGACATTGTCAATAAAATATTTTCAAAAGAAAAGAAAAGAAAAACTTGTTAGAAATTAAGGAAATGCACCTTGTAGAAACTAAGTGGTGTGATAGACTACTCAAGACCAAAATAGGACATTGTAACTCAACACTATCATTGGAGGTTATTTGCAGTTCTGCACAAGCAAAAAGAGATTCAGCTCTTCTAAACAAAATAGAATGAATAATGAATCAAATAAAGGATATGCATATGCCAATTTAAGCATTTCATACCTTCCTATAGTACTAGCATGAGGGTTTGGCTTTGCTATAGGATTTTTACAAGAACTCCTATGGTGTCCAAGTCCTTTACACTTGTACATCTGTGCTTGCCTTTTTTCTTTTCATTTGGATCACGGATCCTTTTTTTCTTTGGTCGTCCTCTTGGTCGAATGGTCTTAGGAGGACCTACACTGAAAGGGAGGTCAACATTTTCCCATAATTCTCTATTGGGCATTGGCTCAATTGCAATGGCATATGAAGCTCTGAACTTCTCCAAACTAAAGTAGTTGTCCACAAAATTAATCACATTGAATCCCCTCACTCTCGAAATAAATGCGGCAGCATGGACACATGGCATTCCAGAAACTTGCCACATCCTACACGTACAAGTTCTATCATCCAACCTAACTACAGTTCTGAAATACGGCCCAACCACCTCTGCTTTATAATCATCACTCCTTCTCACCTCATATTCACCAATGTCCTTGGTAATTGATTGAATGTATTTTAGAGCTCTTGGAACAATCCTACCTTTCCATGTACTTCCCATAACGCGTCGAGAATTCATTCTCTCCATAATCTTCTGCCGAATAGTATCAACCATCTCCACAATAGGCAACAATCTTGCCTTGTTGATCCAAGCATTGAAAGACTCAGAGATGTTGTTCGTGAGGTAATGAGACCTAATCAACATAGAATCAAACAAGTGTTAGTACAAGATTGATTGTATACATGCATTAGAACAAAAATAGAATTATTGAATAATAGTATTCATCAAATAAGAGTAAATATTATTGATCAATAGTAAGCATTAAGTCATGCATCTTCACCGTGCTCTTGTGTCAAATTGGCATCTACTCCAGACTTGGTTTTTTACACCATCAAGATATGATCCCGCTGCTGCAGATGTTTGTTTGATCTCCCATAAAGAAGCCTCAAACCCTGTGATTGTATAAGATCTTGCACATGCCCATACAAGCCTCTCAAATACTTCCCCTTTAAACTTCTTTTTGAAATTTTTATACAAGTGTCTCACACAAGTTCTATGCTCCACATTTGGAAATACCAGAGGAACAGCTGATTCAAGACCTTTATCCCTATCTGACATGAATGTAAGACCATCGACCATACTGATGGCTTCATGCAAACATTCCAAGAACCATGTCCATGTCTCACTGCTCTCCGATTCGACCACTGCAAATGCCAAGGGAAACAACCCACTATTTGCATCCGAGGCTGTGGCAGAAAGCATGATGCCCTTGTATTTGTTCTTCAAATGGCACCCATCCAAGCCAACAAAGGGTCTACAACCCATTAAAAAACCTTGACTACATGCATGGAGACAAACAAAAAGTCTCATGAATGAATTGTCCAAATCAAGTTTATAATGGACAATGCTTCCTGGGTTGGACTTCAAAATCTGCTGACACAACTATGGAACAAGCATGAAAGAATCTGAAGCATTTCCATGAATGAGTTGCATAGCCTTCTCCCTCCCTCGTAGCACTCTTTTATATGGAATGGTTAAGTTGTATTTTTGCTCTAACTCAATTTTAATTTGGATGGACCCATTTCAGGAGTCCTAAGTAAGATAGGCACAGTTCTGTTAGCTATCCACATCGATGATGCCATTTCATTGCCAACTTTATTGATCGATGTGCATGTATGCTTGCCCTCATGTTTTTTTATCTCAAAAGTTACTCCATCCTGTAGGACCGAAGCATGAAGCCGCCAATTACAATCAATTTCCCTGCAAACTGCTGTCACCCTAATCTTATCATTCTTCACCCACTTCGAAGAGAACTCATTCAAAATACAATACTGCCTGAGTGCATTCCTAAATGAGTTGATGTTTGGAAACTGAGAACCTACCTTCATGTTTGGGTCTTCTACATTAAACTCCATGATTTCACCATCATAGTCCTCCAAAGCCTCCTCGTCATCAGTATGGGAGTGATCACTGACCTTACCCATCTCAGCCTGCTCACCCCTTGATGCTTTAGAATCATCTGATTCCTTTGAAGTTTCATTGTAATTTACTTCAGCATCCTTTGGCTCATCTTCTACGTCAGTGAACTCCATATCAATATCTTGGTCATCTCTAAACCAATCAAAATTATCATTTGCTGCATGAAATTCATTGCCACCAATCCCTTCATTGCATTGCTTCTCAAATACTACCTCACTATCCACAATTGAAGTAGTGCCTGAATTTGGGATTGTTGGCGGAGCAGGTGAAACCACGACATATAGAGTGAACTTTTTGGTTCTTGAATTTGCTTGGAAGATCTCTAATAATTGTGCATCTGTTGTAACCTCCACATATTGCTTTGGCATGATACCAGGAAGCAAATATGTGAAAGTCATGTTTTCTGAAGTACTGCATCTTATTAGTGGCCCATAATCATCCCTTAAAACAACCAACGAACACTCGTCCCGATTTATAAGTTTAGTAAACTGCTTCCCAAGCACGTATTGTTGGCCATGTTCAGATTTAACTTTCTTCCAATATCCACCGTGCACAAAGGTGATCCGATACTGTGTGTCATCATCATCCATGGTTTAACAGATCTACGAAATTAAAAAAAAAGGCAAATCATAAGTTATATTTTGATGAATGCATAAATTAAAGCTTCAGCAATGTAAGTTAACAAGTTATGTACATAATTGAGATTACTTAATAAAAAAAAGCATTATAATTTTGTCACATATCAAATATTAAAATAACTTTTAATGCATGCATGCTGCCGAAGCATGATATATAAGATATTGAATACATATAACACAACCAGATAATTCTTTGACCAAACTATTGAATAATTGTTAAATATATATAATTACATAATAGGATTTTGCATCTTCCAATGTTTTTGCATACACATACACACTTTTTTTTTAAAATAAAAAAATTAAACCTTAGAAATAGAGGCTGAGAAACGTTGATGCTTCACGGGGATGCGATCACTTCCGCCCACTCCCTCATCACCATCGTCCAGAACCCACACATGAATTTTGAATCATACGAAAGTGCATATATAAAATCTACGGAGAACATTATGTGATGCAGACTAGTCGATTAGGGTTTTTTTTAATAAAGAAGATTACTTTATCTATGATCCGATATTAATCTAAATATTCAGATTTAAGATAGATCAAATCCAATAAATAATATCCAAAGAATATAAGAACAAACTAGAATGCATTAAAGGTTGGAGAAAGCTTTGTGAGGATGACCTGTGACTCAGACGAAGACTCCATTCGCCGTAAGCTTCAACAGAAATCATAATAGAGATGTATTTAGGTTTAGAGGGTATAATAGTCAAATTACACCCATAGTTAATTCTAACCCTAGGTGAGTTAATAGAAGTTAACATTAGGGATTTATATGATATTTTTTGTGTTTATAGGGACATGTATGTCCCACCCCAAGTTTACAAGGATTTATGTGGCTTTATAAGTGTTTGTAGGGACTTAGATGTCTTTAACCCTAAATATTATTATTTTTTAACATGTTAAAAATACTAGTCCCACAATTTCCTTTAAAAAACCAAAACAATATAGTGTCTAGATACTCACATGTTTATATATTTTCACCTATTCCATAGAATTGCAAAGACTCCTCAATTGAACTGCAAACACATCGTAATGCCTTGATTAAAATTCAAATACAGAACAACAAAAAATTGGGATGGGCTCCTTTTGTAAGAGTTTGACAATTACATAAATTGTATCAAAATACGAAATGTTTTATTTTAGGGAAAAATCTATATAACCCCCTGAAATCTTGCCTAAATTCATATAACCCCCTGCAATCTTCATATATCCATATAACCCCCTGTAAACATACCCGAAATCCATATAACCCCCTCCGTCCGCCTTCCGTCAGCCGAGTTAACGGCGAAATTGAAAAAAATCCATATAACCCCCTGTAATCTGACCTAAATCCATATAACCCCCTGCAATCTTCATATATCCATATAACCCCCTGTAATCTTGAAAAAATCCATATAACCCCCTGTAATTTTGAAAAAAATCCATATAATCCCATGTAATCTGAAAAAAATATTTTTAAAAATTAAAAAATTTTTTTTTTTTATTAATAAAGAGTAAATTTTTTTATTTATTCATTTTTTTATTCCTAATTTTTTTAATTATAAATGACATATGATTTCATAACCAGTACCCCGACACATTAATAGTAGAGTAAATTAACATTTACATGCATTAACATTTAATGGATTGTAAATCTTTATTTTGTTGTATTTTCTATTATTCTCATTAGAAAACGTAAAATTGATATTTTGATTGTTTGATTCACCTTGAATAAAATAAGGATAAATGGTAAATAAGAGATGAATAAAAGTTTATGACTTTTTAAATGACAATTATACCCCTGCATAAATTATTTGTGTTTGAGAATAAATATGAGAGATGTGTGTGTAATATGATAGATGTGACAATTTTTAAAAAAAATATTTTTAAAATTTTAAAAATGGCAAGAGGAATTTTTTTTATATTTATATTTTTTAATTTTATTTTTAAAATTTTAAAAATATTTTTTTTAGATTACATGGGGTTATATGGATTTTTCCAAGATTACAGGGGGTTATATGGATATATGAAGATTGCAGGGGGTTATATGGATTTAGGTCAGATTACAAGGGGTTATATGAATTTTTTTCAATTTCGCCGTTAACTCGGCTGACAGAAGGCGGACGGAGGGGGTTATATGGATTTTGGGTATGTTTACAGGGGGTTATATGAATATATGAAGATTGCAGGGGGTTATATGGATTTAGGCAAGATTTCAGGGGGTTATATGGATTTTTCCCTTTATTTTAACATATAATGCCCACATAGACAAAGATAGTCAATCTAATTTCATTGATCTGTCATAATAAGCAGTATTGTTCCGATTTCAACACTCCCACATTTCCGATCTGTCATAAAACCAACCATTTGTCTGATGTTTGTTTCTGCTTAGAGGCCTGAAGTTGACAATCAGCAAGTATATCTTCAGCTTCATGTATCAACTCCCTGAGTCCATCCACAAGAGCACGAACTATATGGTCTTTACACTTCGATTTCTCTGCATCTTTGAGGAAGCTTTGCAATAAGTAAAGTTGTGGCTTCATATTCTTGAACTCATCTCGAAATTCAATCACTTTGCGACAAGCGAGTGCATTTATCAGTTTGTCCAAGAAGACGCCAACTACTGCGTCCACCATTCTTTCCTGTACTCCAAAATCATACACATCCAAATACAACAAGAAGTAAGAAGAAATATGAATCACTTAAAAACCACAACAAGTCTAATTTGTGCTCTTTTGATGAATACAAGTAAATGCAGATATACATCTAACAATAGGATTTTAAGTGAGGACAATGTAAACATTTCTCTGTTTGTATGATTTTTATTTGTTCCATATGCATGAAAATGAAGTATGTAAGCTACTAGGTAAATCAGACATTTAGCAATATTTAAGAATCACAAATTCTTAAGAGGCACAGAGTGAGACATGAAAATCATTCGACTTCCAGTTAATTCATATATGAACTGAAATACAGGATCATTATGCCAGAATGAAACTTAAGGTCAAAATTTTTATGGTTGTGCTAGCGCCTGGCCATAAAAGAAAAAAAAACAGGGCAACACGTTTGATCTTACCCAGAGATATGAAGATGAGGGGTCGGCGAAGAAGCGAGACGGTGACGGAGGTCATTCGGGGAGATCGGCGCAGTGGCTAGGGTTTCTTATCTGGGGGCGAAAATGTTTTGAGAGAGAGAGAGAGAGAGATAAAAAAAATGTTTATATATGGTTGGTAAATACATCGATTAAACGAGGGCAGTATCGACTTTTTGTAAGGGTAATACTGTAGAAAGCGTAAAAAAATTGACTTCCCGATCACTTAAAAAATGACGTCCTTTTTTGCTTTTTGAGGTTTTTTTACTGCTGAATTTAGGAGCCAACCAAACACCATATAACATCATAACTGCTTATGTTTAAGCAATCAGCCTAATAAGTGCTGAATGGAGGATCAACCAAACACCCCCTAAATGTGTTTTTAAACACCCAAGAGCTTTAAATGCTTAAAATTAAAAACAAAAAGATATCACTTATAAGTGTTACTTAAATAAACATTGAAAAAAGAAAAGAAAAACCATGCATATTAAAATGAAAAATGTTAGACTCTATCATTATTACAATCCAAAACTCAGATTACACATGTTTTTAATTTTTTAAAAATAGTAAACATTATCTAATAAAATATATATTTTGATAAAAATGTATATTCCTACATTTAGAATGGAATGAATTCATTTTTAGTAAGTGTAAATTTTTTTTAAAGACTGTAAAAAAAAAAATTGAGTATAACTGTACTCATTAAAAATCAATTAAAAAATAAAATAAAAAAATCAAACCGTGAAATGCCCCCTAAACTAATAATAAATTTTTTTTATATGATGATTGGGAAGTATGGAGAAAGCATACAATGTACGAACCAACCCGTTCATAGTATGAACAACTCATACGACCTCCTCCCCTTCCGTTCGTCCCCCTCAAAAATCAAAATTGACGAATACGCCCTTCCTTTCTCTCTAGACGTGACGCCACGGAGAGCGAGAGACAGAGAGACGAGTCAAAGATCAGACCGTAAAAACTCTCATCGACATCTGCCCCTCCGTATTGGAACGGACAATCTCTCCTGCAGTTAATACAAAAAAACCATCTCCTTTTTCACTCTCTCTCTCTCTCGTCAGATTCTTGAAAAAAGGGTGACCTCCTCTGGTTTTTGTCTCTCTCTCTCTTTGAAACCGTCTTTTCCCCAATAAAATACATAAAAAACCCTTCCTTTAGATCGCCTCCGTTTCGAAAGAGAGATCCAAACCCAAAAGAACCTCAATTTCGTCCATCTCTCACCGACCCACATCGAATTTCCCCCAAATCCGCCCCCTCTGATTGGTCCCTGGCGATCTCCGTCATGTTTCCGGCGTGCCCACATGGCCGCTTCATCTGAGCCGTCTGATTCTCATCTGGGTCTCTGAAAGGTTGGGTCTTTTTGTCTCTCTCTCTCTCTCTGTCGCGAATGGGGCACGTGCAGCCTCTGCAGAACGGATCGGTTGTGCCCGAGGACGCCCTGCATGAGGAGGCGGCGGCGGGGCTGAGGTCTCCGCTGACGTCGCCGGCCCCGATGAATCCCGACCCTCTGTCGATCCGCGGCGATGCGTGGCGAGTCGCAGAGGAATCGACGGCTGAGATCATTCAGAGGATCCAACCGACAAAAGTCTCTGAGCAGAGGAGGAGGGATGTCATTGATTATGTGCAGAGGCTGATCAGAGGGTATCTCGGCAGTGATGTATATCTTTGTTTTTCCTCTCCCTCATAATCCTGTCATGTTTTGTTTTGATGTTTGCGTATTTTATTGTTTGTGTTCACGTTACCAATCGTGAGTTTGCGTGAATCATTTAAAATCTTAATATGGATCCGGGGTTCTTGAAATGTTCCTGTTTTCAGAGAATGAATGTTCTTTAAAATCATGTTTTTATCTCTACCATTAATTCATGACTAGGCATGCATATTTACTTTTGTTAGTAATTTTTTGTTTTGTTTGTTTGTTTAAGAGAATAATGTGTTTGGGTTTTGAGTTCTTGATTGATTGAACTGGCAAGGTTTTGGAATCTGCATGTATTTTGAGGTTTTTGGCTCAAGAGGAGTTTAGAATGGTTTTGCATTAGACTATCATGAAATGTATGAGAGATGTTTTGCACGCTTATGCATAGACTTTTTTTTTTTGACGAAAAGGTAGGCCTTAGCCCTCAAATTTATATAAATTAGAGAGAGAGAGCCCAAATCTCATGCATAGACTTGTAACACAGTATCATTGCATAGGGTATTGATATTATATTTTTTTGGAAGACAATATAAGAGCACATAGCATTTATTATTTTAAGAAGCCCCAAATATTGGAGGGGATGAGGTACCTCTATGCAAAATTAAAAGGAAAGAAAAGGAGAGATAAATAGGTGAGACTTCAAAGCTTCACCTATGAATGGATGAACCATAAAAAGTCCGTGATAAAAGATGTTGTCTTCACACCTAATATCATTTTTATCCAATCACTAAGAAGTGAGGATATAGACGGTCAAATGTTATGCAAGTAGTATCTTTTGTGTTCGAAGATACATTCATTACGCATGATCCAAATGCCCCAACACACCATATGAGGGATTTAACTATTGGAATTTTGCGAAGTTGCTTGATTGCCTCACTTGCGCCTCTTCTGCAGCCAACAACATGTTCTTTTAAGCTCGTTAACAAATATCGCCCCAAGAGCCGTGCCCACCTTTTACCATATCGTCATACTAAAGTTGCACGAAGAGAATAGATTGCCCCTTGTTTCCTCTTCCACTCCACAAAGCTTGCAAGTTCCATTTCCATGGGCCCATCTCAATTGAACATAGTGTATTGATATTATGATCGGAAGTATCTGTGCATGTGAAATTTCTTGTTTTTTTTTAAATGTATTTTTATAATGTTTGTATGAATATATGATCAATATATAATGTCCTTCGATCTTATGCTTTAATGGTTGTTTGTATGATTCAGGCAAATCCATCTCAAGATCTATATTAACCTATGAGGAATTTATGTTCTTTCTTGAGCATACAAGTTTATAACAGGCAAATCTATCTCAAGATCTATATTAACCTATGATGAATTGATGTTCTTTCTTGAGAATACGATTTTATAACATGCTTATGTATAAGCTTTCATTGGTACAGTAGTTAAAATTCACATGGTTGCTATAGTTGGTTGTTGTTTCATTTTATTTTGGAACATTTAAGATTCTTTATTGTTATATTTATTTATTTTGTTTTGGAATGGAGAATAAAAAATTAAAGTTGCCAAGTTGGACATCTTTACTTTCCTAGTTATCATTCAATGATAAATACTGGTTTTCAATTAATGGCATCCACACTTTGTCATTAAAAAATGGCATTCTTCTGTGTAGTTGATGCACCAGTACTCCAACAGTTAGCAGTTTGGTGGGATGGTTTATTACTACTGTTTTTATTATAGTTTAGGTTTGAATGTGTTATGCTATCACCAAAACCTTTTTGTTATATGCTGGCTTAATTCCCCTAATTAATTTGAAGATCGCATGCTTATGAGTGATATTCTTTATCTAATCATTCGATTATTTATCTTTTCCAACAGGTATTTCCATTTGGATCAGTGCCATTGAAGACTTATCTTCCTGATGGAGATATAGACTTGACAGCGATATGCAATTCAGGTTTTGAAGAATCATTAGCAATTGATGTTCGTTCTGTCCTTGAAGCTGAGGAGCAAACAAGGATTCAGAGTTTGAAGTAAAGGATGTCCAATATATTCATGCTGAGGTCTTAACTCTCATGCCTTCTTCTAGTTTGTTCTTCTGAATTAATCAACTTTGTGGAATTCTGGTTTATATCCTGCGAAATTGTGCCATGCGATGATTCTTCTTTCCAAAATGCAGACATTTGCTGGTTTGGTCATGTGAACATATCTTTTTTGCAAACATCTGCTAAAATTGTGGCATTCAAGATTTTAGAGTGCACAATTTGATAATTTTCTGTAATCCAATATATTCTTCTGGATGAAACCAGAAAGATTTGCATAAATGACTTTACCTTAAAACTGCACAGGGTTGAAGCTTTTGATTGTTTAATAAATTGTTCTCTGACAAATTGATGAACAGGAGAATCATGGTACCAACTTATTTGTGCTGAATGTGTCTTGTTTTTATTAGCTGTGTGTTTCTACGCAGATGCCTAATATCAAACATTGCATTGGGCAGGGTTAGATGAAGGACTTGAGACCTTTCTGTAGGAGCTATTACTTGGATTTGGATTGGCTGCATGTCATCCATTTTGACATGCTCCAAATATCGTATCACGTGTATTTCACTTAGGATGCATTTGCTCTGATATATCGTTATTTAGAGATCTCAATATATTTTATTCAATGGAGTTGCTAGTTTTTGTTGAGTAATGAATGAACGATGAATTATTCACGATATTATGTTAAATGATGGTTTGCTTTTCATTGGTCATTGAACCTTTCATCAGTAAAGAATCATTAGATACTATAGTCGGACCCATGGGGAAATATGCGTGCATGTATCATTCTTTCCCTGGCATAGATGCTTAAAACATGTGCCTTTCATTAGTTTTTCAGTGACATACAATTACGTTTAACATTACCTTTACTTGGTAGGTTGCAGTCCATGGTTCATTCTACAGTGTCAGATTGTCAGAAGTCAGAACTTTTTCCACTACTATCACAACAATGCTTTAGTCTCTTATTTTTAGTAGTTTGAACTTTGAAATGCAATTTACTTTCACTGACTTTCTTATAGAAATGGTGGACTTCCCATGTTTTGGGGTGAGTTACATTTGATGGATAGGTATTGATTTTGTATGCTATATTTCATAGCATAGTTATTTGCATAGGAGATCAATAAGTTGTCCCACTGATTCTATGAAAACAAGGATTACTTCTCAATATATCCAGAATTTTTGGTAAAAATTATTTCTCATCTAACTCTAAGAAACATCATGTATTTTTAACTCAGTTGAAGGTAATCTGGGAGGCGCTCTTGTGATTCTTGGAAATTCTTGTTGGCTAAAACTGTTCACTATAGCTATTTATCACGTCTAAAATTTTGTTTGCAACTTGTATAATGGGGCTATCTGTTTCTATAGGGCAGAATTAGTCAACTTTGTTTGTTATTAAAACTACACTTGATTTTTTTTTTGTTCTATTTATAACATAGCTTGTTTGACTTTGATCCTGGCATTTTCTGTGGCAGGTCAAACTTGTTAAATGTCTTATTCAGAATATTGTAGTTGACATCTCTTTCAATCAGATAGGAGGACTCTGTACACTGTGCTTCCTTGAAAAGGTAGTATGAACGATATTTCAAGACTTGATATTAATTAAAATCTTATTATCTTCTCAAGCTATATTAATTTACTCTTTACCCATAATTGATATTACATCTTTCCTATTATTCACGTCTTTTTGAGATATCTCTTGTCTGCAGATTGATCAACTAATTGTCAAAGATCATCTTTTCAAGAACAGTATTATACTGATAAAAGCCTGGTGCTACTATGAAAGCCGTATTCTTGGTGCTCATCATGGACTAATATCTACATATGCACTAGAAACATTGGTCCTCTACGTATTCCATCTTTTCCATTCATCACTAGATGGTCCACTGGCAGTGAGTGTTGATGGAAAATGCTTATGAAAAATTTCTTTCCGTGACAATTCTAATCCTTGGTCTCACAGAAATCATTCCCTCTTGTAGGTTCTATATAGGTTTTTGGATCATTTCAGCAAATTTGATTGGGACAACTACTGCGTCAGTATAGATGGTCCAGTCAGGATATCTTCTTTGCCAAAATTAATTGGTAAGAGAGGTATACCTTGCAATTTATCTTTTCTGATCAATAACCTTGTAATTCACATAATTGAATAATTTCTTTGTAATAATGTTTTCAGCCGAGGTTCCAGAAACTGATGGAGGTGAACTGCTTCTGAGTAAGGATTTCCTGAATTTTTGTGTTGGCATGTTCTCGGTCCCCCCACTGAAGTCATCGGAGAACAGTCCTAAGCCATTTCCTTTGAAGAATCTCAACATCGTTGATCCACTGAAGGAGAGTAACAATCTTGGCCGAAGTGTTAGTAAAGGTATGCAACCACTAACTCGTTTGTTTGATGTGAGGGGGTCTGATCACTTAGTTCTCATTTGGGTGCAATATAAGCTTATTTGGGATAGATTTAGTGTTACGGAATATATAGCTAATTGGGGTAGTTACCTTTTTCTTATTCTGTCATCATTGTCTTTAGTGCTTTTTGGGATGTAAGGCATGGATGGGCTATTCTAGCCTCCTTTGGAATATTTATCAAGGCTAATACTAACTTATCTAGGCATAGCTATCGTGTTTTATTCCCGCTAAATAAACATGTTTTTCTTTTTCTGGCTGTTCTTGTCTATCTGGCCCTTATTCCTCACTTAAATGGGGCCTTATGGAACTGGCATTTTTTGTAGGCAATTTTTATCGCATTCGCAGTGCATTCGGATATGGGGCTCGTAAACTTGGTCGCATCCTCCTTTTACCCAAAGAAGATATTGTGGGTGAAGTCAACAAATTCTTCCTGAACACATTGGAGAGACATGGAAGCGGCCATAGACCAGATGTGCAAGATTCTGAGGTATGTTTGGAGAACATGTTATCTTCAAGGCCGAGATCTGCTGAATCTAACGCCCAAGTTGGAGAGCTTTTAATCAACCATCATGGTGGATTATGTGAGGACTTGAAGAACACGAGGATATCTGATTCAGAAAATTATGAGACTGATGATCACATGGAGGGAAGTGTGATCTCAGGTGGTCGTTTGAATGGGGATGCCAAAGATCTTGCCACTAGAATTACCAAAGGTGTACGTAGACCTGCAAGTGACGAACATTTTTCTGACTTTTCTGAGAATGGAAACCATCAGGATGGAAACACACCTTCAATTCGTGCACCATTTAGGCCTGGAGCATCTGATGATATGCCTGAGACATTAAGCAGTAATGCATTGCCGTCATTTGGTGATGCATCTAATGACAGTGTGGCAGTTTCCAGTTCAAGTACATCCCAATCAGAAGATCACTATTCGACCGATCAAAGTTCCACACCAAATGATCCTTCGAATAGTTTTGAGTCCAACAGTACTGATTTTAGGGAATTGGAGTCTAATGGCTTGTCTGATCTTACAGGTGACTATGAGAAACATTTCAACAGCCTTCAATATGTGCAGTGGTGCCAAGATCCTCGGTGGTATCAAGAATCAGCAATGGCTGCACAGAAACTTGTTGTCAACCCTCCATCCCCTTCTCAGAACCGAAATAAACACTTGTGGGATGCCAATCGACGGCCTGTGCACCTCAAGCGCAAAGTGTTCCATCACATGGGCTCTAATGGCATCATCTCCGGTCCTCCTCTACCTACTTCTTCCAACTATTTTTTGTCCGCTCCACCTGTACATCCTGGTGCTTTTAACATGGAAAACCTGCCAAAGCCACGGGGAACGGGGACATACTTCCCCAACATGGTATATCTATTTCTATGTATGTTTTAGGGCAAGTTTGGTAATTCTTCTCATTTTGCTTCTATTGGAGCACACAATTAAACAATGTTTGGAATCATTTAATTCCTGTGAACGTTCCTGGGCGGCTCAGGATAAATTCTCTTGATTCCTCCTTCCCACAAAATCTATCAAAATTGGATTTATGTGGGGGATAAATTCTTCTTCTGGACTAGAGTTACCAGACTGATCTTAAGTCTTTAATTGTTAAAAGCAATCCGAAAATAAACATTGTCTCTTGTCTGTCATTCTAATGGCTTTCTTGCATATTTGTGTATCCAGAATCATCATCAGTACAGGGACAAGTTGTCTATGGGGAGAGGAAGAAACCACGCACCGCAAACCTACGGTCATTCGTCGAGGCCCCGTAACATTGCCAGGTTACAAATGCCGCCCCCAGAGGCAAGCTTTCCAGAGAGAGCCAGTCATGAACTGGCTCCACCTCCACCTCCACCTCCACCTATGCTTCAGGTACCGATAGTTCCTAATGGATCTGGGCAGGGAAAGGCATACCCTATCTTATCTGAGTCGACCAACCAATGGCCTAGTCTTAGCAATGTGAGGAGGCTGCCGCCTCAGGTGAATGGCTTTGCAATCCCTCCTGAGAAACTTGAATTTGGATCCTTGGGGCCCGTGACATTGGCAATGTCCAAGGAACCATTCAGGCAAATGAGTATCAGTGATTCTCAAAGCCAAAGCTCCTCAGGCTCAATGGTGCTTTCGACCCCAAGGGGGCAGAAACTGGCGCAGGCTGCGAATCAGGAGAGGTAAGAATAATTTGGTAGCACATTTACATTGGACCATCAATATTGAACCTTCCATCTTTTCTTAGGTAGCATCTGGAAATAGATATAGGTTATGTTTGGAGATATTGCTTTTGTAGGAATTAGACTTGACTCAAAAGTGTTTCCAAATGCCTCAAGCGGTCACAACTTTTAAAGAAAGCCCAAAAAAAAAAACAAAAAGAAAAAGAAATACTTTTAGGTGGCATTTGGAAATGAGTTTGAAAAATGGGCTTTTCACTTGAAGCAGATTTTGAAAATAGGTTTCCAGTAAGTAAAGTGTACTTTTATTAGATTCCTGATTTTTTTTTAAAACTAAAAGTTGTTTTTCGCTTTTTTCAAAAACTGGGATCGTTAGAGGCTTTTTAAAATTAGTTTGGATGCTACAAAAGCAGAATATCCAAAATCTGCTGAAACTTGTTTCTGAATGCAGCCTTAGTTATAAACTGTGAAACATTTTTTTTTTAAGAAACTTACAAAAATATACTTTCTAGAAATCTAGTTTTTAATCTTCAAGTGAAAAGCTTTTTTTTTTCAATCCCATTACCAAGCGCGCCTTAGTATCTTTTACTGGGGAAAAAAAGGCTCCATTCATACCGATTATTGGTTTGTTGTAGAATTCCTTATACTTTACTCTCTTTTTTAACACTAAATGTTTTTCCAAACCAAATCGCAGGGCCGCGCAGATGTATCAGCTTAAAGATGACCACGATTTCCCTCCGCTGTCTGTATAAGTTGGCAGCGGTTGTTGTGGTCACACACAGAGATACTACTAGATAGGAAAAAAAAATCAGAACAGAGAAGACTAAAAGATTCTAACAACCAGCCCAAAAAAGCTTTCGCTTGGACATCAGAGTTATGCCTCTCGGGGTTCAAAGCAGTAAAGTGTTATTTCTTCTGATTATGTTGGGATTTAAAGAAGCATTTTATGTACATCTCACTTATCATTCTTTGTTTTTTTCTTTTTTTCTCCTTGAGATTAGTTGGGATAAAAAAATTGATTCTGATATAGTTTTGTGGGACTAGTTTTTTTGTTGTTTGGTTTTCTTCAACTCTTAACGCTGCATAGCTGGTAGTAGAAATTTGGAAGTTGTACCTTTTTGTTGTTAAATTGTGAACTTGGACAGTGTATGTTCCATATCTTTTTTTGTTAATTAAAGGGAAATATTTTCCATTCAGTATTCAGGTTTTGTTGATAATTGAATGGTTTGGTGTTTGCTCTTTTAATGAATGAACACCACCTTGTGGAATATTTCTCTCAGCTTTTGCTATGAGGGCTCATGGGATTTTGTTAAGATCAACCATATTTTGTTAAGATCAACCATTGAAAAGGTGCTGGTACATTCAGTCATTCTTGCAGTCCTAACGCAATATATAAAATTTCTAATAGTGAAAATATATGCGCTCAATTCAAGTGTATTTTCAGTAGATAAAAAAAAATCCATTCTATTTTTATTGCTTAATATACTATTTAAATGAAAGCATATTAGGAAATGAAGTTCCCAAGTGTCAATGAGCATGATCTGATAATCTGATCCTTACTTAAGGGTGTGTTTGGATAGGAGTATTAGGTGAATTTCAATCCAGGTCAATAAGTTGTTTAGATAAATTTTAAAAGGGAGATTGAGATTGAGATTGAGAATCCTTGATTAGGGGGATTGGGAAATCCCCCTCAAGAGGTGGTATTCCTCCAATCTAGATGGATTGAAAAAAAAGATATTTTAAACATTTTTACCCAGTCTCTTTATCTCCCTTAACATATACATATACATATATATATATAACATGATATATTTAATATTAAGATATGTATACATATATTTAATATGATATAATATATTTAAATATATAATATAAATATATTTAAAAATGTATGTATGTATATATATATATATATATATATATATATATATATATATATATATATATATTCAAGCATTAATTCGTTCATAAATCCTTTTGATTTACTTTATTTATATAGTTTATGAATAAGGAAGCTTTCATAACCTATTGATTGGATGATATGAGGTTCATGTGATTTATTATAACTAATTTTCTATGCTATCATAACTAAATTATATATATATATATATTATATCATAGCAAATTAGTTATAAAATATATATTTTAATATATATATAAGATTCATGTGATTTATCATAACTAATTTGCTATCATAACTAAATTATATATATATAAATATATATATAAAAGAAAATTAGTTATAAAATATATATTTTAATATATATATATATTTAATACATTTAATATATATATATATATATATATATATACTTTTAGAAATATATATTTTTTATATTGTAATTCATGCATTACCAAACACATGATTGAGATTGAGAATCCCAATTATGTTTTCTCAATCATGCTCCTTACCAAACAGAGTGGCATGATTCACAATCTCAATCCACCTGGATTTAGAATCCCAAGATTCACATAATCTCAATTCCACTTGTCAACCAAACAGACCCTAAGAGCAGTGGATTCTTTTTTATTATTCTCATCTATCTAAGGTTATATGTATTCATTTGAAAAGTGTATGGATATGATTTTATCATTTTATCTGCTAGTTATCATTTAGAGTGCAAAATATGATTAAAAGTAGGATTGATTAGAACATTATTCTTTTACCTTTTATTATTCAAAGATAAGGGGTTTGAATGAAAAGAAATAAAATACTTATGTTTGACAGATTCTTGATTACTCACATATAAAAGAGAATCCAACCACATAAATGCATGGAGTCTTGATTACTCACATCAATCCTTATGTTTGACAGATTCTTGTAAGATTGCAACTCCTTTTTGAAAGGAAAAAAAAAGAGGAACTAAACTCTACTAAAGGTTGCGAGTCAACTTGAAAGCTTGCAGTTCTTTAAAAAAGCAAAAATGTCATTCATTCTACACAATTTCTACACCAGTTTTAAATTTAACAGTTTCACAGGGAGCTCTGAAAAATCTTCAGAATTGCTATATATGTATATAGGTTAACAGTTTTGTTGCATCTTAAAAAGTGACCTGTGAATGCATGTTATCAAACTCATTTGAATCGGGTAAATATCAATTTAAGGAGAACTTTGTACATTCTTTTTATATATATTTTTTTTCAAACACAATCTCCATCCCCCCTCAACACATTAAAGCCTCCAATATTAGATTGGGTGGGCCCTAATACACTAAGAATCCATTTGAAAACACAGATTAAAAATTAGCTTTTGAAATAAAGCAGTTTTTTAAGATTATTTATAAACATTAACTTTTATTGGGATGCTGTTTTTTAATTTAAGAATCAATATTTGAAAACAGTTGATGTGATAGAGAAAATTGATTTTCAATTCAAAAAATCGATTCAAATAAAAAACGTTGTTTTTTAGCTTTTCAAAACACAGATTTCGAAAGAAAAATTATAAGAAATCATGGGCGGAGCCAAGGGGGGCGGGCTGGGGCCAGGCCTTCCCAAGCCACCCATCAACATACAGTGATGTACAGGTGATTGGGTCTGGAGAATGAATAGTTGAAAGGGTGTATTGCATATAAACCCCTCAAAAAATCTTCAATTTTACAGGAATGTCATCCATAAAGGGGTATTATTGAAAATAGTAATTCACCGAGATTAATTTCATAAAATAAGATCTTTTCAAGGGTATATGAAAAAAGTCATAACTGCAATGAGTGGGGTTGACATTGAAAAAGGTTATGTGCAATCCCGTTTGCATCTTAATTAGCATGCATACATTTATTTTTTAAATGAATACTCATATAATAAAGTATATTAATTTTTTATGGAAATGAATTATGTGCTCATATGAAATAAATTCATAATTTATGTTTTATGTAATAGTGCATAAAGAGATAATGGAATATATAATGTGTTAACTAATGTTATATACTACATTAGACGTAACAAATGAAAATAGGGCTATAAAACAGACTCGACTCGGTGTATAAGCGCCCATTCAATTTGGAGTCGTGGATCTTATAAAAAAAATTATGAAAAGTTTTGTTTTCACGGAAATATTAGTATTTGATTTTAAGGTGTTGAAAATCACTGATTTGAATGGTTTAATGAATTTTTTATCTTGATTTTTTTGTCATTACTATATCGAGTCTCTAAGAGTTTCTTAGAAGTTAGATTTAAAAATATCTTTCCAGAATATAAGCTTATTTGATTTTGTGATCAATTATTTTCTTCATATTCATAATTTTAACTTATTTTTCGATTATGGGAGTAATGAGATTTCAAAATTTTTTCTAGATCTTTTAGAAATTATTCTAAAGCACTAAATATAGAAAAATAAGTAAAAAATAACTTTCAACATGAATTGGTTGTCCGTTTTTGTCTTAATTTATCATACTATATCTATAATTTTTTTTTTTATCTTACTCATTCCCTTGACCCTTTGGCCCCCTTACTTTAGTTCCTGGTTCCACCCCTGAAAGGAATCCAGCTTCCGATTCTGAATAAAACTGCCCCGTTTGGCTTCACAATTTTCGCTTTTCAAAAAAAAAAGTTGCCCTAAACATGCAACCAAACGGGGCCTAAGTCATTCTATATACAATGTCATTCGAATGAATATATGTTATCTCTAATCGATTATATATTAGATTGAGCATGATATATTGGATGAGAAATTGTTTTTTTCTAAGAATACAATTATTAAATTCATTCGAGTATATACTTTAATTTTTGTAAATGTATGTATTTCATTAAATAAATATATATCTTAAAATTTTTTCAAAACATGTTAGGATTGTAAATATGACAACATAAATGATTATCTTTAACATTTTTTTTGATCGAATGGTACGGGAGACCGGATCCAGTCAGGATTTGATCTGGTCAATTCGGTCACTATCGAACTAGACACCCTTTTAATCGAACTGCACAGCGTATAAATCGAACTGCATAACTAATTGTTAGGTATATATTTCACTCTCCTATTGGATATTGATGATACTTAGGAATTCATATTTTTTCAAATAGCTGATTGGATTCAATAAGGAAGTAAAATATATACATAATAATTGGTTGTGCAGTTCGATTTATACGTTGTGCAGTTCAAATAAAGAGGTGTCCAGTTCGATACTGATCGAACTGATCGGATTTAGTCCTGACTGGATCCCGCCTCATGATACGGGACACCACCCCTGCGCGGGGTTACCTGGGTTCATAATTTGTTTTAGGTAAATGAAGAAAATGATGTTGCAGCCCAATGAACTTGGATCTTGTGAGCTTTGGCCCACCAGTATGTTCTGATCTCCTATTGGTCATATATGCCTTATACTAATGATGATGAAAAATGATATGTCCGGTCCAATTATAGTCTCAATTGCAGTTGGTATTAATTTTGTTTTATTTTATTTTATTTTTCTAAATTATACATTCTCTCATTGAAGTAAATACTGTTATATAAAATGAATGATATATTAAAATACAATAGTGTATTTTATATTAAATAATAATTTTTTAATGTCATATAATATGATAGAGCCTATGTACTATGATAGCTTAATATATACTATGTTATTAAAGTGTTTGAGATTACAGACTGGATTCTAAAATAGACTGAGTGTATTAACGCTTAATAATATATCACTGCTTGTAAGACTATGTCGCCCTATCTAGTCCCTTTTAAATAAAATATATGTAATCACTTCAGATCATCTGAGTAGTCAGTAGTCTGTCAATGAAATGAAACTTTTGTAAGGTTATATCAAAGATCCATATTGAATGTCCCTCTCAAGCTCCTTATATTGCACGGATAAACCACGACAGTAGAGGGAAAAAAAAATAAAGAAAGATTAATCAAAATATTAACTTTAAAATAATGTTGGAAGTTGCATTATGTTTGCATATAAAATTACAAATGTACTTTAACAATGGTTAGCTCTCACAATCCAACCATTAAAATAGTGTAAAATCATGTGATGGAGCTTTGGTTTAATGGTTTTCTAGTACCATGATTGAATTTGACTACCTCTTTTAAGTTTGTTTTAAAGAGATGTGTCTCACATAGTTAGAGCAAATATACACAAAACTCTCGTGCATATAAACTGCATGTTATATAGATTCATGGATCAAAGTTATGTTTGTTAATTTATTAATCAAAGAACTTAAAAACTTGTAAATGGTGCGGATACTCACTTCATGCCCTTATTAACTTTTCCTAATTAATTCAAGAAAGCTTTAACATTTTCATAGTTAGCGTTTGGAAAAGCTTTATAAATTGTTTAAAGTGTTTCTTCTTTTTAATAAGAATCATGATACCTATGCCCCAAAATATAAGCCCCACTCACAAGCCCCATGAGGTGTCATCATCTAATTGGTTGGTTTGTTGACTTTTCAAAAATGATAAAATGTTAAAATACAAATCTGTCATTCATTAAAAATCTCTCCCATTAATCCAAATCCCTTTTTTTCTTTAATCAGTTAATAATTTTTCATATTTACACCAAAATTTATTTATTTCAAAATTTAAATTTTGAAATCCTTACCTAGTAACTCAATTTTTAATTTCAATTACACTCAGATCTTACCTAAATTATATCAAAACTTACGTAATTTATTTTTTTGTCAAAATCCTTCAAATGGCTACTGTTACATTCAGGAATGTAACAAAAATAACACAAATTAAAAAATTAGTTGACTGTTACATTTATTTTTTTTTGTCAAAAAATTTACATGTAGTTGATTGTTATATTTATGAATGTAATAAATATAAATCAATATATGCATGCGGTTGACTGTTGCATTTACGAATGTAACAAAAATAACATAAATTTAAAAAATGACTATTTACATTGTCAACAATGTAGCAGTTTTATCAAACAAACTACCTATTAAAAAATGTAACAATATGGAATGTTACATATAGATATTGAGACAAAAACAAATCAAACGGTGGAAAATGATATTCAATATATGAAAAAAATCCATGTTCAAACATTTAAAATAAAAGACAAAACACAATTCGATTACGAATCTAATAATATCAAACCTGATCCGAGAGACGTTGAGGTGAGATACAAATATAAAAAAAATGATTCTGTACATTCCAAAACCTCAAAAATAGAATTTCAGAGACGTTGAGGTGAGATACTGTGTCACTTTTAAAGGTCAAATATCGCGTTATATTTATTTTAATAGTTTGGACATTCAGTTTCAAAATCAAACTGCATATTTGTGGTTCTGGTGTTCACTTGGGCTTAAATGGAAGTTTTGTAGCATTTCGAGGTCTTTTTAGAAATTATGCAGTTTGGATTGATATTTGGATTTAATTTTTGTTAATGCCCAAGATGAAGAGGTAAAAATTCGATATTATCACGAGATGTTCAGTTTTGAGACAGCTTCCATATAGAAGTGGAATTAGATCAACTGGATTCGTGTATCAAAAGTTATGAGTGTTTTTCCGAGTATACCCCGAAGATGAGAAATCCAGGCAGCAGCCCTGTATGATGTTTAGCCTAGATTTCGGAATAGCTGGAGAGGTTATTTGATTTGGGTGTAAACATGAAAGCTGTAGATAATCTTCTTAGCTTTCCAATGCCATTGGAATCGTGTAATTCGGAGCTGTATTGAGGGAGTTATGACCGTTTAAGTAAGGGCTGTTCAGGGTTTTTAGTCCGAGGACAGCTCGGTCATTCAGTCCGACCTTGCCTATTTAATCCCATCAAAATGTTACGACTTCAGCCTCTCTTTTCCCTCTTTTTCACACTGGTCCAGCCCCTTTTGTGTGTGTGTATTGGGTGGAGGAAGTGGAGGTGATGGAGAAGAAGCTCAAGAGAAAGTGTAAGAATGTGTGTATAGTGAGTTGTGTATGTTGTGTTGATGTTTCTCCTCCTTCCCCCTAGCTGATCCAATGTTTTCCACTCCCCTTTAGATCAGCACCCCCCATGTGTTTGTGGAAATGCCACAATGAGTGGGAGAAGGAGAAGATGGTGGAGCAAGGAGAAGAAGAAGATCATGGTGTATGTGAGTGCTTATGTTGTTGTTGTTGTTGATGTTTATCCTCCCTCTCCTCCTCCTCTAGCTGATCCCCTGTTTTGCCCCCACCTTTTGGTCCAGCTAAGTAGAAGGTGTGCTGTGAAGGAGATGGTGGTGATGGTGGGTGTGTGTGTGGTGTCATTGTGAGCCCCAACACCTTCCCTTCTCCTCTCCCTCTCTTGGTAATTCTCTACCCCTACTTTTATGCTTGCTAGGATGTTGTAGAGGGCATGCATGAGAGTGTTGTTATAAGTAATTGGTGCTGCACATGGGATGGTTGTATTAATGTATGAATGGGGTGACTTGGTGTTGTAAGGCAGATTTTCTGTCTCCTCAAGATCCTTGTGTTTGGGGTATTTAGAGGCATATTTTGAGACTTATGTCTTCATTTCATATGATCATCTATGTGTCTATATGTTACATATGAAATTTGGTGTCATTATGATATTTGTGCTGTAAGTTATAGCCTGATGTTCATGATCTGTCCAGATTCGCGCAGAAATTGACCAGTTTCGGAAAATAATTTATTTCGGGCATTTAGAGATTTAATCAAGTTATTATGTCTTCACGGAATATGATTCCAACATGTCATAGAATGTGTGTGATTTATTTGAGAATTTTTGGATGTGTATTGTGTGCTGTGGAGACCAATGTTTGGGGCTGGTTGCAGTAGATGGACTAATCTTGTATAAATATGTGTCAAAGAGTTATTATGCATAGTGTGGGCAATATCAGGAGTTGTTGTCTTCATGAAGAAGGCTGGTATATGTGTCAAGGTGTTTTATATTTAATTGAGCATCATTGGTTGTTCTTGCAGATCTCGTAGACCGGACGCGCGGCGATCCAAGTACTAGTGAGTGGTTTGATCCACCCCTTTTGGGAATTGCTAGATGCATGTAGTCATGCATCACGTATCCCTGGGGTTTTATAGCTATATTCAATCTTTATTTCTAAAAGAGTATTGCTATACTAAATCGATATTGTGCTAGATAACCTGTATATTTATTTTATATGTGATATTATCTCGATGCGTAGTCATACTTAGCACTATTGACCATTAATTGATTCGTATGTTTCATTTACTACTGTCTTGTGGAATGCAGGCTAGTCTATGACTTGTGTTGTTTAACTTCCATTTTATTCACTAGTTCTATGTGAGAGGTTGGAAGCCTAGAGTGAACTGTATTATGCTTGTATATTCAATTAATTGCACTCATATATGTGTATATGTGAATGCGCATGGTTTAATCACAGGTTATTTGGACATGTGGTCCATATATCTCCTTTATGATAAAATTACTCTTGTTGGATTGTATAAAGTGTGCATATATGTGTATATATATGGTTTAATCACAGGTTATTTGGACATGTGGTCCATATATCTCTTTTATGATAGAGTTTCTCTTGTAATAATTGTGTGTGTGTTTAATTAGTCAGGCATAACTGTGATAGACATATGTGCGATCCATGGTTAGGATCATATTTTATTTTACTATGCAAATGTAGCAGGTTATCTACCCTGCATCCATGCGATGCTCTCATATAAGAATTCAGAAGAATTCATTTATTGTATTCGTTAACCGATATCTATGATAGTATGTTTGGTCTATCTGTAATAGGCGTGTGGATGACCCATCTTTAGGGTCTTGCCATCGTATTGTTAAGTGCGAGAACTTAACTGTTTTTCCTCACGTCCGAGTGATGCATCTGTATAGCAATTCAAGAGAATTCATTAGCATTGTTATTTGCTAGATGATTATAGTTGATCCTTGAGGATCGTATTGTGAGCATGGAATGCTTCTCCCTTACCTCGTATCCGCGTTGAAGCTACCCGGCGTTGGAGCTATCCTGGATTCTGCTCCTACATCATAGGAGGCCCAATGTGTATTTCGATACCCTTGTGGCTTCGTACCTATCTTGGAAGGCCGTCAGGAAGAGGGCTACCCGGGAGAGGGCTACCGGAAGGTTAAGGGAGTTAGCGAGTTGATTTCCTTTCTAATAGTCCCATGTCACCCTAGGGGTGAGGATGGGGACGAGGTTGGAGTGCTTCCTCCCGCATCGTCGTGCGTCGAAGTTTCGAGCGTTGAATGCTTCTCCCCTACCTCGTATCCGCGTTGAAGCTACCCGGTGTTGAAGCTATCCTGGACTATGCCTCCACATCGTAGGATGCCCAAGGTATATTTTAACACTGTTTTGGCATCGGACCTACCATGGATGGTTGCTAGGAAGAGGGCTACCCGGGAGAGGGCTACCGGAAGGTTAAAGGAGTTAGCGAGTTGGCTTCTGGTTTCAATAGTCCCATTTCACCCCCTAGAGGTGAGGGTTAGGGTAAGTTTGGGTCACGTTGTCGCGTGACATTTATATTGGGAATGCCCAAAGTATAATACATCTGCTGAATGGTGTGAGGCATTGCGATTAGATTTAAGGTACTATGTTATCTAATAATGATATGCATTATGGTTAACCGTTTGGTTCCTCTCCAAGAGTTCTAAGAGATTCCCCCTACGGGTCGAGGGTTAGGGTGAGGTGAGATCGCGCCTTCACGTGACATTTATATATGTTGAGTTTCATCCCATATTCCTTTTTCTTAGAAAGAAAAACAAAGATGATGAACTAATATCATATGATTATTATAGAGCTTGGATCCTTGCCACTCACTGAGCTTGTAGCTCACCCCTCGTGTGTTATTTTTTTCATCAGGGATTGGGTTGGCGTGGAGCTAGAGCATCTATCTGGCGTGGTTCGTGCGTGGAGTGTCCCATCTTTCAGTTGGCGAGTGCGAGGCTGTCAGCAATCCTATTTTCTTATATATGTATTAGTAATCGTGCGTGTTGCACATATGGCTGTATTGGACTAGACTTGGACTCTCACAGGACAGTGTTTGTGTATTCAGGTCTGTAATAATGTTTTTGATTTACAGACTTATTTATATTTTATACTTCCGCATTTTTTTTAATTGGCTATCGCTTCCATGTAGCCTTTTTACCTTATTCGATCATTGTCAGTTTTTGTGTGATTGGTATGTTTCCGGGGCGTAACAAATAGAATATCCAAATAAAATGTTCAAAAATATTAAAAATGAAAACATTGATCATCCTTACAAATAATTATTAGAAAACAAACAAAAACTCTAAATATTTGAATTTAAATATTATTAAAACAATACAAAAAACATATAAAATCATCTTTCAAACACATAATAACCCAAGAAACTAAAAAACATAAATTGAATATGAGAGGTTGGGTATTTATACTTTTTTTTTTGTGGAAATGGTTCATCTGATTTATATATATAACCGGATTTTTTTATTTCTTATGATTCATTTTTATCTATATTTTGTATTGAAATATAAAGAATCAAATTACTCCCAATCAGATAATTTTGAATTGAAGACATTAATTATTTTACATAAAAATAATTAAAACGGATTTTTTTTTGTTTTTTTGATGATCTACTTTATCTAAATGCATTATAAAATTCTAAAAATAAAAAATAGGTTATTATATCTATTATATATATACATTTGAAAATAATTAAAACCAATTCTTTTGTTTTTCAAGGTTTGATTTTATCTATATATATTTTGAATTTTTAAAAATAAAAAATTGCTTATTATATATGTCATATATTT
The DNA here is from genome assembly GCA_030737845.1 of Acorus calamus. Classification (NCBI taxonomy): domain Eukaryota; kingdom Viridiplantae; phylum Streptophyta; class Magnoliopsida; order Acorales; family Acoraceae; genus Acorus; species Acorus calamus. Next base: position 25,698,270 of record CM060878.1, on the reverse strand, counting down.
AAATTCAAAAATAATTAAGACTAATTTTTTTTTGTTTTTCAAGATCTATTTTTATCTATATGTATTTTGAACTTTAAAAATAAAATATTGGTTATTATATCTAATTATATATATATTCAAAATAATTAAATTCAATTTTTTTATTTTCAATATTTAATTTTATCTATATGTAACTTGAATTTCTAAAAATAAAAAATATTTATATTATATATATAAATTCGAAAATAATTAAAACCAATTGTTTTTTTTTCAAGATCTAATTTTATCTATATGTAATTTGAATTTCTAAAATTAAAAAATTGGTTATTATATCTATTATATATGTCATTTATATATTAAATGATAATTATGTTTTTACTGGAATAACCAATTTTTTTTGTAATATATTTCTTTCAAATTTTAAATTTAAATATAAAATATGATTATTATTATTATCTATGTTTTTTTTAATATTAAAAATAGAATATATTAAAAAAATTATCATTAAAACTAATTTTTTAGTTTCTTAAGATTCTACCTTTATCTATATGTATTATGATAATTTAATATTATTATGATATGTATTAAATAAAATCTGATAAGATTTGTTAATTGATTGACAATGAAATATTCATTTTTTTAAAAATTAATATTTCATGAGATAAAATCTAATTTGTGAGATAAAATCTATCATATTACAAATATAAATAAGATTTGTTGATGAATATAGTTTTTTTTTAATTAATTTTTAAGGGTAAAATTGACTAAAATGTTTCCCTCCAACTCGTACTTTTTATATACTTTTTATTTTTATTTTTATAGTAGTATAGATATAGATGAATGAAAATGAAATCTAAACAAACCTTTATTATTATATTTATCTAGTTTGTATCATCAAAAATATATAACTTGTTTTTGACGCATAAAATTTGACTGATGAGCCCATCAAACTTGACCATCAAAATCAATAAAGTACAGCACAATGTATTAGACGTAATCCTAATCCATTTTAAAAAAGGCCAATTTTGATACACCTTTTTTGCTGTTTGAAGATCTGGACTTCTCCTCATAAGGATTTCTCTTTTGAGGACATTACATGAGCGAGGGCACATTGATACACTAAGTCATTTATGTACTCTTGACTCAATATTATATAGGAAAAAATGCATATAACCCCCTGAAAGTTTGCTTATATCCATATCCATCTTTTTTCTTTTTTCTTTTTTTGTGAAAATCCATATAATCCCCTGATTGTTTGAGTTATATTGATATACTCTCATGCTGGGGTATGGTTAACTTAACCACACAAGATTAGATTTATTTTTACCCTCGCCTGTTACGCCCCGGAAACATACCAATCACACAAAAACTGACAAGGATCGAATAAGGTAAAAATGCTACATGGAAGCGATAGCCAATTAAAAAAAATGCGGAAGTATAAAATATAAATAAGTCTGTAAATCAAAAACATTATTACAGACCTGAATACACAAACACTGTCCTGTGAGAGTCCAAGTCTAGTCCAATACAGCCATATGTGCAACACGCACGATTACTAATACATATACAAGAAAATAGGATTGCTGACAGCCTCGCACTCGCCAACTGAAAGATGGGACACTCCACGCACGAACCACGCCAGATAGATGCTCTAGCTCCACGCCAACCCAATCCCTGATGAAAAAAATAACACACGAGGGGTGAGCTACAAGCTCAGTGAGTGGCAAGGATCCAAGCTCTATAATAATCATATGATATTAGTTCATCATCTTTGTTTTTCTTTCTAAGAAAAAGGAATATGGGATGAAACTCAACATATATAAATGTCACGTGAAGGCGCGATCTCACCTCACCCTAACCCTCGACCCGTAGGGGAAATCTCTTAGAACTCTTGGAGAGGAACCAAACGGTTAACCATAATGCATATCATTATTAGATAACATAGTACCTTAAATCTAATCGCAATGCCTCACACCATTCAGCAGATGTATTATACTTTGGGCATTCCCAATATAAATGTCACGCGACAACGTGACCCAAACTTACCCTAACCCTCACCTCTAGGGGGTGAAATGGGACTATTGAAACCAGAAGCCAACTCGCTAACTCCTTTAACCTTCCGGTAGCCCTCTCCCGGGTAGCCCTCTTCCTAGCAACCATCCATGGTAGGTCCGATGCCAAAACAGTGTTAAAATATACCTTGGGCATCCTACGATGTGGAGGCATAGTCCAGGATAGCTTCAACACCGGGTAGCTTCAACGCGGATACGAGGTAGGGGAGAAGCATTCAACGCTCGAAACTTCGACGCACGACGATGCGGGAGGAAGCACTCCAACCTCGTCCCCATCCTCACCCCTAGGGTGACATGGGACTATTAGAAAGGAAATCAACTCGCTAACTCCCTTAACCTTCCGGTAGCCCTCTCCCGGGTAGCCCTCTTCCTGACGGCCTTCCAAGATAGGTACGAAGCCACAAGGGTATCGAAATACACATTGGGCCTCCTATGATGTAGGAGCAGAATCCAGGATAGCTCCAACGCCGGGTAGCTTCAACGCGGATACGAGGTAAGGGAGAAGCATTCCATGCTCACAATACGATCCTCAAGGATCAACTATAATCATCTAGCAAATAACAATGCTAATGAATTCTCTTGAATTGCTATACAGATGCATCACTCGGACGTGAGGAAAAACAGTTAAGTTCTCGCACTTAACAATACGATGGCAAGACCCTAAAGATGGGTCATCCACACGCCTATTACAGATAGACCAAACATACTATCATAGATATCGGTTAACGAATACAATAAATGAATTCTTCTGAATTCTTATATGAGAGCATCGCATGGATGCAGGGTAGATAACCTGCTACATTTGCATAGTAAAATAAAATATGATCCTAACCATGGATCGCACATATGTCTATCACAGTTATGCCTGACTAATTAAACACACACACAATTATTACAAGAGAAACTCTATCATAAAAGAGATATATGGACCACATGTCCAAATAACCTGTGATTAAACCATATATATACACATATATGCACACTTTATACAATCCAACAAGAGTAATTTTATCATAAAGGAGATATATGGACCACATGTCCAAATAACCTGTGATTAAACCATGCGCATTCACATATACACATATATGAGTGCAATTAATTGAATATACAAGCATAATACAGTTCACTCTAGGCTTCCAACCTCTCACATAGAACTAGTGAATAAAATGGAAGTTAAACAACACAAGTCATAGACTAGCCTGCATTCCACAAGACAGTAGTAAATGAAACATACGAATCAATTAATGGTCAATAGTGCTAAGTATGACTACGCATCGAGATAATATCACATATAAAATAAATATACAGGTTATCTAGCACAATATCGATTTAGTATAGCAATACTCTTTTAGAAATAAAGATTGAATATAGCTATAAAACCCCAGGGATACGTGATGCATGACTACATGCATCTAGCAATTCCCAAAAGGGGTGGATCAAACCACTCACTAGTACTTGGATCGCCGCGCGTCCGGTCTACGAGATCTGCAAGAACAACCAATGATGCTCAATTAAATATAAAACACCTTGACACATATACCAGCCTTCTTCATGAAGACAACAACTCCTGATATTGCCCACACTATGCATAATAACTCTTTGACACATATTTATACAAGATTAGTCCATCTACTGCAACCAGCCCCAAACATTGGTCTCCACAGCACACAATACACATCCAAAAATTCTCAAATAAATCACACACATTCTATGACATGTTGGAATCATATTCCGTGAAGACATAATAACTTGATTAAATCTCTAAATGCCCGAAATAAATTATTTTCCGAAACTGGTCAATTTCTGCGCGAATCTGGACAGATCATGAACATCAGGCTATAACTTACAGCACAAATATCATAATGACACCAAATTTCATATGTAACATATAGACACATAGATGATCATATGAAATGAAGACATAAGTCTCAAAATATGCCTCTAAATACCCCAAACACAAGGATCTTGAGGAGACAGAAAATCTGCCTTACAACACCAAGTCACCCCATTCATACATTAATACAACCATCCCATGTGCAGCACCAATTACTTATAACAACACTCTCATGCATGCCCTCTACAACATCCTAGCAAGCATAAAAGTAGGGGTAGAGAATTACCAAGAGAGGGAGAGGAGAAGGGAAGGTGTTGGGGCTCACAATGACACCACACACACACCCACCATCACCACCATCTCCTTCACAGCACACCTTCTACTTAGCTGGACCAAAAGGTGGGGGCAAAACAGGGGATCAGCTAGAGGAGGAGGAGAGGGAGGATAAACATCAACAACAACAACAACATAAGCACTCACATACACCATGATCTTCTTCTTCTCCTTGCTCCACCATCTTCTCCTTCTCCCACTCATTGTGGCATTTCCACAAACACATGGGGGGTGCTGATCTAAAGGGGAGTGGAAAACATTGGATCAGCTAGGGGGAAGGAGGAGAAACATCAACACAACATACACAACTCACTATACACACATTCTTACACTTTCTCTTGAGCTTCTTCTCCATCACCTCCACTTCCTCCACCCAATACACACACACAAAAGGGGCTGGACCAGTGTGAAAAAGAGGGAAAAGAGAGGCTGAAGTCGTAACATTTTGATGGGATTAAATAGGCAAGGTCGGACTGAATGACCGAGCTGTCCTCGGACTAAAAACCCTGAACAGCCCTTACTTAAACGGTCATAACTCCCTCAATACAGCTCCGAATTACACGATTCCAATGGCATTGGAAAGCTAAGAAGATTATCTACAGCTTTCATGTTTACACCCAAATCAAATAACCTCTCCAGCTATTCCGAAATCTAGGCTAAACATCATACAGGGCTGCTGCCTGGATTTCTCATCTTCGGGGTATACTCGGAAAAACACTCATAACTTTTGATACACGAATCCAGTTGATCTAATTCCACTTCTATATGGAAGCTGTCTCAAAACTGAACATCTCGTGATAATATCGGATTTTTACCTCTTCATCTTGGGCATTAACAAAAATTAAATCCAAATATCAATCCAAACTGCATAATTTCTAAAAAGACCTCGAAATGCTACAAAACTTCCATTTAAGCCCAAGTGAACACCAGAACCACAAATATGCAGTTTGATTTTGAAACTGAATGTCCAAACTATTAAAATAAATATAACGCGATATTTGACCTTTAAAAGTGACACAGTCTTAACACTATTCATTTGATTTAATGAATGTTTTTTTTTATATCAGGAAAATTGAATTATACATGCAAGAGGTTAGAAGTAAGATGCTAGAGGTTGATCGAAAGAGTAAGATGTTCTTTTTAAATATTTTTATTATATTTTATTTTTAATATCTAAGTATTGATTTTCTAATGTGTTTATTCTTTGTATTATTGTATTTAGAAAAAAATTATATATAATATTCTACTTACTTGTTAGAAGTACATAGGAATATACATCTATTACTTTATTTAATAATTATTGTTATTTATTTGAACTTTTGATCTTATTTTTCACCATGAAATAATCATTTTTTGAAAAAATCCATTTCATATGCATAAGTATAAATAAAAAATATCTTTTCAAAGAGATCCTTATAACTCCAATCAGAGTTTTGCATGAAAAATTACAATTTTTTAATAATCATAATTGATCAAAAAATATCTTTTCATCGAGATCTTTATAACTCCAATCGGAGTTATATACGAAAATTTACAATTGTTAATAATCATAATTGATCAAAATAAATATAGATAAAAATGGATCTTAATTATGAAACTAAAAAAAGTTTTAATGATAGTGAAATTTGAAAGATTCGATTTCCAATATTCTAAATACACAAAGATATTAATAATTGTTTTTATATTTAAATTTAAATTCGAAAGAAATGTATTATAAGCAAAACATAGGTTATTTATATAAAATATAATAATAATCATTTAATTTATGAAAAAACAATATAATGGATATAATAATCGGTCTTTTATTTTCAAAAACAAAAAAGTCATTTTTAATTATTTTAGAATTTTTTAATTATTTTTCATAATTAAAAATCATTTTATTGACAGTAATATGATTTTTTTAAATTCAATTAAAAATATAGATAAAAATGTATCAAAATAAACAAACAAAAAATAGGTTATATCTAAAAAAAATTTGCCATTTATTTAGGATGAAAAGAAGGTTCCAAAAATATATATATATATATGTATGCCCTACCTCTCGTCCTTTCCTTCTAAATTCATTTTTTTTAGTTTCTAGGTCTTTATTTTCAGGATGATTTCACATATTTTTATATTTTTGTTTATGCTTTATTGTGTTTCAATTATATTAAAATTCAAATATTTGGAATTTCTGTTTATTGTTTAATAATTGTTTTCAAGGATGACGAATGTGTATTTTTCTTAAATTTTAAATATTTATGAAAATTTTATTTGGATATTCTAATCATTTGTTTTATTGAATGTTTTGTTATTCTAGGAGAATTGAATTTTACATATAATAGTTCTCTTCTACACGCTCATCAAAATAGTAAGATGCTATTTTTAAATATTTTTATATTATTTTTAATATTTATTAATGATTTTCTGATGTATTCCATCTTTGTAACATTGTATTTATAAAGAGTACATAACTAATATACATATATTAGTTTATTTTACATACTTATTAGACTTACATAGGAATATATATCTTTTAGTTTATCTTATATCTATTATTGTTTATATCTTTAGAAGATTATTTTATATGTTTTTTCATTTTTTATATAATATTTATTTTAAAAAATCTGCTTTTTGTTTATAATTGTTTTTAAGAACGATGAATATGCTTCATTTTTAATATATTTGAACATTCTATTTAATAAAATATCTTAAATAAGTTAAATTTAATATTTATTTTATTATTAATATTAATAATAAATTTATAATTTATTTAAATTATAAAAAAATAATTTTGGCTCAAATATAATTTTTCATATTTAATCTCAATTTTCATTATTAAATAATCATTTTTTAGAAAACTATATTATACATGCATATATATATCGAATAGATCTTTCCAGTGATGTATTCATCATGCAATCAGAATAATGATTGAAAATTAAAATTTTTTTAATCAATTTTGGAAATATTTTTTTGAAATATCTATTTCACATGCAAGTATACAATGATAGCATCTTTCCATTGAGCTATTGTTCATCCCAATAAGAGTTATGCTAGAAAAATTATAATTTTAAAAATTAAAGAATTTTAGAAATAATTTAATTTTGATCAAATTTATTATCTAAATTGAATTTATTATGACGTAATATAATTTATTTATTTATTTCAGAATTTTGATAAAAAAATCTATATCTATACCCCCATCTATTAGAAGTACAAGTTGAAGGAGAAACATTTAGCCGATTTTACAACTTAAAATTAATTAAAAATACATCTATATCTATAAAATATTCTTATCTACGATTTTAATATGATATATTTTATCTCATAAATTAGATTTTATCTCATAAAATACGATTTTTTTAAACAAATTTTGTTTTTTAGAAATTCAAAATACATATACATAAAATTTGATCTTGTGAAACAAAAAAATTGGTTTTAATTATTTTCATATATATATATATAGTGATTCGATAATATGCGGTCGTGCGGTCGCGATCGCGGGTCCATCGCATCCAACGGTCAACGTGAATCGCACCCGACCGTCCGATGCGATGGACCCGTGATCGACGGCCCGTGATCGAGACCGCACGACCGTATAATATCACGAGTCATATATATATATATATATATATATATATATATATATATATATATATATATATATATATATATATAGATATAATAACCAATTTTTTATTTTTAGAAATTCTAAATATATATAGATAAAAGTAGATATTCAAAAACAAAAAAATCACACTTAATTAATTTTTAATTTTAAATAATTAATTTTCTCAATTCAAAATTATCTGATTTAGAGTAATTTGGTTTTTTATATTTTAATACAAAATATAGATAAAAATGAATCATAAGAAATAAAAAAATCAGGTTATAAATATAAATCGGATGAGCCATTTTCAAAAAAAAAAAAACTATATAAATACCCAACCTCTCATATTCAATTCATTGTTTTTAGTTTCTTTGGTCTTTTATGTCTTTGGAAGATGATTTTATTTTTTTTATGTTTGATAATGTTTCAATAATATTTAAATTCAAATATTTGGAGTTTTTGTTTGTTTTCTAATAATTATTTGAAAGGATGATAAATTTTTTTCATATTTAATATTTTTGAACATGTTATTTGGATATTCTAATCATTGATTTAATGGATTTTTTTTATTTTAGGAGAATTGAATTATACATATAAGAGTTCTCTTCTAGAGTTTGATCGAAAGAGTAATATGTTATTTTTAAATATTTTTACTATATTTTATTTTTAATATCTAAGTATTGATTTTCTAATGTGTTTATACTTTGTAATATTGTATTTATAAATAAATTATATACAACATTCTACATACCTGTTAAAAGCACATAGGTTTATACATCTATTACTTTATTTAATTATCATTATTTTTTATATCTGTGAATACAGTTTTTTTATTTTTTTATTTTCTAAGTCTTTGTCTGTTTAGAAAATGACTTCGATTTTTATTTTTATTTTTATAATTTTTTGTTTATGTTTGGTTATATTTCAATAATATTTTTTTTTTCATTTTCTTTTAGGTGATTGTTTTTATGGATGATGAGTGTGTTTTGTTTTTAATAATTTTGAATATATTTAGTAGGGATTGCTTAACAATAAAAAAGATTTAATTTTTATTTGATTGAATATTTTTAAATATTAGGAGAATTAATTAGTGCATACATTAAGTCAACACACTGGAAGTGTAAGTAATGATTTTCAAAAGTTATTTGAAAAATGTAACTCAAAATCAATAAGAAATGGAACTAAATTTTGATATAAAAAATGATAAGTTTGGATAAATAACATATTATAAGATAATTAAGTAAAACTGATATTATAAGCTATTTTATCAAATATGTAACTTAAAACTGATATTACTACATCTTTAAAATTGGAAAGTTATGGATGAATAGTATGTTATAAGATTGATTTAAATTAAAAAATTTCGATATGGATTAATAAAATAATATTAAGATAAATTTTATATTTACATATGGATAAATGAGATATTTATAAATAATATTTAAATAAATAAAAATTGAAATATTAAGAAATGGAGAAAATATAAGATTGGTAAGATATGGATTAATTGACAAAAATAAAAAAATTAATTTAAAAATGATAATATAAAATAATATATTATAAGATAATATCCATATATTAAATTAAGATAGATAATTTTAATATTATTTGTATTGAATAAGTTTAAATTAAACTTAAAGAGAAAATTATGATTCAAAATAAATAATCATTTTTAGATTTTCGTATGGATAACTTAAAATGGGTGAAAATTTAAATTACTAAATTACGGAGAAATAAATTAATTTCTTCAAATTATAATTGATATTATTTAAATTTTCTATATATAGTCCATTCGGTGAAATTGATTTAAATAATTGTACAAAAATATATGTATCGTATATCTCTAATCTAAGTTACAAATACAAAATTATTTCTGTTTAAAATTATATTTTAATTTTATTTTATATTTGGAAAATCAAAATTATATGTAAAATTTAGGAATTCAAATTTACACATATAAATTTAATTATTTTTTTTGTTAAATGAATATGTGATATAATGAATTTCAATTTATCAATTGATCCAAGGTCTCCTTTTCAATTGCTCATACTTAATTTTTATTTATGTTATTAATATTATAATATTTATATTTATGTTTTTATTGAAGATATGATTTTAACAAAAATTCTAATAATCAAAACAAATTAATGTCACAAATAATATTTATATTTATGTTTACATATAATTTATTAACAAATTAATGTCACAAATAAATTTACATTAATATTTTATTTTTATATCATGATTATTAATATTATGTATCTATTGAATTCTTTTATTTATTCAAGTAGTTTTTCACTTATAAGATATATATTTGCATATTTATATATTATATATATATATTATATAGAAGATAATATTAACTTTAATATTTAATTAAATAATAATAATTTATATAATTTTCGTAATAATTCACGTGCATCGCACGTGTGCATTAACTAGTTATATTAGAAGCATCACAATTGTAGTGTTTGAAATCCTCATATCTCATGTTTATTTTTTTAGTATTCTAGACAAAAAAAAATTTCACAAATCTATCAGGAAAGGAGGAATTCTTCTTCTAAATCAACATTACCAAACTGATCCTAAGTCTGGCTCACATGCAACATCCCAATTTTGTTCGTAGAATAATTTGTTATGACAAAATAGAAATAGATGATATTTTAAATAGCCCTTGATTTTTTTTTGGTTTGAGTATGTATTGTGCTGTGTTTATAATTGTTGGTGGATCAACATGAATAAACTTGACTTGCCTCCCTCAATGATTATTATAATTTATCCATGTTGAATGATCAAGATTTTCTTCAAGAAAAAAATATTTACAAATAGTTATTATTGTAAGTGTATACTTGAATAGATTAATGCATAATCATTTTGTATTTTTCTAACCTAGTATATATATTAGATCAAGGGAAGTGAGGATTGCATAAATGACTACAATATGATGTAAATTTGTGTATGAGTATCAGCATCTTTTTCAAAATTAGACATATTCTTTCCCTATCCATCCTTTTATTGTCCTAAAAAAATTGAGAACTCCGCATAATAAAAAGATCAAGAAGAGAATATACTCGTGTGACAATCCACTTGTGAGGTGTGATGAAATTTTAAGAAAGGTAAGTCACATTTCTAGGGGATAATCCTAAATGAATATGTGAGAAAGAAGCAATTACATGAGATAATCCTAAAGGAATATTGGAGGGATGTTGTGGATTTGCCACTATATAATGCAAAATGAAACCATTGATGTGGACTCTGATATTATTCACATTGCAACACATCCATGGTGGGCAACTATATACTACTTTCATCCTGAGGGCCTCTAGTGTTTTGGTAGAGGGACACTTCTCTGATCCAAGAGACATGGATTCAAGTCACGCTGGCATGTTATTGTCGACTACTATAAAATGGTGTGTGATGGTATTCATCATAGGATGTATGAAATAGTAATACTCAATTAAATTATATACTATTTTCGAGTGAAAGTGTGCTTTACTTTGCAAAACGCAAATATTATCTGTCCGACCAAAAGGCTAATTAATTTGCAATGAATAGTCTACGAACAATCTCATATGTGTGCAATCTTATATTTTGATTTTTTTTAAAAGAAAGATTTAATGTAATGAAACATATGCTTTTTTTAAAAAAAAGAATGAAGTATATATTTCTAACGAATTTACAATATTAATTAAGACCATAAAAGCTAGTGCAGCTCTCTTTCACATGTTGAAATGGCAACCAATACTAGTGGACTGTATTGATAGCTATCTCCAAAATGAAAAGGGTTATATCTACCAATTTTTTTAAAATTAAAATAACAAATAAAGGATGAAGAAAAATTAAACAACTTTATGCAGCCCCATCACTCTCCGTACCAAGTCTAATATTCTACCAAATAATTGCAAAATGACAATAAAATTGGATGGAATTTAAAATCTACCACCCACTTAACAAAGCTATGGCCTATGGGTGGCTTTTTTTTTTTTGGATAAGAACTATGGGTGTTGGTTGATTGTCCAAAAATTCCAAAAATCCATGTCAATTGGAAACTAATGAAGTAAGTTTTCATTGTCAAAAAGACCCTAACAAAAACCACCAAGGAGGAAATAATGGGCAAACATTTTGGTTTTTTGTTTTTTTTGAGATTTTTACATATATACTCCAATTAAATTCTAATTTTATTCCAAAAAAAACCCCTGAATAACCCACAGTACAAAAATACTATTTAAAAACTTTAAGTGACTGGTACCCCTATACTACATGTCGTGAAGAATCTTGGATAAATTATGGTTAAAAAATATAATCCCACATATATATTGATCTAAATGCCCATACTTATTCTGGAAAAAAAAACGTTCTTATTCTCCTGAAACTCTAGCCCCCTAGCCTCCCCCCCCCCCCCCCCCCAATTTGATCGCAGATCAATCCCCAATCCTCCCCCTTTCTTCATTCGAAACCCTAACACAAACCCTAAATCATCAGTTTGAATATCCATCATTAAAGAGGTTTGGGAAGAACGGCTCATTGTAGGAGCCCTTTGATACCTATTGTATAGACAGTGGATTTGAGAGAGATAAGTTGAATTGAAAACCATGTAAAAGTAGGTTTCAAAGAGATGGAAATGACCTAGAATTGGTAGAGGAAGAAGATGAGATGGGTGTTTGGGTGTCTTTACCATACAAGATAGAACTTAACCGCAATGACACAGTTGCATTCATTTAAAGTTTTTTATGGATATTTTTACACTCTGAGTTTTTTCAAGGATATTTTAATAAAATTAAAATTTAACAGGAGTATATATGCAAAAATCCTTTTTTTACTGGTGGGAAAAATTCATGAGAAAAAAAGACTTTTTATGTCATTGGTTTCATCTCTATTAAAAAATAATTAAATTTAACACCAAAGCCAAGTTAATAAAACGAATAAATATTGCTTTTTTTAAAGAGTTTTGTTACACTTTTTTTCAGCCATACAATCCGGTATACATCGGATAGTATTAATTCTCACATTATGTCTAATTAAAAAATTTACCATTTTTTTATAAATGTAACTATACCACCATTAATCATTGGAGTGTATATTTTTTTTTATAAAAACATATATTTTATTAAATAATGTGCACTAATTTTTAAAAACTTTAAAATTGAAATTGGACCCCAAAAATACTCTAAATAACTTTTTTTTAAAATCTCTAGTGGCGCCTTCTACGAGGGACTTAAAAAGCACAACATAAACGAGGATATAAAAATATGAAAGCAATAAATAAATAAATAAAACTCCCAACCACAACAGCCACATGTATTATAGTGATGATTGGAGGAAGCCAAAGGGTGAAGACATTAAAAATCTTTAAATGGAGACAGATATATGTGACAATTGAAATAACAGATGTGGCCCATACTTCGAAGAATAAAAAAGTGATGTAAAAGGAGTGGGTTCCCAATAAGAAAAAATTGTGTCTAATAATGCAATGTGACTAAAGATTGGCATTAGCCTCTTCTCTTTTTTTCATTCAAGTCAACCCATGTGATGGTGGAAACATGTGTTTTTTTTGGAAAATGATAATAACAAAAAAAAAAAAATGATAACCTTGACAAATCCCAAAAAATAAAAAGATCTAATAATCAAAGTTGTAACTACTATGATGAATGAAGCTAGCATGGATTAGTAATAAAAAATAAAACGAACTAATATTTTACAACTAGTCTTGAAAATGATAGCATGACGCGTTCTTTTATTATTGATCTAATTAACTCAATTTTCAAATTGATCAGGTTTTGGACCACTTGATTGCGACCTTTTCTTTTCGTGGTCGACTCCCTACTAAAATCCAGGTGAAGAGACTATTGTAATATCATATAGATCTAGTTATTATGTCAAAATGGTCATTTATATGCAAACAAAGGCCATGCATTTCAAAGGCGAAACACACATCACATGATTTATATATATATATATATATATATATATATATATATATAGGAACATGTTGGGGCTATTCCTGCAGGGAGTGTTGCTTTGATTTCTTTTGAAGGTGCATAATTCATATAAAGATATAATATATATATGTTTTCACAGTGTGATGATATATGTTACAATTGAATTTAATAGAATCATTATGTGTTTCGCTTAACAAGATATACTTTGTGTAAGACATTTTAGACTGCACGCAGTGCTGTAAATAAGATTATGTATCATATCAAACTACACCTGGTGCCTGATGTTTATATATATATAATATATAAATATATATTTATTTATTTGCATTAGTTGAAATTTGCACAATGTATGAGGATACTGTATTATTGTCCTAGATGATTGGGAACTAAATCATGAACATCAATGTGAAAAAGAAAGGCTGAAATATGAACATTAGTGCTCGTTTTGTTGGCATAAATAGTCAATCCTTTAATTAAAAGGAGATATCTACTAGAGCTTTGCTACCATTAGTGCAGTATCTTTGCAAAAACCATGCTATTGCTGGCCCATGTCATGCTGTAGCAAAAAAAAAAAAAAGTCAATTGAAGAATAATAATAAAATAATCACATCTCAATCATCATAAATCATCCATTTTAATTTTAATATATATTTTAATGGCTTTCTAAATGCATATAGATCATGTTTTATGCTAACCATAAAAGATGAAATCAATAGGAACTTCCCAAATAAAGCCACTTTAAAATACAATCCCAGCCGATTTATTTAAAAAAGAAAGATGCTAATTTCTTACATAAATCTTTTTTGTGAATATCATGTCACCTGACGTAAAATATAAAATCATTTAACGCAGTATATAATGTACTATGTTATTATATATATCATATTACAAAATAATAAAAATATATTCATTCAGGTGGACACTTTATCAAATTCAAGCTATATGTCGTGATTGTAAAAATAACTAAACATAACATTTTTTTAAAAAAAATTCTAGTTTAACCAAAGAACATTTCTCCGTCCCATGAGATTGTATATCCCTAAGACAGGACTAATAAATAAATAAATATATCATAATTTCACATGTTACTCATACAAGTAGATCTCATTTTAATTAATTTGCTCTCTCCAAACCAAAATCAACATTATAAATATGATCTTATTCTTTATTTTTTTGGAAGAGACATGATCAGATCTCATCACTATTTAGCATACAAGATAACAAACATCGATCAATCTTGAGAGGAACCCAAACTTAACCCAATCTCTCCATTGACCCAATCACACCCACTTTGTTTTTTTCTCTAAAAATAAAAATAACAAAAACATTGTAGTGTAGGACCTCCTATACAATAATACAAAAATCAAAGTGCCGTCTTCAACCCTCCCATCTGCCATATATACAAAAAAATCACACACTAATTACCCTTCTCTCTTCTCTCTCTCTCCCAAAAAAACACACAAAACATCTCCTCCTCTTCTTCATTTGCTTCTCTATAAGTCTCTCTCAAGAACCCACAAATGTTGCCAACAAAGCATGGCCACAGATTCTTCAAGTTCAGATCATCAGCCCCACCACCACCCCAAACCACTTTCTAATTCCCTCTCTCTCTCCTCTCAGTACTGTCACCATCACATTCTTCTTTGTTTTTTTCCTCTCTCTCTCTCTCTTCCCCTTTTAACATTAAATGTTCTCCAACCTCTTCTTCTTCAACATCTCTCGAGTCGGCATGGGCTGTTGGGTCATGCTCAAGATCGACTATTCGAGGCTCTTCTGGCTCCTCTTCCGTCTCTTCTCCTACGAATACCACAAAGCAAAGCCTCGGATTTAATGCGAACCAAGCTTTGATTAGTTGACTAACACCTCTGTAAAAAAGATCAACTTCTTCAATTCTTCCCAATTTTTTTTTTTAGTTTCCAAAATTCGACTCTGACAACATGTCGTCAGACGAGAGAGGCGATAGAGGATCATCGGAGTATGGGTACGTCGAGACGGATCCCACCGGACGGTATGGACGTGTAAGTATTATCATGTATTATTTAGGGATCAGTTTAACGTTTATTTTCATTTTTCTTTAGTTAGATATTAAAATTATATTATTATTTTTTTCAAGTTGATGGTTTGAGTTGAGTTTTTTTTAATGATTTATTTATGTTTTGAGTCGTGAATTATTGTTCTTGTTTAATGATATCAAGATTTGACTTTTCATGTTGATTAGTACTTATAATTGAAATTATTGGTTCTTATTGATATATAATTGTCTGATGAGATGTGTTGGACCACATAAATTAAAAATTAGTTTTGTAAAATTAATTTTTAATTGTTTAGTTGTTTGATTGTTTCTATGTTGTCTATGAGAAACATGGGCTTGGTGGACAGTCCTATCTGTGCAACTAATTCAATAATCAGAAATACTAAATTTCGAGTACAATCATGTTGTAGATTGTGTTATTTGTCTGTTCAAATGGATTGTCAGGCTGAATAGTAATACAAGTTTCCAGACACAGACCAAAAAAACACTGATCATACAACATGTGAGGCTCAGAGTCTATCAGACCTTCTCAGTTGAGAATCCTCACCAGATGTGCCTTTTTTTTAGGGTCCACCATTTCCCAAGTTTTTGTACATCTATTCATTCAAATCCAATGAATGGATGCCAAACAATTTTTAGTGGTTAGAGATTCTCCAAATCAAGTAAACGTGACAATTTCAGTTGTCACAAGCACTCATTGTATGTCATCATATGTACCCAGCGTGTGTTATTGTTCTTCCTAAAAATGTTTGCTTACACACCAACCCTTCCTATAGCATCTGTAGAAAATGATGAAAACAAATTCAAGCAATAAAACAGAGTATAAACTTTTTCACATGGATGAAGAGGAGAGTTGATTGATTTAATCTGGTAATTGAAATACAAATGTGAGGGTCGATTTGATTACATACTATGGTGGGGAAGTGAATACTAATTTCTAGAAATCTAGTTCTACTAGATTATGTGTGAAAAGATAATTTTGTCAGGATGTCTAAAAATTAACATAAAAAAAAAATGAGAATGAACATAAAACTGTCCTCTGAACAACAGTCTCAAATTAATAATATTTAACCCCAACAAACAAGAGACTAGCTAATAAATTAGAGGTACGAGAGGACTAAAATATTCTTACAAATTCAATTTTCTGATCACATAAAATTCTATTTCGCGATCGCTAGACAATATTTAGGCCTTGGAAGATGGACTTCATTTCAATCTAGACATAATCCAAACTTTTATTGAGAATGTGATATGTGAAAACATCCTTTAAATAAGATTCTCAACTATGATAAAGATCTTTATCACTTGAGCCACTCTGTTTGCATTATGTCCTCACACACGGATTTGTTATCACATATGTTGCAGTTCAAAGAAATGCTGGGCAAAGGAGCAACCAAGACAGTGTAAATACACATCTCAATGAGCATGTTTTTCTTCATATATTCACCCAAATCAAACACATTTTACATACAATGCTTAATGAACATGACATGAATGATCAGATATAGAGCCTTCGATGAGCTTTATGGGATCGAAGTAGCCTGGAACCAGGCGAAGCTGACCGACATGATGCGGTCGCCGAACTCCCTCCAGCGCCTCTATTCGGAGGTCCACCTCCTCGGCACCCTCGACCACGACTCCATCATCCGGTTCCACGCCTCCTGGATCGACCCTGAACGCCGCACCTTCAACTTCATCACTGAGATGTTCACTTCTGGCACCTTAAGAGAGTAAGCACAATTTCGTCTCTGGTTCAAACCACCGTATACAAGATGGTGTTTGAAAATGAGTTTAAACAGCTTTTAAATATTATACTTTCACAGAAATTTTTTAACATTATAATTTTTTGTTATAAAAACCACTCTTCACCCCATTTCTTCACCCTAGTAATCAGTAAGGCTCTCAACTGCCTTCTCCTCCTCAAATTTCACATTCTGTGAGTAATGCAAAACAATTTTTCAGAAATCTAACATATCTGGAAAACTATTTACAAAGATGTTTTTAAGTGAAAACCTTTTAAAACTCATTTCATGTGAAAATTGGGTGGACAGTTTCGGATATTCTGTTTTTCTAGAAGTCATATTTAATCAAAACTCACTTCCAAACGCCTCAATTATAAGTAGAAATTGAAAAACTTTATAGATATTTATCAAAATATGTCTTCTAGAAATCTATTTCTGAAAAGCTATTTTCAAATTCGTTTTCAAATGTTAATCGTATTGTCTTTGCTATAGGTACCGGCAGACATACAAGCGAGTGAACATACGCGCAGTCAAGAACTGGGCGCGACAAATCTGCACGGACTAGTCTACCTCCACGGGCACAACCCCCCGGTGATCCACCGTGACCTAAAGTGCGACAACATCTTCGTCAACGGCCATCTCGGGCAGGTCAAGATCGGGGATCTCGGGCTAGCAGCCATCCTCCGAGGCACGCAACCCGCGCACAGTGTCATAGGTGCAAATCATAATAACTTCGTACTTTCTTCATACACAAACACACCCTATAAAAAAAAAATATTCCGGTCGAATTCAGGTACGCCTGAATTCATGGCGCCGGAGCTCTACGAGGAGGAATACAACGAACTCGTCGACATCTACTCCTTCGGCATGTGCGTGCTCGAGATGCTCACGTCCGAGTACCCCTACAGCGAGTGCTCGAACCCCGCCCAGATCTACAAGAAGGTCACATCGGTGAGCACCATCACACGCGCGCGCGCGCGCATCAGCGCCCAGTGCGCGCACGCGTGAGCGCGCGCCAAAGTCTTTCTCTTGCGCTGACGCGTCTCTCTGTTTCTTGTGCAGGGGAGGCTGCCAGATGCGTTTCATAGGATATGCAACGCAGAGGCGCAGAGGTTCGTGGGGAAGTGTCTGGAGACCGCGTCGAAGAGGGCGTCAGCGGCGGAGCTTCTACTCGACCCATTCCTCATATCCGATGATGATGTTGAGCTTCCGTTGCCGATGGTGGGGAGGAGGTCGGTGCGGAACCCGGTGGCTGTGGGCGTTGCGCCAGAGCGTGCGAGGGAGAGGGTGGTGCCGAGGAAGAGGGATATGACAATCACCGGAAAGATGAATCCCGAGGATGAGACCATCTTTCTTAAAGTGCAAATTGCGGACAAAGAAGGTGCGCATACAGAATCACCCACAAATCATATGCATCTAACGAAGAAGCACTCTAACCAGAGCGCGAAGTTTTGGTTTTTTTTTTCCATAAAGTACAACTAATTGATATTATGTTGGTCATCACAGGTCATGTTAGGAACATATACTTTCCATTCGACATCATAAGCGACACCCCAATCGATGTCGCGAACGAGATGGTGAAGGAGCTGGAGATAACTGATCGGGAGCCGTCGGAGATCGCCGAGGTCATCAACGATGAGATCTCGGCCCTCGTGCCAGGCTGGAACGACTCGGCCCACTCTGAAGCCCACCACATTTACGACTACGACGATGATGATGACGATAATGGGCCGCGACATCCCTTCTATTCCCCCACATGTTCCTCTCGAGGTTCGTTCTACGGGCCTGGCCCATCGCATATGGGCCATGCCCAGTTTGGAGATGCTTATTCAACTGATTGGCTTCAAGGTACACAAAATGCTAACATTTCATTAGCTTACTTTGTGAACTAAATTTGATTTAACTAAAATGATTTGCTTATCAATCTCTTTTTAAGATGATGACGCGAGCTCCCAGAGCTCGATCTATTCCGGCAAGTACTCAAACCTGAATTACAATTCTGGGAACGAACACGATTCGAGGGAATTCCGGCCATCCACGACGAGGTTCGGCCCAGATGAGAGCACTAAGAGGTGTGTTGGTGGGCCTTGTGGGCCAAGGCCCAGACACCACGACAGGGAGAGTAAGGGGACCGATAATGGCCCTTCGATGTCGAGGCACCAGTCGATGGTCGACGTACGGAGCCAGCTGTTGCACCGGACCCTGGTCGAGGAGGTGAACCGGCGGCTCTTCAAGACGGTCGGCGCCGTCGAGAATATCGGGTACCAGGAGCCCTACGTGGGCCGAAGGAAGGCCCATGGGGATAGGCAGAAGCAAGGATTTACATGGGTGGGCCGTGGAGAAGATCATTTGAGAAGGCCCATGTAATAAAGGCCCATAAAGCCCACTGAGAGGTATATATAATTACAGCCGTCCGATTAAAGTGGAGATTTGAAGGTGGACAGCTTATATTCGCTGGTGGCAATAAAAGTGGTCTTTGGAAATTTTGGGCCCACCACTAACGTTGGATCATCAATGAACGTCTGTGATTGGGCCCCCCACATGGACTTTTTTGTGTTGTTGTGCAAGTCTTTTTTTGAGGAGTGGAAAGCAAGCAAAAAAAAGACAGAGATACTTTTATATATGTGCATCATTGGACTGCTGGAAGATGATCTAGACCATTATATTCTCTCTGATGTTTTTTATATTTTTTTTATGTTTATTAGGGTTCTTTAATTAGTGGTGGTTGGAGGGTTAGTTGGAAGATTTGTACAGCTCAATTGAGATAAGAGTCTTTGCTTGTGTGTGATGTATACAGATCATAGTTCATAAATCCATTTGTTAGGTTGGAGTTGGAAATTGTTTTAGGAGAACAGAATTTTATTTTTGTTGTGGATCATTATATATGTAGATAAACATTTTGATATTGTAGATGCTCTGACATCTAATCCAATTAAATTTATTAATGTTAATGTTGTCAATAACTAAAACAAAAAAAATTAAGGATCAGATTCTATTAATCTCCAAAATAGGAAATGTAACAGATTTATGAATTATGGAGATAGAATGTTACAATTTTTTATTAAGTGGTCAATTCCAAATCTATGATTGATCCAGATCCTAATATGAAATTAAAGTTTAGAGAAATATGTAATAAATATGATTTGTTTCAAATAAATATTTATTAGAATGTCATATTATAAATATAATAAATCGAATAATAATCTAATTTTGAGTAATTTAATCAAAATCCAGATTTATGGTGTGTTTTGAATATCCATGACATGTGCATATTGATTATTTATGATTTGTTATTATAGATTTGAGAGAAAGAGGATTTATGTTTGCAAGCAATTTTTTCCTTTTTTTTTTTGCAATTTGGGATCCAATCAGTGTTAGATCTTATCATTATATATGTCAGTATTTAATAAATGATTGATATGTATCTAATCACATGATAAACATATGAGATTTTTAAATAATTTGGAACATATGTCAACTCCTAATTAAAAATTGACATGAATTGATGAATGGAACACTGACCGAACCTAATCTTCCTTTTTTTCTGGTTGTAGCGAAATCACTGTCAAGACATCAAGTTCTCTTGTATGACAAATAAAGAAAAAAAAGTTCTCTTTTGACCAAATAAATCACACTCATCAAAAAATCAACCCTCATCAAATAATAGAGGACGCTTATACACTCACCCCATTATATACTTTGTTATAGTGTGTATATTAATTTTTTGTATATACAAGTATGTTAAATATATATTTTTTAAAAAAAAACACTGGTAAATGAAACTACACCCTGGGTTGAACCATCCAAGAGCCCACACAAACTCAACAATTCTTTCTGCCGCTGTTACACAATACACGTCCTCTTTACGTCTCAAGCACCTGAAATCTATCTTATTAACTCTTTCAGTTATATATACCTCGTTAAATATGTTAAGCAGGCACATGCATTATTGAAAAAAATTATATTTTTTTATAAATAAATATATACCATTCGTTAGATTATTATTATTATTTTTAGATGAGGTATACTTAAAAATAAATAAATCATCATTCCTATTTATGTGTAAACGAGGCTAGGCTGTGTGTTTAACAGTTTTCAATCTTCCCATCTATCATGATTGGCTCCACCACTAAAAAGGGTCCCATGCATTAGTGAGTTTAGCTGGACAAGTCACACAAGCATAAGCAAAACCTTAAAAAAATAAAAACTTAAAACAAGACTCAACAAAGAGAGAAACAAAAACCAACACAAACACCACCACCCACCCACAAGGCCACAACCACCACCATGCACCACTACCGCATCTCCTCCGCCCCTCCTCCGACGCCCATCGCCACTGGAAGAGGCCTCTGCTCCGCCGCCGTCGATGACCGTATCCTCACCGAGTACCTCCAGCGCTCCCTCCAAGTCCCCTCTCTATCCCCGCCACCCGAAAACCACTATCCCCACCACCACCGCCACCGGGCCAACGTGGACTACGCCTCCCTAATTCGGAGCGAAGATCCGTCGGTCCGTCTGTTTGTGGATTCAATTCGAGAGTTCGGGGCGGCGGTGGTGGGTGGGCACGGTGTGGGAGAGGGGGAAGTGCGGCGGGTGGTGGGGGTATCGGGGAAGTGCGGCGGGTGGTGGGGGTATCGGAGATTGTGTTCGGGGTGGGGAGAGAGAGGAGGAGGTTGTTGCAATTGTGGGGGGGTGATGGGGAGGAGGAGTTCTATTGGGTAAGGCCAATGAACGACGCGGCGGCGGAGTGTTTTAGGGAGATCGTCAGAGAGGACTTTCATTTCTTCAGGTATTCATTGTTTTTTATTTGATTGCATGCATGGATTTATTTTATTTTTATTTTTTATTTTAATTTGAGTTGAGTTGATATTATATGTTTGAGATTTCATTTGGAAAGACTGTGGGAGGAGTAAATTGTTTTTGTTGGAGTATAATTAGTATGTTGATTTTGATTTGAAAGTATTGATATATGTAACGAGGGGGGATAAATGGTAGGTTCAAAGTAGAACTTGTAGAATAATGGTATGTATTGACCCACTATGTGACTTAACTTTTAATCGAGCTCATATTAAACCAATGAAATGATGGCACACTATCATTTTAAACAAGCGAGTTGTTGTGGATCAATTTTTTTTTTTATATCAAAAATTTAAATATTAAACATTTTCTCAAATATTATTGTAGGCGATGTTATAATTGTCTTTAAATGACTTCATGTAATATATATAAGATCCATAGATCATGCAGAATGTGTGAATTGGGATTGAAAATAAAACTAGTTTTATCATGTGTGATTATTCTATATAAAATTGGAGGGTCAAATTGTGGGCTTTAACAAAGAAGCACACATATCAAGAAATATATATAAGATCCATAGATCATGCAGAATGTGTGAATTGGGATTGAAAATAAAACTAGTTTTATCATGTGTGATTATTCTATATAAAATTGGAGATAATAAAATTGGAGGGCCAAATTGTGGGCTTTAACAAAGAAGCACACATCAAAAGCTTGAAACCAATCTTTTCATGTTGTTACACCCAGCTCATTTTACCATCTAATTTATATTTACAAAAAAGCATACATCAAAAGCTTGAATGGGCCGGACCTTACTTATATCCAATAGAAAACGCATTTTTTTTTATAGGAAACTTAAACTTTATAACTTACGAAAGAAGTTATAAGTTCGAATCTTGTCTCAAAGCAAGTAGAGGGGATGAGAAAAGAATGAAGTAGTGGGTTGCTCACCAGTGGTATGCACCCCAGCCACCTCACGATCGACACAGGGGAGTACAGGACATAAAGGAAAAAAAGTACATGTCCCGTTCCAACTTGCAGCCCTTGTTCCTCTAGCCCGGGTCTATGGTCAACACCCCTCCCGACATCCGCACCGCTCGTGCCCTAGCCAGCGTGTGACCCCACGATGCGATGAGCTGAATCGCATCCTCCCATACGTCTACGCGTTCTTACACGTAATTTTTTAATAGAAATATATGTATGTATTATTAGACATATTAGTATAAGATTATTTTATTTTAAAAAAATCCAAACACATATACTGTAAATGTAAAAAAAAAGGATCAACTATGCAATGTAGTAAATTTGAATGAACACGTCAGACACCCTATCAAACACCATTCAAAGATCAAGGACACTGAAAGTACATATACTTGATTTAATTTTTCAGGGACACTATGGAGGGCATATCGACCAAGCTAGAGTCCATAGCAGAAAATGTGGGTCAGATTCTCTCCCAACACATGACATTGAAGAAGCCAAGCGACGCCGATGGCGTGGCCAACGCCGGATCAATACTATGTGTCCAGAAGCACAACTCGCTCAACAAAGAGCGCAACCACAATGTTGAGAGGGGTTGCTCGTATCGCGCTCTCGGCCTCCATCTCGCCACTGAGGACCTTCAGTTCCGCGTAACGTCGGGATCCCGTTCTGTCTCTTTCGATGTCCCCGGCGGGTGCCTCGTCATCACTGTCGGAGAACAGCTTCAGGTGAGTTTTTCATATGAAGGCTTTTGAAGATTCTGATTTTACAGAAATCCTATTACATCTAAATTCATTTTCATACGCCTTCAACAGTCTCAGCTTTTGAATAGAGTTAAAAATGATTTTTACTTTATTAAAAACAGTTTTTTAAAAAATCTAAAAAAAGTATGTTTTTTAAAAGTTATATTAAAAAGATTATTTCAATGAAAACCTACTTCAAACTCATTTGCAAAGGCTACATTAGTCATGATGATAAGGTGACTGTTTGCTTGGGTGTTTCAGTGGGCTGGATCCATGTCAGGATCATGGTGGGCTTGGGACAGTGGCCCACCATTCAGTGATAAGTGTCATGGCTTTATCCAAGATTGGGAAGCGTGGCCAGTCATTCATGCAATTACGTTTTCATTCATGCAATTACGCTTTTCCTAACCTAGTATATATTTTAAGTGTTGATACACCCAGTCTGTTTTGTAATCTCACCTGCAGCCCTGAATATATATTAGAATAGATTTACAAATATGTTAGAAAAGATAGTATATATTAGAATATTGCAGCCCTGAATATATATTAGAACAGAATTACAAATGTGTTAGAAAAGATAGTATATATTAGAATATTGCAGCCCTGAATATATATTAGAACAGAATTACAAATGTGATAGAAAAGATAGTATATATTAGAATATTGTTATTCTAATTATATACTGGGTTAGGAAATCATTCTAATATGGTTTTGCTACCCTGCATAGAATAGAATTACAAATGTGACATTTGAAATCATACAAATAAAACTAATTGTTAATTCGATTTACGTAACAATTATATTCCATCTTTTTTAATCAAAATTAAATCAAACAATGGTGAAATAATTAATTACCCAATTTTGTAGCTCAAAACACACATGTTAAAGTTATATATTTTGGTTGCATTACACAGGAATGGAGTGGAGGAGACCTGGAAATGGTCACTGGAGAGGCGATTTTCGAGCCCAACGAAGATGCCAAGCCATCCTACTTGATTGAGTTCATGTGTTCTCCATCGTCGCTGAACGTCGAGCCCGTCAATCCATCAGAGAAGAAGATTATTTCTTTAATGGATCAACTATTGATCATACTCTCCCTAACCTTTCTTCATCTCTTCTGGACATGGATTTCCTCAGTATTTGCTAGTTAGTAATCTCTCCCTTTTCATGAATTTATATGATTCATTGATGTATTTGTTGATTTGTTGATTGGGTTGGTTTTTATTTTAATTTTTTTGGATTGGTTTGAGAGTGATTTTTTGAGTGAGATATAAGAGTGCATATAGAA
The DNA here is from genome assembly GCA_030737845.1 of Acorus calamus. Taxonomy (NCBI): domain Eukaryota; kingdom Viridiplantae; phylum Streptophyta; class Magnoliopsida; order Acorales; family Acoraceae; genus Acorus; species Acorus calamus. The sequence goes on along the minus strand of CM060878.1, from coordinate 25,672,938 downwards.
AGGCATAGGAGGATTGTAAATGTTTGTCCAACATGTAATGTACATCATGTATAGCTTTTTTTATAATGTTTTCACTATGTTTGACTATATAAATTTAAATTCCATAAGTATTTGATGCAGAAACACCATGACTTCAGTGCAATAAAACTTTTGAAGGTAATTGTTGTGTTGGAAGAACTAAAAGAGGAAGATGCAATCTCTATCTTCTTTGTCCAAAATGCAGAGCAATATGCACCACCTATTTGATGATGTAACTACACTTAGTTGCACTCACTCAAAATATGCACACAATTAAAAGATGAGGGAAAATATATGAGATTGGATTCATTAGAGATACATTACATTTTTTAGTAGGTGAAATGTCGTTGTTCTATGAGGTACGCATGGGAGTTTAAATGTAATAACTATTGCTCCTAATTTTGGAAGATCTTGAGGGCCTTGGCAAGATAGCTGGCATTTGTGGTTGATGGGCACACAGAGAGGATCCCATGTTTTTCTTTTTTTGTTCTCTTTATTTTATTTGTATTCAAGATTCCCACAATTTGGATGTTTAAGGGAAAAAAATATATAAAAATCACAAAGTCAAACATCATAGAGAACAAATAATAAGAATAATGCTCCTATAATAGATTTTCCTTGTTCCACTTCATCATGAGAAACTTATCATAGTTTGTTTAAAAAGCCACCCAATTTGGATCTAAATTAAAATAGCTAATTTAGGGGATTACTGATAAAAATAACTAATTGATGTTTCTCGAGCATTTCAATTGTAGAAACAGGATATGTGGAAGGATTTCATTGATAAGTAATAGAATAAAGGGGAAATTAATTCATTCCAATTAAGTTTGATTTGGGGGAAATTTATTATTTCAAGTATTTTTTCTTAGAATACATATTAAAATTTTGGGATTTTTAATTTTAAGTTCCCGTAAACTATCGAATTTAACAATCGATACCTCACTTTTTCATATTTTGATTTTAGTCCCTATATTTTGATTTTAGGAGGGACTTATTCCTAAAGTATTAAGTTTATTTTTTAGTTCCTGGGAGGGACCTATTCCTAAATTATCATTTAAATGTAGAGACTAAAATCAAAATATGAAAAAGTGAGGGATCAATCGCTAAATTCGATAGTTTACGGGGACTTAAAACTAAAAATCCCTAAAAATTTTGAGAGACCTAAAAAAATACAAGTTAAAATTATTTTAACCTTCCAATTTTGGGGATTTACATGGTGTAGAATAGGAACAAAAATAAAGAGTTCTGCTACACATGCCCCATTATATAGGTCTCACTCATAAACTCTATTAGGTGTCAACATACCATTGGTTTCTTGGTTGATTTTTATAAAAGGGTAAAAAAATAAAATACAAAACTATCCTTAATTAAAAACACACAGTTTCAACGCTAAAACCCTCTTTTTTCTGTTATGCTTTCGCCTTCCCCATCCATCTCGTGAGCCAATTTTGGATTTTCAAATTATCTGGAGTTTTTAAAAACAGAAATCACAAATCAAATCACACCAACAATCTCTTCCCATTTCATCTAAAATAGCCAAAAATACCTAAAATCTATTTGCAGCTTCGTCAACAATTTTTAAACATTTTCTTCATCTAATTGTTAATCCCCAACCAAAAATGGGTACTCAACACTTTTTTTTCCAGATGCTTTTGTTGTTTTAAACAATCATTCGAATAACAAAAATCAGAAAACTTTTTTTGATTGTATATTAGTTTTTTCTATGATATGTGAAAATAATTTATGAATGATGTGAAGAACTACATGAATCTGTTGTTATTGAAAAATTTTAATAGCTCCCCAAATCTATTTTAGTTAAAAATATTTTATAATGTATAAATTGTTGTTGAATTTGAATTTAATGCACCTATTGAAAGAATGTAACTGTCATTTTTTATTATGTTTACTGTGTGTATTTAAATGTTGCATGTGTGATTGTGACATGATGTATGTGAAATCATTAACTAGTTATATATGTAACTGATTAATTGAAGTATGTAACTTATTTTTTGGTTATATGCATTTCCCTGTTTGATGTAAACTGACAATGGGTAAATGTAATTGTCTTTTGATTAAAATAATTTACTTTTTGTTATATGAAACTATCAATTTAAAATATGCAATTGACTTGATATTGAATGTAACTTACTTTTCAAAAATGTAGTATGTGTGTCATGATATATCTGGAGTTTTTAGTACTTGAATATGTAAACTAACAAAATTTAAAGAATGTAACTAACATTTGATACATGTTCTTGAATTTTTTGTTATATATAACTAACTACTATAGAACATAATAGACTTTTACTCAGAAAAAGCCAATTCTGATACCATATAGCGCAATATAACTGATTATATAAAATGTAACTGAATTCATGAAGTGTTTTGACTATATCGAAGTGGAAAAAATCATATCAGTGAAGGATGAACCACAGCAACCTCAAATTTCGTATATATATTTCCAGCATTACATGTTCGAAACTACAATATAAAAAAAGGTTTTTTTTATTTTTAAGTCTCCAAAAACCATTATATCTAGTGATAGATCCCTCACTTCTTAATATTTGGGTTTTAGTCCCCAGATTTAAAGGATAATTCATTTTTAGTCCCTATCAGGAACTAAAAAGAAAACTAAATAATTTACAGATAGGTCTCTCTCATGGACTAAAAAGGAATCATCATTTAAATCTGGGAACTAAAACTCAAATATGAAGAAGTGATGGATCGATCACTAAATATGATGGTTTGTGGGGACTTAAAAATAAAAAAAACCCTATAAAAAAACTCTTTAACAAAATTCATTTTGGTTAAATTGTAGAATGGACTGTGGGACAATGATCATTCATATTATGAGACAGTATATCATTCATGAGGAATTGTTGACAAAGATGACAAAGAATGTGTGCACATAAGTTAGAGCATACCTCATAAAAAATTTCCTGAATAACAAAAAGAGGACATATACAAATAATGATCACAAAGTTAGAACAATGCAGTTGATCAATGACTCTCAGGCCCCATTTGGATTGATGAATTAAGTTATTCTGGATAAATAACTATGCCAGTATAGATAACAAATCTACATGAATAAGAGATTTTCTGTTTGATTGTATTTTTTTCTCATTGAAAAATATAAGAACAAAGGTTGAATTGTTTGGTTGATAAAGAATAAAATATAAATAAGGTGTAAAAAATTGAGACATATGGGCCATATTGATGTATAAGAGGTGTTAATAGATGATTTGATATGATGAGATGTGTTTTATTTATTTGTAGGTTGGCCCCACTTATCCATGAGAATAGATAAATTGAATATAAGAGTTACTTAGAATTGTTATACTATCTTATACTCATTTAAATTGGCTTACTAATACGAAGTTATACTCTGTAAACAAACAGTCATTTTCCCTATTCATTTTTACACCACCCTTATTCTCACTTAACCCGTTATCCAAACGGGAGCCGAGTGTTTAGTCATGTATATATGTAGAAAATTTGTCATGTATATGGGTGCAAAACAAATTTTGAAAGAAGCAAACATCTTATAAATATATTGTGATGTGTTTAAATGAAAAACTATAATTTCTTATGCTTTTTTATATTTTGAAGAATGTAAAGCAACTGGTATTGATTGTTTGTCAGTACATAGAATATGATTTATGCTAAATGTATCTAAAATTTGAAATATGTAGCAGTATTGTTACATAAATTTGTAACAATGTAAGTAGTTTAAACTGAAATGTAACTAACTTTTTAACAATGAAACTAACTATTTTAAAATAAAATTGAATTATGATAAATGTAACCTAGTCTCTCAAAGAACACATTACAAAACCTTTCAGAAATTAAGAAAAGGATTTTAAAACATGTCACTGGAAAAAAATGCCAAGAAAAATAAAGGAATCACAAAGCAGCAGATCCAATAGTTTCACCAACATCTTGCATAGTGCAATTTTTAAAAATCTTCACTTGCTTTCTCTTTGGCTTTAAAACCTTAGATGTCTTCTTTTTTAATGGTAGCTACCCTTTACTTCGACCCTTGATTAGAGAGTGAATAATTTAGTCTAGCAATGATTCTTCGCCAATAACTACAGTTAGGAATTTCTGTCGAAAAGTTGATCAGAGATGCATGCAAGAAATGTAACTAATTTTTGAATGTTGCTCAAGCCAATACCAATATAACATCAGCACTCTACAAAGTTTTCCATAAAACAATTTTAACATAAAAAACAACAAATTCAGATAACATTAAATATGAAATCTAATAAGAAAAATGAAAACACATGAAAAAACAAACAATAACAATGTTACATCTAAATCAACTGATATTATAAATTGATCAATTGTTATTTCAGATCAGATGCTGAAAGTCCTCCAGCAAATAAATCAGAGGTTCAAAACGAGAAAAAAATCTTCCGATTTGGTTCTCTGTGTTCTCATAAAAAATTGTAGTGTTGAAATTTTTTTTATCGGTGATGATGGACGATTAACAATTCAATTGTCATAAAAAAACGGTAATTAAAACTTCATTACTTCTTCCACAAAGAAATTCTAACACACCATTAAATGTGGAGAGTGATTACCGAAAATGGTTTCAATGGTGTATTTCGGTATTGCCACTTATGCCACATCATGGGGCCTATAAGATGGGACTTGTGAATTATTTTCCTAAAATAAAATGTCTTTTAAGTATAAATAACTATAACAGTTATATCATGATAAGTTAAATAGACCCTGGTATAAGTGGGGTTGTAGTTAACTAGTTATTGTGTTTATTCGTACTTACTCATCCAAAAGTATAACTATGTCCTAATAAAGATAACTACAAATAGAGAAATGGTATAACATCCAAAATAGAAAATCATCTAATTCTATGTATATAACTATTTGATGCCTAGATAAGTCGGCTGCAGACCAAAAAGGAAAAAAAAATGCTTGTTTATGATGGAACTTAGCCACTTAGGAATGATTTATCTTTTTTTTACCCACTTAGGAATGATTTATCTTTTTTTTACTATCCTTTTATACCTCTGTTACATACAATAACAAAATAATTATATTTCAATGATTGTATCATTATTCGTCCCAGTGAGGTATATCTTCGTCTAGAAGATATATGAATCATATACTTTCCAAGTGAATCCATAACTCTCAAACTATAAAAATAGAGCTAAAAACCAGAATTTTTTTTCAGTAACGCCCTTAAAAATCAAATGATAAAACCAATTGAACTACTACCTATAAGGCTTTTAATTTACATTAAAAATCTAAAGTTTAGTCTAATTTCATGCCATAAAATGTTAAAACCATCATCTTCACCTTTTACATAATGCCAATTCGGAATCATTTTACAACATCAGTCCTCCATCAAAGGAGCCAAATCGAATGTTAGGTCATAAAGATCCAGGTCTGGACCTGCATATCACACAAGTCCCTTCACATAACACCCATGAAAGTGTTAGATGTTGTATGTTTGTAGAGGTTGTCTTCAGGAGAAGTTAAAGATGTCCTTAAAAAGTCCATATCACCTATATAAGGCTGGGACCATGTGGTCCTAGTAATTAATTTGTTATAAAACTCAACTCCATTGTATTTACAGGTATCACATCAATCAATAATGTTGTGTACGAATTCACCTAACAAAATATATGCGTCCCTATCTCATATATAATACATCATGATAAATATAAAATATGTATATAATTCACAATATATGTTGAAAAAATTAATTAAGGGTCCCTCGAGTCACTCTCGTTTTTTTTGGGTCCCTGGTCTTTTAATTTTGGAGATATCTTTAGGTCTTTATTTTAGTATCCTATTATTTTTATGTTCAAGCTAACAGATTTCGTATGTATCATCAGTTCACATGCCCAAAATGTCTGTTGTATTGCCTGGATACATTAGCAGTGTTAAGATATTCACACCACCATTAGCTACTAGAGGAGGGATAGGGGGAGGGGGGGGGGGGGGGGGGGGGGACGACGGGAATATAGAGTGGGAGGGAGACGGATTAGTGGATGACTGAGGATTTTGGGAGAGTAAAAACAAGGGATTTTCTGGAGTGAAGAAAGTAACAGATTTTTTCGATATAACAAATGTCCTATCTAAAGGATGTTAACTTCAGGGATCTAAAAACAGTGGGATATCAAAATAGGAATCTAGAGATATCATTAATCAAATCAGATACTTAAAAATAATAAGAGGATGATTAAAGGAATCCTTAATTAATTTTCTCATACACATTTTAATATTTTATGTTTTTATAATAAAAAAATGTAATTTATTAACACGTGTGTGCGGGTTGCAAATGGTGCTACAAACTATATAGGGGGAATTGTCCAGATGCCCCTTGACCGTGGGTTTAAATTATTTTTTTTTGTCCCTCGACTTTTTTTTTTGCCCTTGAGCAGTGCCATGATTCTCATCCGTATATTGATATTATATTTCTGTAATTGATCGTTAAATATATGTAATTGTTTATTACATTTATGTAATTTGTAATTATCTGTAAATGATAGATTATGTCGTTGGGTATTGCATTTATAGTTTTTGTTGTAGTGTTATATAAATGTTAGTTTCTATAATTGTTTAGTACATGGATCAATAAGTAATTCTACTAAAATATTACAATTGTTCATAAATTTATTTAGGTGTTTGACTGTTTGTTGTATTTTTTATGTTGCTTGGAAAGCCCATTTTTCGTTATGAAATACATTGAATTTCTAGTTCAATAATATTTTAGTGGGTTTCATTTCATCCAAAAGGAAATGAAGAGGATTAAGGGAGATACTACAACTGATCATTAAGATATGAAGAAGACATCATAATTCAAATAATTGATGTATCTATTTTAATGAAACTTTAGGATTGTATCTATAACAATATTGCGTACATTGAATGCACTTACAGATGATATTGTAATGACATTGAAAATGTATATATAATCATTTTGTGTTTAAACATATTTGCGTATTTTAATATTTTTTGTAGACAACTATTAAATATCTGTAATTATTTGTATAATTTCTGTATGTATCACATTATATTTCTGCATTTATATAACTTTCTATAAGGGGTAGTTTGGGTATCACATATAAATTACAGAAATATAATAACCAATTACATATATTTAACAATCAATTACATAAATGTAATATTTATGTAACTGGTCAGGAGCAAAAAAAAAATAGGATCAGATTTCAGAGATAAATAAAAAAAAATTCAAGGGCAAAAAAAAAATTAAACCCTGATCAAGAGGTATCTGGACAATTCATGTAAAACTGTGGTGGGGCCATTTGCATGTGAGTGATGTTGTCTTTGTGTGGGAGCACAAATTGCTTTTTGACTGCCTTCAATGGCAGGAGTGCACGTGCAGTGAATGTCTGTTTTCTTCTACTTACGTCTTCTTTGTTTTTGTTTTGCTTTGTTTCTCCTGTGGACAGGTCATGGTGGTCCATGTGAGTATATATATATATATATATATGATTTAAATGATATGGTTTGCGATATAAAATTCAGAGAGCAAAACATAAAACAGGAGCGCATCTACATTTCAGAGTGATAAATAACTATGAAATTAAATTATCAAGATCTTGAAATGTAGCTATGAAATCCAGCACACAGATGTTTTGTCTTTCCTTCACATAATTATTGGTCTGGTTTGTTACCTGAATACTTCTATGATCTTTATATGTTATGGATGATATTAAACGTGTAAATAACTAAGCATGTCAACTGATTTAATTCAAACCTAGTGTATATTCATATCTAAATCTGTTATGGTGTTTGTATCTGAATTCATATTTGATGTGATATTTGAATTTAAATTTGAGTGATTATTTGAAATATTTAAAATAATTTGTTTTTATTTTACAAATATATATTTTTTAAAATCATATATACACACACACAAACAAACAAAAACATTTTTTTTATTAATGCATAAATTGCATAACCCATTAATCTGTGGACGTCAACATTTTGTGGGTGCATTTTTGTAGGTTTACATAAAAACACTCCTATAAGGACAACCATAAAATAGACCAGACATTTTGTCCCTGTGACGAATCAAGTATTAGGTTAATTGTCTCAACATTTGTCGTGCCATATAATAAATTTCAGATCTTGATATTAATTAAACCACAATAGAATCTCAATATAATAAATAATAGAAAACATAGATTTAAATAATCACATAAACCAAGACAAAAAAAAAGATTAATGCTTATAACCCCCCCACAAATCTTATGAAAATCCAGATAATCTCTTGCCTTTCCCTGACATCCAAATAATACCCCATAAATATAATTAAAATTCAAATACACCATTCTATTTTTTAAGGGTAACCTGAATTTAATCCAATGTGTAAAGTTATATTTATATCCTCCCCCAATCAATCAGGTACTACCATGAAAAACCATTAACCTAACATTCTCCTTCATCCCCTTCATTCGTTCTCCTCATGCGACGCCTCTAAACATCCTCATCGCCGACGGCATTGCGTGATATGCAGGAGTAAAAATTAATTGGCAAGGGGTTATTTGTATTTTTTTCTAGTTTATAGGGACTTAATTGCATTATTGCATTTTGCATGGGTTATGATTAGCAAAATATTTTATGAATATTCTAATTCTGCCAATGGTTATTTAACTCACAGGGTTTGATTTGGGTTTTAGTTATGTTTCTAGGGGGTTATTTAGATTTACGGAAAAAAAAAAGAGGTTCTATAGATTTTCATACGTTTGTGGGGAGCTTCATGCATTTATCAAAAAAAAAAAAAAAAAGGAAAGTGAGCTTGACTTTCTTTCACTACACAACAAAATAGTCGGCAAGAGATACTAAATGTGTAGGTGGGTGAATTTCTAATCATAGCCGTCCATTCTCCCCCGCCTAACAAGAGTGTTAATACACGCAGCCCATTTTGCAGTCTGTATGTTATGATAATGTAGTATATACTATACTATCATAGTATATATTGCAGTTCATTTTTTTCATTTTTTCACCATGAAAAAATGCACTAATGTATCTTAGTATATACTTCATTTCATATAATAACATGTACTTTAAATGATGAATATAGAATTTAATAAAAAAAGAAAAATGAGATAAACTGTAATTAGGATACAACGAGGGCTACGTTTATTTTTTTTCCACCTAACAAAGCTCATGCGAGATGCCCCCACCTGATATGGACCAATCATTTGTTGGGCCCTGATCCAATCTCATCGAAGATATGGGCCGGGCCCACTTGTGACTTTCTCGTCTGATCTCCCTGGCTTCCGATAATTGGGTCCATTGTGTGTGTGACATGTCCCTTTCATTATAATATAATCCGTACATCAATAATTGTAGGTCACATAAAAAGGTTAGTAGCCAATAACAAAATGATAAGACTATTAAAAAAAAAAAAAAAAACAAAAACAAAATGATGACTACTGTGTAAGGCTGCAACCTGGGTCGGGTTGAACTCGAACCCGATGGGTTGAACCCGATTTTTACATAGGTTGGGTTGACCAAATTGGGTTCGAATTCGGGTTTGGATTGGACAATTCGGGTTGACTCACAAATCGGGTTGAGTTCGGTTGGCCTCACTCACAACCCGACCGAACCCGAACCCGTAAACTAATAGTTAAAAAAAAATCATGGTCGTTCATTCTATAGTTTCTAATATGGGTAGTCCAAATTTTAAGTAAACCTAGTTAATCTTACGGTTTGGATCGGGTTGATTTATTTAATTTGCACATCATGTTAGAAATTCAGGTTAGGTCGAGTTGGTTCAATTCGGGTTGAAAATCGAGTTGGGGTCGAGTTAGTCCAATTCGGGTTGGGTCGGGTTGGTTTATTTAATTACGGGTTGGTTTGGGTTGATCCAATTCGGATTGAAAATCGGGTTGGATTGGGTTAGGTTAGGATTGAGTAGTTTAAAATTCGGGTTGAGTTCGGATTATAATCAACCCGAACCCAACACGTCTGAGTTGCAACCCTACTACTGCGTGTTTTCTTCTAAAAGTTTTGATGTCCATCAAGGTGCCATATGTGATGATAAGCTCTGTAATTTCTGTGGTCCTCACATGGTGTATGTTTCTAGTAATGTAGAATATATATGTTTAGGTACACGAATATTGTGTCAAAAGATAAGAAAAAATATAATGCAATTCATTGTGAGTACATAGTTCACTATTACTTAAATTATCTTTAAATTTTAAAAAAAATATTGAAAATGTAATTTTGATTACAAAAATGATTACCTTTAACATTTTTGAACTATCAATATTGTTTTATATGCCTTCACATTCACGACTGCCATTTCCTTTAAAATCCGGAATACAATTCTTTGTATAATAATTTAAAAGAGAATTGTTCATTAGACTAAAAATTATTAGTCACCAATCAATTGTGAGATGAATCAGAATTGGGTCGTAATGTTATCATAATGTAATAAATATTTTAATTATGATCGTGAACAAAAAAAATATGAAAAAATAATTTTTAAAAAAAAACATACACATGATAGTTTCTAAGTTCTTATATAGAACCACCATAAACCTTGTTTAACATATGATAATTAATTTTTTATTGTTAAGTGCTTGATAAATTCGAACAACTTGAGATCCATTCTAAAAAATCAGTGGATTTAAATTTTAAATGAGTAGTCAAACCAATTGATGATTTAACTGACTTAACCCATAGTGAAAGTCAAGCAAGATCCAAATGGATAAAAATAAATAGAAGATCCCATCCCCTGACTACTTGAATCATGCTTGACTTTCACTTTGAGGTTCTCCACAAGCAAATGCAAGTATAGATAAAAATAAATAGAGAATCTGAACATAGTGGTCAGACCAGAAGTTTTAGGGTTTACAAATGAGAAATCAGACCAATCAATGATTTAACTAAGAGTGCAGTTATACTCAGTTTTATTCTCAGTCCAAAACACAGACCCAGTAAACCTCATTACAAATTTAATTAAACATATATCTCATTAGATGATGTATATATTTCATTGAATTTTTTCTCACACTTGCTAAAAATTGGTTCATTCAATTTGAAATGGAGCTATATGCATTTTTTATCAAAACATATACTTCATTAGACGATGTTTACTATTTTAAAAAAATAAAAACATGTCATAAAGTGAGTTTTTATTGATAAAAGTGAGAGAGAATTTTTTCCTTTAACTAGTTGAACAAATTGCCTTGCATTTCACAAACGTTTCACCTCCGGTCAGCCCATCAAAAGATCCCAGACAAGTTGGACCATCAAAGGTGAGAGACTCTCTAATTGGACGGTGGAGATCTGTCGTTTGACTGGTGTGGTCCAGATCACTAGACGGTGGGCCCACGAAAGCGTGCGGCAGGTAACGGTGGACCCCGTGATCTACGGCAGGTGTTTGTTTTATTGACTCCCGCCTCTTTTTAACTACTATGCTCTCGCCCATATCGTTTTGACGCGGTTTATTTAAATAATTAAATAAGTAATAGCATGATCAAATGTATATAATAAGGTCTTCATGTCGGATATGTACACGACAGTCCTATCACCTCCCATGCTTTCTTCATTATCTATTTTTCACCTCTATCTGATTGGGACGAATGGTAGATAGAGAAGAACAAAACGTGCTGAGAAAAGTTGAATTAACCAAAAAAAAAATTTTTATTCATTTTCCAAGTTTTTGTAACAAAAAAAAAGGGTTAGGGTCCTTGGGTTTTCATACATGAATCCAAATATTAAGGGTGCAAGTGTTTGAATATCTTAAAAATTTGTATGTGCTTCGAGCTCCTGTAAATTCATTAAGTTATACATATTTGTAGTCAATTTGATAAATTTGGTCTACAAAAAGAATTTATCATTCAGGAAAATTTTGGTGGATTCCACGTAACCAAGAATGAACACAAGAATAGAGAATTTCAAATATAATTTTCTAATTGTTCAACTAAAATGAAAATGAAAACTAAACTGGCTTTTAATTTCATTTTGTATCAGAATTTTTCATATGCCACTTAATAAAATTCTTATATATATACACATACGCATGTGAATATACATGTATATATGAAAATTCGTATGTGCTTCGAGCTCTTGTAAATTCATGAAGTTATATATATTTAGAGTTGGTTTGAGAAATGTGATCTACAAAAAAATTTCTCATTAAGAAATTTTTTGATAGATTCCATGTAGCTAAGAACAAGAATAAGAGATTTCAAACATAATTTTTCTACTTGTTCCACTAAAATGAAAATGAGAATGAAAAATAAATTGACTTTTAATTTCATTTTGTAATGGAATATTTACATGCCATTGAATAAAATTCTCATATATATACACATATGCATGTATACATATGCATATATATATAACATATATATAATGCGAGTTAGGCAAGTCTAAATTTTAAATGCACACGAAAAGAGTTGGAGCTCAAGAGATAGGATCTAGACAAAATTGAATTTCATCAGACCCCGTGGGTCTACACAATACAGGACCAGTATGAGCTATCAATGTAAAATGAGACAAATGTTTAGTCTTTAATTGAGAACTGACGAGACCAGCCACCAATGATTTGTGTTTCCACCAATGATTTGTGTTTCATTGAGCCAAGATTGAAATGTCCACAAGTAGTACTAATGTGAATACCTTGGTTTGTGGGTCAAGGAAGAATTCATCTAACTAAGCATTTTGTTTAAAAAACAATGGTGGCAATTGTTTCATGCAATTGAATTCCAATAAGTTCAATGCTCTGTTTTTCCAGACAATCATAAAACAGAGACATTTGTGTCCCATTTTAAAGCATCTGATCTCTGAAGAAAAAAAAACCTGCTTTTGATTGGAACCCATTTTAGAAAATCATTATTGAATTTCAAGTCAATCATAACATTCGATTCCTCCAAAACCACTGTTCACAAAACTGTACTCTTATAACAGAAAAAAAAACAGAGACTTCAAATTCCCCTGTGAACGAACACATTCAACCATTTCTGTCAATGCTTCTCTTCCGATCTCTCACGACCGTATATCAGTCAAATCAAACCAGATTTGCTCGAACACTTTAACGATCACGTCGTGGTACTCGTCGGAGTTGAGCGAGAGATAGCACGCGAGGAGCTCCTCCAAGTCCTTCGAATCCCTCATGTTGTTCTCCACGATCATCTCCACCATCGACTCTCTGAAGTCCCTCTGCGGGTCCGTCGACGCCTTCACCACCGCGAACCCCTCCGACCTCCTCCTCCTCGCCGTCGCCGACGACCTCCGGTGCTGGACCCTCACCCTCGGCGATGCCGCAACCGCCCTCAACCGCATCCCCAGCGCCGGAGACCTTACAGGGGCGGCGCCGAACGACCCTTTCGAGGTTTGGGTCTTGCAAAGATCCGACCTTTCCGACGTGGGTCGCGTCGATATCGGCCGGAGACCGGTCCCCGGTCGCCGCCACACGTGGTCGTGGTCGTACCCTTCGTAGTCATCCGGCGGTGGGAGGAGGCGCTCGTCGGCCCGGATGAGCGGAGGGGAGAGTGGGTCGAAGTCAGCAGCGTCGGCGTCGGCGTCAGCGGCCCAAACGGCTTTGCAGCTGCAGCCGGCGGAGACGGTGGCTACGGTGGTGGTCGTGGTGGTGGAGGAGGAGGACTTGGAGGTGCTTCGACGGCGGGACCGCCGTTTGGACCTCCTGGGGGGGTCGGCCGCGACATGGGAGGCGGCGGCGGCGGAGTAGTAGTAGGAGCTCCGGTGGGGTGAGAATAGGGGTTTGGGGGTGGAGGGTAAGGGGGGCTTTGTGGTGGTGGTGGGGTGAGAATAGGAAGGGTTGTTCTTGGTGGTGGTGGTGATGTATTTGAGTTTATAAATCCAGGAGTTTGGGATCATATCAGAAAATCTGAACCTGTGTTTTCCCATCTCTCTCTCTCTATATGGGGGAGATATGTATGCGATGCAAATGATGTGTGGGTCTATAAATGGATGTCAATACAATATATACAGAGATGTTATGTTATATGAGATGAATATGTGAGAGAAGTGTTTTTTTGTTGTGTTGGGGGGAGTGGAGAGAGGTGAGTGAGTGTTGGGAGATAAATAGAGGGTGGAGTAGTACGTGGAGTTTGTGTGTTGTTTCTTGTGTTTATTTTTTTGTATTTTTGGTATTTGCATGTGAACCCTTGCGAAATACTTTGCTTGCATGTATGCCCTCCTAATGGGGACCTTGTAAATATAATGAGTTGCGCGTAGCATGAGTTTATAAATATAGTGACCTTGTAAATACAAAGATGAAAAAAAAAATGACTTAAAGCAGAAAAGAGACACTAGAAGAAGACAAGAAGTCACTCAAAATTAAATGATCACGGACTTCAAACCATTTGAAGTCCGCAAACTCTGCTTATAAAAAAAGAAGCAAGAGAGACGAAAGAGGACATCGGCGAAAATCAAGTCTACAAAACCCCTCTACCAAAAATCCACCAAAACCCAAGAGTGCTTTGTAAGAACCACAAGTGTTTTGTAAGATAGAATAGATAAGACAGAAGAGAGAGATATCATTCTCAACCCCAGTATTGTAAGTTTCTTTTTTAAAAATCTATGTGCTAGTAATGTCTTGCAGTTGTCCTGTATCTTATGAATGTTTAATAAATAAGTCTTTCTAATATTCATCTCATGTTCATATATTAGTTTTCAATTTCGTTTTAATCTTTAAAAAAAAAATTGATCCTGTAAGTAAATGGTATCAAAGTGAGTTTAGGTGAGCTAGGCGGGATCCTAGATAAAATTTTGAGCATAAATAATGTAACGAGGAGTCATACAATTGCATAATTTTGAGAGAATTTGAAGATGTGAATTAAGTTAACTAGCCACCCGATTGCGTTGATTTTCACATAAGTCCGAAGAAATAAAAACAATTTTCATGAAATATATGAATCTTAAATTCTCTTATCAAGAAAGATTACTTATTAACATATACCACCTCAAACTTTCTTATTTGCATATATTTTCTTCGGGCTCGGATCCGGTCAGTGCTCGATTACGGTCAGTACCGAACTACACTACGTGCAAATCGAACTGCACCACTTATAAATCGAACTGCACAACCAATTGTTGGGTATATTTTTTTACTCTCTTATTGGATTCAATCAACTATTGAAAAAATATGAATTCCTAAGTATCATCAGTATCCAATAAGAGAGTAAAAAATATACCCAACAATTTGTTGTGCAGTTCGATTTGAACGTGGTGCAGTTCGATTTAAACGTGGTGCAGTTCGATACTGACCGAACTGACCGTAGTCCGCACTGACCGGATCCGGACTCATTTTCTTCTTTCATAACAAAATAATAATAGTATAATGCTCTCTTAACACAAAAAGAGGTTCCATTAATTAGAAAAAATTGTTATATAATTATCCAAAACTTCATGATTTATACGAGACCGGATCCAGTCAGACTTAATCCAGTCAGTTTGATCAGTACCGAACTGAACAACGTGCAAATCGAATTGCATCACCCATAAATCGAACTGCACAACCAATTGTTGAATATAATTTCACTCTCTTATTGATTCAATCAGCTATTGAAAAAATTATGAATTCTGAAGTATCATCATTATTTAATAGAAGAGTAAAATATATACCCAATAATTAATTGTGTAGTTTAATTTATAGATAGTGCAATTCAATTTACACGTTGTCAAATTCGATACTGATGGAATTTACTGGACCAAGTGAGATCCGGACCGATTTATACTGCTTTTAACAGTCAAATTTAAAATTTAAACTCTCTAAGCATTCATTATTGTCGACTTGACAATTCGTGATGTTACCTCAAAATCTCAAATGTCCAATCATATAATATAAATTAAATATTAAATATTAACCATTTGAAAAGAAGTTCCAAAACTATTAATTATTATAAAAATAACAATGAGTCATAGTTGGTACAATCATAGATGTCAAGATGCCTTAAAAAATAAGATTCAGAATTATATTACATTGGTCAATTCACCAATTCAGATTTTTAAAAAAAATATATATATATTTATTTTTAAAAAAAATATAAAATAATGAAATGATAAAATCATGGTATGCATTATCTAAATATAATCGGACCCGCAAACGGTGCACGTGCACGTCCCGTCAACAACACGTGGACCCCCATCTCTCGTTGGCGGTGGCCGTAAATCATCAACCGTCCGATTAGTGGTCCCTTTAAAAAAAAATTAGATTTTTCAGTGTTCGTGTGTGTGTGTCTCTGTTTGGAGTTTGAAATACTTACATTTAATAAATTCTGTCCAACCCTAGTTGGTGGGTGGATACCCAATCAGTAATACCAAAAATAATGCACCACTTCCCGGATTGACATGAATAAGTTTATCCACTCAGTATAAAATGGTGCCTGCTCATACAAAAAAATTTAAATTAATACAGTTGAATACAAGACTTACAATAATAGATAAATATATTCAACAGTGGTAAGCAGAACTTGATGATGATTTTCTTATTCACAATATCCAATTTAGATAAATTCTGTATTAAAAAATTGTGTAAGATATACAAC
The DNA here is from genome assembly GCA_030737845.1 of Acorus calamus. Lineage (NCBI taxonomy): Eukaryota > Viridiplantae > Streptophyta > Magnoliopsida > Acorales > Acoraceae > Acorus > Acorus calamus. The sequence continues at coordinate 25,656,397 of CM060878.1, read as the reverse complement.
AAGTAAAAAATAGATTCAACGTGTATTTTTTTTTTTACTTAGATCCTCGGCTTGTTTTGTGCTTGGATCAATCAAACAATCTCAAATTCATCAAATAAGATAGACCAATCCATTCATCACACATAAGTCCATTGATGATTTGATGTATTTACAATCGTGTGATTTTAACTATGATGATGTGGTAATCTCAAAATAACAATCAAACAAGATCCAAGATGAAAAAACAAATAGATGAACCAAACCATTTTTGTGGGTGTTTCAGCAGATTGAACTGGCCCTAAATCTTAATTAGATATTCACCCTAATAAAACTTCATTATGACCATCATGTGTAGATTTGATATATTATTTTTGACTTGTTTGTTAATCAAGCAACCAAAATAAGATTGATGCTCTAATTGGGGATGCTTGTTTGGTTGTTATCAGGCAAAACGACAGGGCACTGATGTTGATTGGCCAACAAAAATTTTCCATGTTTGGGAAAAATTTATACACGGAAGATTAAAAAAGAAGGCAAACATCAATAGTTCATTATATGATTATTAAGAATTGAAGAACAGTATGGATGCATGAATTAGCGTTGCTTGTCCATAAACAATGATTGATTTGTCTTAGAGAGGACAAATTTAGATTATATTATGTACTTTGTGTCGTGTCTTCCGTGCAAGGACTAAAAATAAAAAAGAAGACCCTCTTGGGAGTCACCCTGAATTTTTTTTAAAATAATTTCAATTCTCTCCTAAAAAAGAACACAAACTGCAATTCAGTCCTTGGGCCTCAATGTTTTTTTGAGACTACAGTAGACAATACTACGCCGAGAATATATATTCGTCGAACTAGCAAAGATTAAGTAGTAAATACAAGAGTAGAAGAAAGAAGTGACACATTAATCATGCAAGAAAGCTATGTAACATAAGGATGTGGTAGCATAAAAAAAAAGTATTTCTCTTGTTTGGATAAATTACAGTAATTATTTCTGGAAGAAAATATAAACATTTATTATAATTTCACAACATATATATGACTTACACTATCTTGTATAACTAGAGAAAAAAATAACAATGATGGGATAGGGAAAATACAATCGAATGGATATTAGTTAGATAGCTATCTATCCTAGAATATGAATTTATATCAATTAAAACTATGTTGGTAACCAAATATAAATTTATTTCTTATTTAGTTCACGGATAATTTATCTGGGTATAAAATATTTATATAAGAATAAATGATAATTAGATGATTTATGTTTTGGTAAAACTTTTACTCTGATTAAACTCACAAAAAGTACTAAAATAAAATTTGTGCAAACTAAGAAGGTTTGATATTCAAAATGAACAAAAATTTATTGTTTTAACAAATATATTGTAAAAAAAGACAGATACATGTAAAAAAGAAACTATATAATATAAAATGACATTGAAATTGAACCGTGAGATTGCTTGAGAGAGTTGAAATAAAGTAATCTCAATTAATATTTTAGTTTACATAATAAAATCTATAAAATTTGGTCCATGCTCCAATCCACACATAGCTCTGCCCTTGATCAATATATAATTGTTACAGATTATCATTACTAAACAACTTGTTCTTTGAATATTAAACTTACTCTTACATTATCCACAATCTTATTCTCATAACAACCGGGGTTAGTTTACATGCATGTATAGAAGTCTCTTCACTTTCTTCACTAGCACGGCCAAATAATTTTTAGTGGCTCATGGCCTTAATTAGACTTTTTGCAGCTTTACAACAAAGTGATGGGAAAAAAAAGATATATATTGAAAAAGAAGAGCCTTTATTGTTGTGTCTGTCCATTCTTTGATTGCATCCACAACTTCACAGCTCAAACGACCTATATTTCTTCTTATAAGTCCATTTTCAACATTTTTAAAAAGATAACATGGGAGGGAGACCAATGGCTTACTTTTCTTGACTCCATTGCAATCACTTTTGAAGAAAAGAAAGAAATTAAAGGAGAAAGAAGAAAAGTTGTTACAAATGTTGGTGATGGGCATGACATTGAAGGACAAGTTTTCAAACCCATGTGTTCCAAGGTTGTGTCTGTTGTACATGTTTTCATTGTGTCATTATTTTTTGGAAGTGTAGAATTCCTTTTGTTTCTCCTTCAATTCACAGTCTAGTGTACCCCATTGTTGACATTTTCTAATTACTATCTCTGTAATTGTTTTTTTTTAATTACACTCCTGTGGTTATCTTTGTAATTGATAGGCTTTATAAAAGTTTTTTAAATATGTATCATCTGATGAAATATACAATACTAAATTAGCATATATTTTATTAAGAACTTTGTTATACTCAGTCCCTTTTAAAGTTTCATATGCAGTCTTTTGTATTCCGTTTGCCTTATTTATTCACTATAACAAAATACATACATTATTATTAATGTATTCAAGTATCTATATACATTTGTTAGTGAATGTATATAATTCATTTTTAGTGTGTGTGTGTGTGTGAATGTATATAATTCCAATGCTGCTGCTTAAATGCCTTGGCTTTCTTCTTTTTTCTTTTTTTTTGTAAGATATTAAATTCCTGGGTTGAATTGTGTCATTGTTTGTTGACAGAAGCATTGGTAGCCCATAGATTTAACAATGTGGGCCAGGCCGGCCCATTGTTTCTGAGTGTACCCATTTATGAGAGATTTAATCGAACCATCTAAGTGTACCCATTTTAGTTGAAGTTTTTCTATAAAAAACAACTGTAAAAGACTTCAAGTGATGCATCACATTAGGCACAAATCATCAAAATGGTAAATTATAAAATGTATAATGTTAGGTACAGTCCAATTTCTAACCTAGATTCTAGTTTACATGTGTTTTGAATTTTTTAAAAATAGTATAATTTATCTAATGAGTTATATGCTTTTATAAAAAATGAAGCATGTACTCCATGTATTGTATGGATGCATTTATAAAAAATGTAAAAAAAAAATCGAAACATATACCTTGTTAACGTGAACATATATGTGTTGTTATTTTTTTATCGACGTATATAAAGCTGAAATTGGAGCTAGAAACGGATCTGAATATAACAACGCCCTTATAAAATTCACCAAGGCTGAGGAATTGAGAGAATGTAGGAGCATCTGTTCCCAATAACTAAAATATCTGACCCCAAAATTTTTATCCACCCAAAATCAACAAATCAAAATTATGCATTCCGGTTAATGTGATTAGTGAGGAAGAAAGAATGGAAAAAAAATAAAAGATAGAGAGAAGGACCACATATTTCAAAAATAATTTTAGAAAATTTTATACTCGGTCATTTTTATCAACCAAAACTCAGACCACACAAGTTTTATGTTATTTTTTAAATAACAAACATCATCTAATGAGGTATATGTTTTAATAAAAAAATGTAAATCTCTCTATTTTAAGTTTTATAAATCTATTTTTAGTAAGTGTACGGAAAAATTTAACAATGTATATATATACATTGTCTAACGAGTTATGTGTTTTACTGGATTTCTATAACGAAGCATATAAGACTGTAAAAACATTTAATGTAACTGCACCCAATAATTTTTGTTGATTTATGTTAAGGTGGAGCCACACATGGGGCCAGTGAGGAGGGGGTATAAAGACGCATATTTTTCATGTTAATACTTATTACATGAGAACATGATATTTATATGTCTTTGAAAAATGTGTATTATATGAAATTATTTTGGTCGAGCCATATTTTGATCTCCTCACCTGGCAATGGCCCGACCAAAATATGAAGAACGTGGAAGAAAGAAAAAAATAGGCTTAAAGTCCATGCATCATGTAAAATATTTTTTCTTTTTCTTTTTTTTAACATCACATAAAATCTTAGCATCAATCATTTTTACAATCTCAAATACAATATATATATATATATATATATATATATATATATATATATATATGGGAACCGATTACGTGCGGTGTGCGGTCAGTGCGGTGCGCGATCACGGGCCGTCGATCACGGGTCCATCGCATCGGACGGTCGGGTGCGATTCACGTCGACCGTTGGATGCGATGGACCCGCGATCGGACGGCCCACGTCGCGCACCGCACCGACCGCACACCGCACCTAATCGTCGGCATATATATACATATATATTTGTTAGTTTTTTTTACTCTTTGTATCGGTGTATATATTTGATTGAAATTTTTTTATATTTTTTATAAAATGATATTATTCAATTCACTTAAATATATGCTTCATAATTTATAAAAATACATATTATATATGATTTTTAAGAAATAAAAAGTTATGTTGTCACTGTTTTGGACTCAAAATGGACTGTAACATTTTTCATTTTTTTTTTCAAACGCCTCTATGTCATTATATGGGAGCGACCATGAATGATTTCATTTATTACTATGGTTATCATAGTATATTGGATTCTATTATAATGCATGACGCAAAATGTTTTATTATTTTTTCAACGTGAAAAAAATGCACTAATGCATTTCAGTATAGACTTTATTTTATACAACTGTATGTACTTAAATGAAAGAGTGTGTGATTCTTTTTTTAAAAAAAAAGTGTGGATTGCAATTGAGGTTGTAATGGAGCTGAACATATCATTTTCCAAAAATGTCTAACATTTTCCTTTGGATAATGTTACATCCAGCCCCATTTCCAGCATCAATTTCAGTATACATGTATTTTAAATTTTTTAAAAATAACATAATCATCCAATGAGTTACATGCTTTTATAAAAAGTTGAAACATATACTCTAATTAATTGCATGGATGCGTTTATAGAAAATGTAAAAAAATTCTTTCGAAACATATGTCTTGTTAACGTGAGCATATGCATCGATAATAGATAGAAATCTATCAACACATACAAAGTTAAAATTGGGGATAGAAATTGATCTAGGTGTAACTTCGCCCTTTTCCTTTTAAACGTGGCTCTTCTTTTGACAAATATAAGCCGATCCAAAGCTTAGGCTCATGGACCCGATCCAAAGCCCACCCGCTCAATCCAAATCCAATATTTTTAGAAAATGAGTAGCCAAAATGCAGATCACGTATTTTTTATATTTAAAATATAATAAACATCATTTGATAATTTATATTTTGATAAAAAAAATGTATATTATTCTATTTTAAATTAAATATCATTTTTAATAAATATAAAAAAATTAATGAGTGTATACGTCATCTAAAGATATATATGTTTCACTATATTTCTAACAATATATATGAGACAGCATTTTGTATTGTAAAAAAAGACTTAGTATAATAACACCTATATTTTTTTTAAGGGCACTAGTATTATGTCTATAGCCATTGGCATAGGCTTGTGCTCAAAATCTCAAAATAAATTGTTTGATACCTATTTTATTGGGGTTATTTTATTTTGTTTTTTAATTATTTAATTTAATTCTAAAAGATGATTCATTTATTTCTTTTTTATATTTTTAATTTTATTTATTTGTTATTTATAAATAATAAAATCTTACTGTATTATGTACTATTTTTTCATATTTACAACATACACATTTTTCTATTTTTATTTGTTTTCATATTTTTCATTTATTAGCCCAGTCTATGACATTAGCCAGCGGGTCGGGCTGACTAGTGGAAAACGATATGTTCTATCCATTCACAGTTCCATTCCTAGTTCCCCACACATTTTCATTTTTCTTAAATATATATATATATATATATATATATATATATATTTGCTAATTAAATATTAAAATAAAATAAAAACTAATATGTATTAAATCCATATATATTCACATTTTTAGTGATGGAATATTTATTAAAAGGATAATGTTATCCAGTCTCATTTTCAATCTCAATTTCAGTCTACATGTGTTTTGAATTTTTTAAAAATAGTATATTTTATCTAATGAGATACATGCTTTTATAAAAAAATGAAGTATATACTTCAATGAATTACATGGATGCATTTATAAAGAATGTAAAAAAATTCTTTCGAAGCATAAGTTTTGTTAACGTGAACATATGCGTCGATAGAAATCTATCGACGCATATAAAACTGAAAATAGGGTTGAAAATTGATCTGAGTGTAACAAGGTCTTTATTAAAATACTGAAGTATAATAGGCCGGCCTGCCTGCGGGCACAATTTACACATAAGAGAGAGAGAAAGAGAGAGAGAGAGAGGTGTGATTAAAAAACATCTACTGAGTGGGATGGAGCAAAAGAAAAGTCTAAGCACCGGAGTAGTGGCGGCTCAAAAAAAAATTTTTTTTTTTTATAGATAGGGTCACCTAAAAAAATACATTTTATCAAATTTTTAAAAAATCATACTCTTATCATATATTTATAAAAACATAAAAAAAAATTTCAAAAAATAGAACAACTTATGTTAATAAAAAAAATAAACTATCAGAGAAAAGAAATATGTGAGAAAGAGATGGTTCAAATCTAATGTTTATTAGGGTAACACTATAATAAAGGTAATTTGGAGGTTTTAAGTATAAAATCTAGTCTACGCAGAGTCAATTGGTGAGCTAGTGGGGTCACTAGTAAGCTGATAGATTGAGTTGCTATGGATTAAAATGGTGACAATAATAATTTAAGTTTTTTTTAAAAAAAATGTTCATCAATTTATGTGTGGCGCCGCCCATGACCGGGGGTGCATATTGAGGAAGAGGGGTGACGAATCCAAGAGGCATAGACTTTCTTTCTCCATTGGGATTTCTACTGAGTTCTTGTTTTATATTTTTGGTTTTTAATGTTTGTAGTACTTTGTTCTATTTTTTTCACCCTCAATTCTACATAATAGAAATATAATGTTATATCTAGTCTATTTTCTAGCTTTAAATCTACTTTCCAAGTGTTTTAAATTTTTTTAAAATAGTTTATATCATTTAATGAGATATATTTTTTTTAAAATAAAACATATACTCTAATGAATTACATGGATGCATTTATTAAAATGTAAAAAAAATTATCAAAACAGATACCTCATTAAGGTGAGTAGTTCTGATAATTTTCAATCGACGCATATGAGACTAAAATTAAGAATGAATAAGAACTAGGTGTAACAGTACTTAGAAATTATCAAAGTTCTTAAAAAAAAAAGTCTATTAAGCATAACCGCGTGAACGATTTGCTTAGGTCGACAGGTCTTTCTTTTTTTTGTCTGATGAGTTCATCAAAGTCAGCTTTTCGTAGGTGTTTCCACCTGTCACTTGCTTTTGATTTTAGTACATTTAATAAATCACTCACCACAGTTGGTTGTAAAATTGAAAAAGTTATTATACAGAGCTACAAACATGTACAGCAGGGTTTGGGGCATCTAAAATAGAGAACTTTGGCATCCAAATTCAAACAAAAATACAAATCAAGGGAAGAAATCATCCATTTCCAAGGAGCGCGTGTTGACTTTGGAGTAATGTTGTGATGTAATTAACACATCATCGTAACCTAAAAAATGTGATTTATATATTCAAATATTGTTTGGCACTCTGAATAAAAGCACGGGTCCAACTGAGTTTATTCACCATAGATCTAACATAATGTATTTGAAATAAATGTTAATGATTGCAATTTGAATGAGATTCCGAATATTGAATGTAGAAAAAAATTTATTAGGTTAACAATGTACTAAAAAGTGTTAAAAATGTATTGAAGATACTTAACAATGTATTTGAGAGTTATAACCATATACTAAAATATTTAGGCGGAGGACATTTTCAGTATTTTTAAACAGCATCCAGCTAGAGGGACACCTCCCCTCGCTAGCGAAGTAGTTGATGTGCACCCGCTCTACGCGGTGAACATGGATCGATCCCTGTCCAACCCCATATATGGGGTGTCCTTTCTAGGTTTAGGGACTTAATGTCCTGTTCTCTCAGCCCTTCATGGGCCTTGTTGTATCAAAAAAAAAAAAAATCCAGCTAGAGAGAATTAAAAAGACCTAAAAAAATTTAAAAAATTACAGGGACCTGAAAATAATAGACGGGTGACCATGGTGGCCCTAATTAATTTATTCAATTATTTAAGATATATTATTGGGTGAGACTCCATGTGAAACTCTAGATGACCCATATTCACACATTTTTGGCTAAACATTTTCTAAAATTAGTTCATATAACTTTTATACATGTAAGTTTTATAAAAATAGATAACAAATCCTTAAAAAATATGAAGAAAAATTACATAATATATAACATTTAAAAATGGATTAAAACAACATAAATAGATTTATAAAATAGAAAACCATCCAACTAAATACAAATCCTAAAAACATATGAACATAAAAACAAATAACATATTAACTTTTAAAAATAACATATAATTTTAAAAATAGATATAAAAAGAAAAAATTAAAATATGGAATTTTAAAATATAAAAAATAATACATGATCATGTAAGATAACATATTTTAAAAATCAAATAATGAATAAAATAAATGGAAATAGCTTAGGAATCGAATAACTAAATAATAAATAAAAATAGAATTTGAGACAAAAGAATAAATAGATAAAATAATTTTTAAGAAAAACACAAAATAACTCTATAAAATAGGAAACAAAAAAAAAACTGTCTTGCTAAATACTCTAATAAATCGCATACATAATTCATTTAACAATAAGAAAAAAGTCAAAATATTTTATTCAATAAAACATACATCTCTTTAATAAAATCGTGATTATAATAAGTCCTACATATCATGACTTCCACGTCCGTTTTAAGCCCATATTTGGAATAAGAATAAGGGTTAGAATAAATGGAGATAAAGTGGAATAATGATAAAATAGGTGTTTGGAAGGCTGAAGAGAATCTGTATGCAGAATCAACTGATATATAAAAGTGGTATATGGATTCTAACAAACACCTGGAACTAAGTTATTCAAGGTTATTCAACATAAAAGAAGATGTGGGTTCACTGTCCAATTAACTGTCATCACCTCTGATAAATCAACAGTAATCATTTTTTCACATTTTATCAATTCTTATCAACAACCTATTCACATTTTATTCAAATAAAAAAGTTTTATTATTATGTTTTTCAACGAGAACAATTCAAAACACAATCATACAAAATATCATTTTATTCTCGTTTATATTATCCTAACAGGTTAGATAAACACATCAAAGTCCACACCATTGACCTGTCTTATTATATATATTTCTCCGCGTAGCAACCTACCATGCTTGCCATGCAAGACTGCAACCTCTTTTAAAAGTCAAAACATTGACTATTTCCACAAAATCTCACCTTCTCCTCTCTCATACTCTCTGTTCGTATCTAAATAAAAACCCATCCCCACTTCATTCATTTCTACACCCCTCTCTCTCTCTCTATAGCAATACCCACAATCAAAAGCTTCTTCCTCTCTCTCTCTCTCTCTCTCTCTCAAATGGCAGTCTCTAAGTCCTTCACAGTCCTCCTCCTCCTCCTCTGCCTTCTATTCTCTTCTCCATCTTCTTCTCTTGCCAGACCCATAAGTGATCTGAATCTCGCGCTTCCCAAAGGACAAGTTGAAGGTTCTTCTTCTTCTTCAATGGAGAGTACACCATGCGACCTCGGCTTCTTCGACGAGTCTTCGAAGGTGGTCGTCGTGGAGAAGTACTACCAGGCGACGACTCTGTTCAACAGGCTTCCAAGAGGGAGGGTTCCACCGTCTGGGCCAAGCAAAGGCATCAATCAGAACGGCCAATGATGAAACACAAAGAAAGAGCTTTTTTGTTCATTTTTTTTATACATATATAAAAAATTGTATATATGGATGTGGGTCTTTAGCATATCTATATTGTTAATCGTTTTGAGAAGATTAATGGGTTTTTTTTGGTTGGGTTATATTGAAATCAAGTGGATTTGATGTAGCTTTGGTTATTTGTTAGTGAGATAATAATACAGTGTATTCTTTCATCAAGTTTTAGTTTTGATACAGATCTTTTAATTTGTGTGTTGGTGGTTGTTTAAATGTCGCATCATTTCCATTTGACCTTTTGAATGATATTTCATGTCGTGTTGTCTATGTTTCATAGTACTACATCGACTACTCCCACCATCTTTGAAACTATTGGGTTTTTTTTATATATAAACTGATCGGATGATCAAAAGTTTAACCAATTGGGTTACATATTTAATCTGGTGAGACCCAATCTGAAAAGTGATAACACTGCAAGTTAGATTATCTGAAAGAAAAACTTAATAAAATGAAGGAATTTAAATAAAAAGAAATGACTTCTATAAATCATTTTTTTGTTTGTATTGTGCATGCAATGAAAAGTGACATAGGATAGGAAAAAAATTTATGATTGATTTGAGAATATTACATGGAACGAAAGTTTATTGAGAAAAACTAATCTAAAATAGAAAAAAAAACACATTCAAGTTATTTATTTATTTATTTTTATTTCGGTGGTCTTATCCCAGTGCCGGACTGGCACTGGGCTCCTAGGATGGATGCAATATTTTAAGGAAGAGAAAGTCAGATGTGGTGGCGTGAGAAGTAAGATCTTTGAATGTGGGCCCAGTCAAATTTACTGATTAGCAACAACCGAGTAGTTGTGTTTGACCGTCGCCGTCTGCGTGTGACTTTTGACTATGCCGTCGCTTTAGATTAGGCGTCATTTTCTCCCGGCATTCACGTGATTTAGGTAGGTGCACTACAGGCAGTCTGAGTCTGATTTTGTAGTTCGTTTTGCAGTCCTAAGATAGTTTAGTATATATTGCGTTATTTTAGCGTATAGGTCCTAACATAGTATATGACCTAATTTTTTTTTTTTTCATTATGAAAAAAAAATACGTTAATGTATCTTAGTATATACTTTATTTCATATAATAACATGCACTTCAAAAGATGAGTATATGGTTTTTAAAAAATCATGGGCTGTAAAATGGGCTGCAAATGGGGCTGTGTATATCTTTTTCCTTTAGGTAGATGGTATGGATTTAATGGACCTGACTTTTCAAACTTAAAACTTAGGCCCTCGATCCATCTAAGCGATGGCCTGGCCCAATCTGAGATGCGCCTAACACGGGAGATGTACATATTGTGTGATCGAAAATGGAAAATGTTAATGTGAATTTTTTTATAGTCCAAAATTTAGACCACACAAATTTTTTTTAATAGTAAATATTTTTTAGTGAGTTATATATTTTAATTTAAAAAAAGTGTATATCGCTCTATGTCGAGTTGAATGAACTAATTTTAAGTGAATGTAAGAAAAAAAAAATTTAACGAGGTGTACATCATTTAATGATATATATACTTCAATGAATTTCTAATGAAATATATATAAGATTGCATTTTGTACTGTAAAATGAACTGAATGTAATGTCACCCTTTAAAAATCAACTTTATTGGGCTGGTTGAATCTTCAATCGTCAACTAGTTGAACTGATGATTTTGTAAGAATCAACTATGGGTTGTTAAACTGTCTTATCTGTGCTTGGCACAGTGGTTGGGGACGCCTCTGTGCTTTACAGGGGATGTTCCATTTGGGCTGGGTTTCTTGGGCTCTGGCCCACTGTTGTCCTTGGGCCTTGTTGGCCTATGTATCTATAGTTATAGGTTGTTCTAGCTGTTGTCAAGTCAAGATTGTTGTCCTGTCCAGACCTTTATACTATAAAAAAAAAAAAAAAAAGGGTTGTTAAACTGGTTGTTTTCAAACTATATATAAATTAATGTAAAAATTCAAAATAATATGTGGGGGTATCTCTTCCTGTGAGAAATTGTTACATTCTTTTATTATTTTATGTTTTAATTTAAATAATATAAAAAAATGTATTAAGACATATAAATTGACTCATAGAGTTTAAGACATATAAATTATTATATTAGTTACTTGTTAAAATATTAATCAATAAATATTTATATTTTAATAAAAATTTGCCATGATCTATAAAACTTTAAAAATATAAATAGGTTAGACGAGATAATCATCGAAAAAGGAATTATAAAGAATTGCGTAATTTTTCCCCTAAATTTTAATTATAAATAATATTAATATTTTTATCACATCATGACAATATAAATGGTAGTTCGATTGTAATAACATGAACTCTAATGCTTCGCTCTGTTGTCCCCTGTGAATCTGTGATCAAGAAAAAATAAAAACCTCTCTTTCTTTCTCTACAAGACAATACCCCCAACACTCTCTCTCTCTCTCTCTCTCTCTCTCTCTCTCTAATAAAAAACAATGAGAGCTTTTAAAAGGGTATCACTTTATTTCCTTCAAACACACTCACAAACCCAAATTCCAAAGACCCATCTCTATAAAACCACTTCAAAAGCTTCAGATTCAATTCCTTGGAAGTGCAAAGATGGGTGTCTCGGATCCCACAAGAGATGATGAAGCTGCTGATCAGGATCCGAGTAGGAGGAGATTTGAGAAACAGTTGGTGGAGATGGTGGTGGAGGAAGGGAGGGTGAAGGAATTGGAGGAGCTGCTGTTCTATTGGGAGGAGTTGAAGTCACCTCTGTTTCTTGATCTGTTGTGCAGCTTTTATGGGGAGCTTTGTAGGGACTTGTTCAGTGGGGATGATGTTAATTGATAAGCGAATGATTTTATTTATTTATTTATTTACTTTTCATACTGTTGTTGTCGGATCTTTTTATTTTAAAAAATTTGAATGAAGGTTTTTATCTTTGAGCATGTATAGTGGGAGTAATGTATGGATGTTTCTGTGCTTCATGATTGAATCTTTCTGCATTGTTATTTGATCCGAAGTGATTTTGGGTTTGGATCAGACTTTCACTGTCAAGAATTTGATGTGACAACCAATAAGAGGCTATCACATAGACAATGTAAAAAATTATTTTTATTGTTTTAATAGACTCTTATTGACAAAGAAATTATCACAAGTTATGTTCATTTTTTTAATAAACTCATACCATCTACATGACAACTTCTTATTAGCTACCACAGGGAATTCTTCTGTCATTGATGCATGAAATCTGATCTCGTACTCATGAGCATGAAATAAATCATGGTTCACCGTTGTCGATCACTTAAATGGGATCGAGTTATCCCTCCATGACCAGGTCGTGCTGGTGTACTCATGCGATATTGTATGATCTTCTAGCGTAGCGTATATTATATTATCTCAACAAATATTTTATTACAACAAAACGGAAAGAAAATGTATTTATTCATATTAATATTTGCATCATACTTTTTTTTTTACTTTATTGTCTAATTATATGATTCATAAGAAAAAAGGAACAAAATGTGTGAGGAATGCAAAAGGGGTTGAGCATAGTCCATTCAATATAGGAAAATGATAGTCTCAGTCATTTTTATCAACCAAAACTCAAACCACACATGTTATCTTTTTTTTAATAATAAGCATCACTTAATGAGATATAATATACGATGACATTTTTTATAGTTAAAAAAACTAAATGTAACAACGCCTTTTATATATATATATATATATAGGGAAATGATATCGTGCGGGTCGTGCGGCGTCGACCATGGGCCGTCGATCACGGGACCATCGCATCAGACGGTCGGGGGCGATTCATCTCGACCGTTGGATGCGATAGACCCGCGATCGGACGACTCACGTCGGATCCGTACCGATCGCATATTATCACTCGCGTATATATATATATATATATATATATATATATATATATATATATATATACGGGGATGATAATATGCGGTCGTGCGGTCGTGCGGTCGCGGTCGTGGGCTGTCCGATCGCAGGTCCATCGCATCCAACGGTCGACGTGATTCGCACCCGACCGTCCGATGCGATGGACCCGTGATCGACGGCCCGTGATCGCGGACGCACCGACCGCACGACCGCATGTAATCACTTCCCTATATATATATATATATATATATATATATATATATATATATATATATATATATATATTAGATGTTCCTTGTTATTATAATACATATGTATTATAATAACATATACATTAGGTTGCAGAGGGAGCTAGAACGTATCATTTTTAAAAATGAGCGCTTTCAGTCTATTTTATAGCCTGTTTTACAGCCTATACACTATAATAATGCAGTATATAATATGCTATCATAGTATAGAAGATTAAATCATATTATATGATGTAAAATATTTTATTTTTTTTTAAACTAAAAAAATATGCTAATGTATTTTAATATATACTTAATTTCATATAACAATGTTCACTTTATTTGAAAAACACATAATTTTAAAAAAATAAAAATAGATATCAACTGCGAACATATCATTTTTCCGAAATTAAAACATGTCCATTCAATGACCCGCACTTATCCAAAAACATGGCCCAGAACGTTGGAACAAACATTAATTCCAAGCCCAATGAGTTACATGTGTCCCAACCGAATTAGGTGATGGTGTGTTTTTAAGATAATGTTATATACAACTCCATTTTTAACCTCAACTTCAGTTTATAAATGTTTTAAATTTTTTAAAAATAATATATTTTATTTAATAAGGTATATATTTTTATAATAACTAAAATATGTACTCAAATAAATTATATTTATACATTTATAAAAAAATATATTAAAATATATACATTATTAATGTAAATATATGTTATGTTTCTCTCGACGCATATGAAATTGTAAACTGAAAAGAAAAAAAAAACTGTGATAGTAGCTTCTAGAGTTTTTAATCGCTCGTGTATGTAATCTTTTCATTAACAAATCCCACATATTAAGAAGTTTGTTTTTGTATTTTTTTTATTGTTAGTTAAAAATAAAAACTTAAATAATAATTCTTTATAGTGTGATTTTTGTTTTGTTTTTATTTATTTATTTTTTGAAGATTAATTGTGTTGTTACTCATTATATTTTTTTCATATATATTCTTTGGGGTCCCATTTCATAAATTCGCCTAAGTCCCATTCTAGTTTGATGAATTTCTCAGGGTCGGCCTTGTTGGTTGACCACTTAATATATGTGCTTATTAGAATGATATTTCAGTTTATTTTATAAGTGCTGAATTTTATTTTGATGTTTGGTTGAATATTTAAAAACGTGCTTGATTTTTCACAAACATGAACCCAATAATATTCATAGAGTTATAAATCATTTCATTATACAATAAAATCATATCCTAATAATATTTCATCATTTTCCAATCCAACAAAAAACAATGCAGAAAATTAAGTGAAAGAAATTCGGTGATTTTTTTGTTGAGGATAAACACTTAATGCAGATATAATAAGGGCTTATTGTGGGATCCTACCAAACAACCTTGTAACCAATTAAGTGCTCAAAAAATCGCATTCACCTAAATAAGTGTTGATTTTCGGCCCAACCAAACACCACCTTAAACTTGTGGTTATAATTATTACATTTTACTATATACCAAAGCAACCATGAATCTTCATGGGTGATAGAGAGAACAAAGAAGACCACCAAGCTAACTAGGAATAAAAATTTATATATCCAACCCTACTTTTTAATTTTCGAGCTATATATACATATTTACCAGTGGATAAAAATTTCTAACTAATAGGTCCAAGTCTCAAATCCCACTTTGAACATGTTTGGATGCGTGATTGAAATGCTGAGACTTTTAAGATCTTACGTTTTACACTCAGCTTTTGAAATTGATTCTTTTGTTAGCTTTTTAATCTCTAGATTTTTTTAAGCTGTGTTTGAATGTGCGATTGAAAAGTTAAGATCATTAGAATCTTGTGTTTCAAACTCAACCTGTGAAAAACATAATTTTATTAGCTTTTCAATTGTAAGATTCTTTGACATAAAAAAGAAAAATAGTGTTTTTAAAAGTAAAACACTGAAAATGTGTTTAAATAATGTAGAATCTACCAAAACACACAGAGTCGGCTCTGAGGGTAGGCGACCAAGGCAAATCGCCTAGGGCCTCTAGCCCAAGCAGGATCCTATTTCCCTAAAAATAAGATTATATTAAAACTATTTGAATATTTTTAGGATTAAGATTTAATGTTTTTTTAGAAAAAGCGTCCATATATTTGTTTTCCATCCTTTTTTATCCCATATTTTTGCTTTTTTTTAATGTTCATCAAATAGGATAACCTAATTAATAATCGTTCTTCTTAGTAACGTGTTTTTTTGTTTTGTTTTTATTTTTTTAAAAGAAACTATATATATTTTATTTTTGGGGACTCATTTCATGAACTCGCCTAGGACTCATTTTCATTAAATGAATCTCAAGTTCGGCCTTGAAAACACATATCTAAGTATGGCAAAATTTAAAAGTAAAATGGTGGTTTAAAAAACTGAACACAAAAAATATATTTAAATTCACGTTTGAAATTTTTTAATTTTTTAAACGTAAAATCAACCTAAATACATATTAAAAAAAGACCAAACTTACCCAACATTGGATTCTAGAAGCTAGTCATTAGTCATCCAATAAGACATTAAACATGGATAAACAACAAAAATAACATATAAAAAATGTAGCAAGAGAAGTCATGAGATTTGACAGTGCAATCACCACAATGTCATGAAAGGAAGAAAAAATAATATAACTCACCTAATTAAATTATTTAAATATAAATGAATGATGAATGAAATTAGGCAGGTGGAAGACTACAATGTGAAAGCGACATATCTTTATCCATGCACCCAAACGGCGGCTACCCTAGCTATCATCATTGATGGAATCAGATTGGCTGCAAAGCCAAATTAATCCACATTTTTATTTTGGATTCAATTATTGACTAATTCACTGTGGAACCCAACTGACCCAAATAAACTCACCGACCAAGCATGTGCTTTTGTCTATACACAGCCTGTCCCCACCGTCAGAATTCTAAACACATTTTCTAGTCTGAACTGGATTTGTCACATTCATAATTAAAACTCAGACTTTATATATTTTTATTTTAAAAAAAATAATAAATATTATCTAATGAGATATATGATTTGATAAAAAATATATATCGATTCATTTCGAGCTGAATGAATCAATTTTTAATAAGTGTAAAATATATTTAATGTGGTATTTCAACATCTAATGAGGCATATGCTTCACTGATATCTAACATGATATATAGGATTTTGTTTTGAACTAAGAAAAAAACTAAGTGTAACAACACTTGAATACTTATAATGGAAAAATCCAAATAACCCATTGTAAAATGCATGGAATTTATATAACCCACTCGTTTTTTTTTTAAATCCATATAACCTTCGAAAACATCTATGTAAATCTAAATAACCTCGCGAGTTAAACTTTCGTTGACAAATGATAAATATTCTTTTTATTAACCTTGACTAAAAACATAGTAAAAAAACTCTTATAATTTGTTAAAAAATGCAAAAAGAATCTGTATATGACAATTTTAACCCTCTAAATAGATTATAAAACCCTATCCGAAGATAAAATCGTCATTTATATACGACTTTTAGCACTTTTAACACATTGTATGAGTTTTTTTGGTATGCTATATTTTCAACCATGGTTAACTAGATAGAATATTTACATAATAATTCTAATCTATTAATGAAAATGATTTTTCCTATTTTTAAATATTTAACCTGTTTTTTTGCAGTGGGAACAGAGTGATTAAGGAGAAATATAATGAACAAATATAAAAATATGTCAACCTTTTTTTTTAAAAATAGTATAACATAACAGGGAAGAATAAACAATTTAGGTTTTTTTTTAAAAATTGTGCTATTTTGTTCACTCTATTCTATTAATATATTAGAGATCACATTTAAATAATTTATCATCATCTTTTATAATCATAAGTTCACGTGAGAAATTTTTTTTTATTTTATAAATCTCACATCTTATATTTATCATTATTATATTTTCCTAACAAGCATTACTAATAACATATCAAATAGTAAATAACTTATTCATTATTTATTTTTAAATAGATTATATTATTATCCAAACAAATATTTATTAATTCTTTATTGGATACTGACAAATACTAAAATCGGATCACATCGCCTCCTCACAATGGGCGTGCCTAGTCTACGTGTTTTATTTTTGTGAGTGGTTGAATTGTTAAAGAAGCTTTTATATAATAAGAGAAGATAAGTAACAATGACTGATTCATGAAGGTGGATATTTTTTTTATTAGAGAGATCTACGTGGTTGATATTACGATTAAACTGAAAATGTTATTTTTGTTCGTTTGTTCCGATCTTATAAAAAATTAACATAGAGATTATTAGTTCTCACTTGGGCTGCAAATTATAATTAAAATACTAGTTATTGTATTGGAATGGATTTGTCAGGTCCTTAAAAGACCCTGTAGAGGCAAATATGTTATTTTATTCTTCTAAATGTATAATACTAAAGCATGTTCCATCCTAATCTCATGAGCACGTAGAATGAACTCTCAACTTACCAGTTTCTAGGTGTTTGCTTGCATGACGGAAAATAAAAGAAAACCAAGCTTTTTCTTTCTGACTACTGAAAAATTGTGTTTTTATCAAATAAATAATAGAAAATTTTTTTTATCACTTTTCATTTTCTATTTTATCTTATTAAGAAATATAGGAATTTTTTTTCATTTTTTCACTACATGTACAAAATCAGGAGGGGTTAAAATGAAATTTTTTACATTCCATCATTTTTCTTTTGATCTAAATTCCTTCATTTTCTTTCATTTTCCTTTTGAAATTGGGCATAAGTAGGGCTGGTAAACGAGTCGAGCAGCTCGGGCTGGTAAACGAGCCGAGGCTCGGTTAAAGCTCGTTCAATTAGATAAATGAGCCGAGTTTGAACAATTTTTAAAGTTTGATTTGTAAATGAGCCAAGCCAGAGCTTGGACGAGCTCGTTTACTTAATAGAAAAAAGGGAAACGAGCTGAGCTCGAACCGAGCCCGAGCCCGAGCTTATGTTATTTTCACATGTATAAAGTGTTGTGATTTTTCAAATGTTATATAGGGTTTTTTTAGCTAAACAAGCCCGAGCCGAGCCTTAATTCGAGTTTCGACTTTGCTTATTTAACAAACGAGCTGAACCAAGCTTTAACCGAGCTTTTCACGAGCCCAACGAGTCGAGCTTGAACACGAAATGAAGCTTGGTCCCGAGCCGAGCCGAACCGAGCCCGAGCCGAACTTGCTGCTAAACGAGCCGAGCAAGAGCAAGTCAAAGTTCGGCTCGTTTGGCTTGTTTACCACCCCCTAGACATAAGCACACCCTAAAAATGAAACCTTTTATGTCCCATTGCATTTAGATTGTGTCAGGTTTAAAATTTTTCATTTTTCAAATAATGTTAAGTAACAACTCATTTTTTAGTCTCAATTTCAGTTTACACGTATTTTTAAATTTTTTAAAAATAACATATATCATTTAATGAGTTTTATGCTTTTATAAAAAATGAAACACATGCTCCAATGAATTCTATGAATGTATTTATAGAAAATGTGAAAAATTAAAATTAATGCATATGTCATGTTAATGTAAGTATATGTTTTGATGATTTTTTAGGAAGACATGTATGGGATTGGAAAAAATTACGTGGAGCCGCACTCATATTTTTTTTATTTTGTTTTATTATTGTAGGAAGCGAATTTAGCCAGGACAAAGAATAAGAAACAAAACACAGCATGACCCATCTCTCAACCGATGAGCCCACAAGCCAAACTGCGAGCTCGGGCCCATCGGGCAACACCAGGATAGGGCACCACTGCCCGCAAAGCGTATGGGCCTGACAGGCCCAGATGTGAGCGAATGAGAAAAACAAAGGAGAATCAGGACGGGCAGGTCATATGCCCGACTACGGCTCAACACGGGTAAGATTGCCCGACCAGAGTGTTGAAGCTATTATTCGCGTAACCACGAGGGCGGTCAAGACTGTGGCAGCTCACCTCGATCAACGGGCACAACAATGTTCATGACTAGGCCTGTCAACGGGTCGGGTCCAGACCCGGACCCGACCCGACCCGGACCCGATTACACGTGTAATATACCCGACCCGATTTGGACCCGACCCGGCGGACCCGAACAAACAAACGGGTCGGGTCCGGGTCCACCCCGCCCCGACCCGTTGGACCCGAGACCCGATTGTTTTATTAATATATGCTCATATATTATAAGACTATTAGTATTAGTTGATACATAATTTTTTTTCTTACTTAACTTATGTTTGTATCCATAAGTTCATAAATCATAATCATAATGCCATAACATTTTTTTTGTTGTGTCGATGTTGCAACTTGCAAGAATTTGATTGTTTAATATGTAATAACTTAGTAATGTATTGTCATCGGTTTGTTTTGGACAATTAACTTATTAGCTTTTGAATTTGTATAATTAATTAGTTTGTTGCATGATTTATGTTTATTATTTTAGTTAATATGTTAATGTTTATTGTTTTGAATGTTGTTTAGGTTAATATTGTTTTGAATGTTTTATAATTAGTTATCTTTATTGTTTAGGATAATATGTTTTTTATGTTAGTGGTTATTGTTTTGGATATTGTTTAATGATTCATTTACTTTTTTTGAATTGTATAAGATTATGTTCAAACATAGTCTCATTAATAATAATGTTTTATACAAAAAATTTCAAATAGAATGATAAAGCAAACAAATATATGAGATCTTCCTCTTTTCTTTTTTTTTTGCCAACCATCCGGGTCGGGTCGGACCCGGACCCGACGGGTCCGGGTCCGGGTCCACATTTCCCCGGACCCGCCGGGTCCTAGATTGGACCCGGACCCGTCAGGTCTTGTCACGGGTCGGGTCCACCCCGACCCGACCCGGACCCGACCTGTTGACAGGGCTATTCATGACTGAACGGTGGTTCGGACATGAGCCCCTTCACTAAGAGCAAGACGATTATCAAAGGGAATATTCTCTAACATCCTAAAGGACAGTGCGTCAGGGAAACCGTTATAGGCGAATGATAATCCCCAGGCGCCACGTGTCCCGAATCTGTATGCCCTGCAGGGGGTATCATATCACGTTATGGACACCCCCCGAGGTCCCAATCGGCACGCCCCAATTCCTTCATTTTCTTTCATTTTCCTTTTGAAATTGAGCATAAGTAGGGCTGGTAAACGAGCCGAGCAGCTCGGGCTCGGCTCGGTTAAATCTCGTTCAGGCTCGTTCAATTAGATAAATGAGCCGAGTTTGAACAATTTTTAAAGTTCGATTTGTAAATGAGCCGAGCCAGAGCCTGGACGAGCTCGTTTACTTAATAGAAAAAAGGGAAACGAGCTGAGCTCGAGCCGAGCCCGAGCCCGAGCTTATGTTATTTTCACATGTATAAAGTGTTGTGATTTTTCAAATGTTAAATAAGGTTTTTTTAGCTAAACAAGCCCGAGCCGAGCCTTAATTCGAGTTTCGACTTTGCTTATTTAACAAACGAGCTGAGCCAAGCTTTAACCGAGCTTTTCACGAGCCCAACGAGTCGAGCTTGAACACGAAATGAAGCTTGGTCCCGAGTTGAGCCGAGCCGAGCCCAAGCCGAACCTGTTGCTAAACGAGCCGAGCAAGAGCAAGTCAAAGTTCGGCTCGTTTGGCTTTTTTCCACCCCCTAGACATAAGCACACCCTAAAAATGAAACCTTTTATGTCTCATTGCATTTAGATTGTGTTAGGTTTAAAATTTTTCATTTTTCAAATAATGTTAAGTAACAACTCATTTTTTAGTCTCAGTTTCAGTTTACACGTATTTTTAAATTTTTTAAAAATAACATATATCATTTAATGAGTTTTATGCTTTTATAAAAAATGAAACACATGCTCCAATGAATTCTATGAATGTATTTATAGAAAATGTGAAAAATTAAAATTAATGCATATGTCATGTTAATGTAAGTATATGTTTTGATGATTTTTTATGAAGACATGTATGGGACTGGAAAAAATTACGTGGAGCCGCACTCATATTTTTTTTATTTTGTTTTATTATATCTAATAAGTGGTTTATATTATGAACAAGTCATTTCAATGGTGGTCTCAAAAAGATCTTGGGGGTGGGATCTTTGTAGAAAGCTAATGAAAATGTGTCATATAAATAGAATGCACTTTAAACCCTCCAACAAAATTTTTTTTTATCTATAGCCCCCGTTTGTTTTAGGTATAAGTCTTTGGATAATTGCAGATAATCCTGGATAAGAATTTTAGTGTATTTGTTTATCCCAAATAACCCCTGATAAAATATGTCAGAATAAACTGGTATAAAGTGGTATATGGATTCCACTCAATCTATGGAATTAAAGATTTTTTTTTGAAATTTTTCATGGAATTAAAGTTATTCTAGATTATTCTACTCAAAAAATATGTGGAGTCATTATCAAATTAATTGTCATCACCTTTTATAAATCACTTGTCAAATCAACTATCATTATTTTCTCATCTTTTTAAATCTTTATCCATAATTTATTCACGTCTTATCAAAACAATAAAATATTTATTCTTACGTTTACCAATAAAAATAATTTAAAACACAACCAAACACAAAATCATTTTATCTTTATTTATACTCACTTATGCTTGGACAAATGTATACGCTGTCATAAATTCTATCCCTTATTTTAAATGGGAGTTAAAAGTCTATTCAACTATATGTGTTCACCCATTCACGACACAATCATCTTATGTGACGGATTTCATTTATTATTGTAATTTTGTTATATGTAGTTAGTAAGACACACCCGATTCAAAGATCTTGCATCACCTACACCAATTTTTTTGGAAATTTTTTTAAAATAACCCCTTCAAAAAAAAAATTTCACTTTTGTCCTCAGGGCTAGTTTATTTGCAAAACTGGCCATGTGATTGATTTGACCCCGGTCAGTGCGCCACGTTGACGCGCTGACCGATTGACATATTGTCACGGCAGAGACGTGACTTACAATCACGTCTCCGCTGTTTACCCCGCGCTTGTGGTGAACTGCACCGCGCGCGCGGGGTTATATATGTCTCCCCCACACGGGGAGACGTGATTTTGAATCATGTGTCCTCCTGTGGGGGAGCCATGCATGGCCCCCGCGGTCGCGCGGGGGTATTAATTATTATTTTTAATTTTTTTTAATTTTTATAAAATTAATCAAATTAACATAGCCAAAAGATAAGAAAAATAATAATAGTCAACTATTTATATAATTTAATTTTTCAAAGTAATATATCGTTAGAGATAATCTAGGAAAAATAAAGCCTAACTATAATTTAAAATTAAGTTTAAATTTTATAATTCAAATAAAATTAACATTTAATATTTAAATAATATTTAAATTTTAATTTTATAAAACAACCATTTATAAAAAAAAGAGAAAAAAATAATATTTCAATATATGGATATCTTATAAAATTTGAAATATTATTGTTTCCTCTTTTTTTTGTTTTTATATAAATGGATATCTTATAAAATTAAATTTTATAAATTTTTATTTCCTCTTGTTAATTTTTTTATAAATGGTTATTTTATAAAATTAAAATTAAAATATTATTTAAATATTAAATATTAATTTTATTTGAATTTCAAAATTTAAACTTAATTTTAAATTAAAGTTAGGCCTTATCTTTCCTAGATTATCTCTAACGATATATTACTTTGAAAAATTAAATTATATAAATAGTTAATTATTATTATTTTTCTTATCTTTTCACTATGTTAATTTGATTAATTTTATAAAAATTAAAAAAATTTCAAAAAATTAATTAACACCCCCCGCGCGCTCGTGCGTTGAGCTTCACGCGCGCGCGGGCCATGCATGGCTCCCCCACAATCACATCTCTCCCAGTGGGGGAGACATATATAACCCCGCGCGCGCGGGGTAAAACGGCGGAGACGGATTGTAAATCATGTCTCCGTCGTGGCACTATGTCAACCGGTCAGCGCGCCAACGTGGCGTGCTGACTAGGGGTGGTAAACGAGCCGAACGAGACGAGCTTTGACATGTTCATGCTCGGCTCGTTTATAAAAGAGTCGAGCCGAGCTGAGCCGAGCCGAGCTCACGAGCCTTAACGAGCCTAGCGTTTTTCTTCATTTGAGGGTTGAAAATAAAATTTTAGTTTAAATAAGCCAAGTTCATGAGTCTAAATGAGCATAATTTTGTATTGATTTAATATTCTGATTTTATAAAGAAGTTTAGTAAAACTTTAACTAAATTTTTTATAACACAAAAGAGAGAGTTTGAATAAAAAATGAAGTTCGATTCATGTCCTGAGTCTAACCGAGCTTTAAAATTGTTCAAGCTCGCTCATTTGTTAATTGAATGAGTCTGAAGGAGCTCAAACCGAGCCGAACACGAGCTGAACCGAGCGGCTTGGTTCGTTTATCAGCCCTAGTACTGATCGGGGTCAAACCAATCCCATGACCAGTTTTACATATAAACTAGCCTTAGGGTGTGTTTGGTTGCGCGATTGCGCAGCGTTTGCGATTACAGGAAGCTGCGTTTATAGTCATGCAACCAAACAGTTTTGTAATCGTAGTTTTAAACCCAGCGATTGCAGGCAAATAATATCTAAAAGCTGCGATTTCAAAAAGTTGAGAAAATGAGCTTGCTGCAGAATCAGTTTTGCAATCGCAGATTCCTTCATAATCAATTTTACAATTGCGCAACCAAACGCACCCTTATGGTCAAAAGTGAAATTTGTTTTTGAAGGGGTTACTTTTAAAAATTTTCTTTTTTTTTTTATACCGGTTAGTGCCCATTTTTGAATGGGAGAACAGGAAAATACAAAAAGTAAATAAATAAAATAAAGAATAGGGATTTTTCATTATTTTATTTCGAAAGTAAAAAAAAAAAATCTCAAAAGATTTTGTCCGGAAACTTTGGATTTCGAGCTCTGAAAATGCCAAAAGATCCCTAAATAGCATTGCAGGCTTCTCATCAGCAAAGCTTCAATGGCGGTCCCAGAAAGCCATTACGGACTCCATTGAAGACTTTATATCCGAAACTGCAAATAGACAGTCCCCAAAACAGTGTGAAATATGAGTGGGTTTTGTCAGAGTAACAGAGGAGGACAAAAAAAAAGTTGGTGGTGGGGGCAAAAGCAATCACTATAGCTCCAAAAAGCTAAAAATGCAATAAAAAAAAAACCTTTTTTTTTCTGGGTTGGGTTTTCTTTTTAAATGGCGGATTAAGAGATATGGTTCAAGATTGGCACGTTGAAGTTGAATCTCACGTGGTTTGGTATAATGATGAGTTTATGTGAAGTGGGTACTTTAAAAAAACGTTTTTTTTAGGCTTCTGATATTGTTTTTTTTTGCAGAGAAAAAAAAGGTTGAGTGAGGTTTCTTGCAATAAATTATGTAATGGGTATGGGAAAAAATTGTTTTTTTTCTTCCTTTCAATGCAGCTTTAACAGACTCTAATTTTAAAATGATCTTCATGTTTTGGTATGTGTTTTTATTTTTTAATAATGTGTGGAACAAGGATTTGTTCTTCTTCATAACTAAAAAACAAAGAATAAAAACTGTTCCTTTATGCACCACTCATAATTCCACTTTCGTGTGGGGAAGGTGTGTAAAAAAGGGGAATTGAAGAGTGTCTTGAAGGACCATATTTAGTTCTTTGAATGTGAGTTTGATTTGGGTGATTGTTATGTTTTCTTCCATACCACGTGGTTTGGTCCTTTTATCTTCTCATGATCTCAACATGCTTCAATGGCTCCACACATCTTTTGTGCATGTTATTTTTGTCGGCTAACCCATCTTGTAAAATCTCTTTTTTTTTTCTCCCACTTTTATTTCTATTTATATGGGTATTGTGTCACATGGGTTTGTTTTTTGTTCTTATCACTGATGTGTGGTTTCTACATCAAATGCAGCACCCAGTTTTATGATAATATTTTAAAGCTAAGGCCTCATAAGGTATGGAAACACCCCCCTTTTGTTCTATTTTTTCAATTCATTGAAAGTTTTTGATAGTTCATGAGAAGCTAAGTTTTTGGTAGTTTATGAGAAGCTTTGGTTTTTTTCTTTTAAAAAAAGCTGACCTTCAAATGCACATCAGAAGGAACATAGAACTGTTGTGAACATTGCATGATGGATCCTGAGTCTCAAAAGGGTTCAAGTTCTGCTTCAAAGGTAGATATTCTAATGGTTTTCTTGAAGCTGATCTCTCATGGAGAGTTATTGGTTAACATGAACTTCCCATACATTGTTTTCAGAAGGATTCATGGAAAAATGTCCTACTCTTAGCATATCAAAGCCTTGGAGTTGTGTATGGGGATTTGGGTATCTCCCCTCTATATGTCTACAAGAGCACATTCGCCGAAGATATAACGCATTCGGACACCAATGAAGAGATTTTTGGGGTTCTCTCTTTCGTCTTCTGGACTCTAACACTGGTCCCTCTCTTCAAGTATGTCTTTATAGTTCTTCGAGCCGATGACAATGGAGAGGGTATGTAGTGGACTGTTCGAATTATCGTTATCACAACCAAATTATGCTGTTTTTCTATGAATACATTATGTGTGGCTCTTTTGCAGGTGGTACGTTTGCGCTGTATTCATTGATATGTAGGCATGCAGAGGTTAGTCTTCTGCCGAACAGACAGGTTGCGGATGAGGAGCTCTCGACTTATAAATTGGAATGCCCTCCGGAGATCAATAATAGCTCCAAGGTGAAATCTGTACTCGAGAAACACAAGAACTTGCACATTGCGTTGTTGATTGTAGTTCTGCTTGGGACTTGTATGGTGATTGGTGATGGTGTACTTACCCCTGCGATTTCAGGTATCGATTGCTCCTTAGTCTGGGGTTTTTTAATGGATCCGAATTAAATGGACTTATGAATGAAACCGTGTTTTGTCCAGTTTTCTCTGCAGTATCAGGGCTTGAATTGTCGATGTCCAAGGCACACCATGAATGTAAGTGTTGAGTTCCTGTTCAAGCTGTCTTGTAATCCCCATTAGAGAAATAGGGATGTCACATATGCTAAGGTTATGGTGGCCAATCTGATCCATGTACTGAAAGGAAGATATTTTCTTCTTTAGACCAATATAGCATATTTGTTTTAATAGTTTGAAGTAATTGCTTTACAAAATTTTAATTCCATCTGAACATCTGTTCATTTATATATAAGTAGCCTATCTAACTATAATTGTGACTGATACAGTAAGGCAAAACAGTTGATCCTCTTATTTTAATGCTGAGTCTTGCATGACATGTGATTGTTTGTGCTAGAGCTCTGGTGATACCGTGATAAAAAGTTTATAGTATTAGACGAATTCCGTAAATGCAAAGAGCTCAGGATTATTAATTCATGGGTGATACTTCTATGATTCCTGATGATGTTTAGAAAATGCTAAGTTCTCAGTGTGCTTATTCTTTTGGCATATTGAATTAATTCATTTGCCAACACAATTGGTGCAGAATAGGATACACACCGACACGTTCCATAGTGTTGCAGCTCAAATAGATTGATTAGGTTAATCTGCTAATGCTCGTGCGTAATTTGTTCAATTGTATCCTATTTAGATATATCTTCTAGTGTCTTGAAATATCAATATGCATCGTAATATATTTGACTTGATTCATTTGCACCATAAAACATATATTCTGATTATGCATATAAAAGCAAGAGATATATATGTCTTACACTCTCTGTTGCAGCTCTTGTACCTAAAGAATTCTGTCGTGAAATTTGCCTCTCTTTGTCTCAAATGTAGATGCTGTGGTCCCCATCACTTGCTTGATATTAATCGGCCTATTCGCATTGCAACACTATGGGACTCATCGGGTCGGAACCTTCTTTGCCCCAATTGTGTTGGTTTGGCTTCTATGCATCAGTGCCCTTGGCATATACAACATCGCCCACTGGAATCCAAATGTTTATCAAGCGCTATCTCCGATTTACATGTACAATTTCCTGAAGAAGACGAAGAAAAATGGCTGGATGTCTCTGGGTGGAATTTTGTTATGCATAACAGGTAACACCACTAGAACACCATGCACATGATGTTCACTAAATGAGGGAAAAAAACTTCTAAATTATGTTATATGTAGGTTCTGAGGCTATGTTTGCGGATCTTGGTCACTTCTCATACACTGCAATCCAGGTACTTCACTATGTATGCTACATCTTTCTTTCCATCTTTTCTTTTGAAAAATCAATGTTGTTATCATGTGCATACTCACAAAGTAGTCCAAACTTTTCTGAATCTTCCGTACCTATTCACTTGAACTGCGTGTTTAGTACTTTCTTCTATTTAATTAGTTTGGATGATTAAATACATTCTTCATGAATAGATAAACTAATCCTAGTAGTTGTGGCTGCTTTCACATCCAACATATACTAATGACATAATGCGTCTATAAAATGTTTAATTAATCATCTTTGTACTTTTCCCGTACTTGTATCATATGATTTATGAACATACTGAATGTAACACTTGTCAAATATCTGTTGTATTCAAATTTCGTGACCATGATCAGGTTTTCATCGAAAATCTTGTTCTGCCACCTACAGATTGCTTTCACTTTCCTGGTTTATCCAGCATTGATTCTGGCATACATGGGCCAAGCCGCGTACTTGTCAATGCACCATGATTTAACATCGAGTTATCAAATCGGTTTCTATGTATCAGTTCCAGGTACTTCTACCATCCCAAAACAGTCTTTTCAAAATGCAATTTCATTTATGTCCATCAAACTAGTCAATATCGTTTTGATAAAGGCGCTAATACACTCAATCATTATATACTTCATTTTTTTGTGAAGGAATATACTACATTAAACAAGTATATACTTTCAAATAAAAAATTCAGAACTTGTTGAGAGTTGAGACCATAAAAGTGATTGCAGTAATGATTGTCCCTGACATTTTCCTCTCGATACTGTCAAAATTGCAGAGAGCGTGAGGTGGCCGGTGCTCGTGGTGGCCATACTCGCATCAGTCGTGGGCAGTCAAGCGATCATCAGTGGCACCTTCTCCATCATCAACCAGAGCCAGTCGCTTGGCTGCTTCCCGAGGGTCAAGGTTGTCCACACCTCCGACAAGGTCCACGGTCAGATCTACATCCCTGAGATCAACTGGATGCTCATGATACTCTGCATCGCCGTCGCGGTCGGTTTCAGAGATACCAAACACATGGGCAATGCATCAGGTAAGGTGGTTGATACTCTCAGTCATTCCTACACTCCTAACTTAGCATGAGAAATCCTTAGTAAAGTATATGTACTGAAAGAGCATTCACTTCATTCGACACTTCATTTTTTTGGTTAAAGTATGTATTTTGTTAGACAAGTATATAAATACAATTGAATATATTGAATGCATACATTCTTAATACTTTTTTTCTTCTTTCAAATCAAGTATATAATCGCCTTTCTAAGTATATATTTGATTAGAGTGAATGAATGATTACAAGAATGATTTGAGTGTATCAGCAAAGCGCCCATGACCTTAATTCTTTGGCATGGCACAGGCCTGGCGGTGATGACAGTGATGCTGGTGACGACGTGCTTGACGTCGCTCGTGATGGTTCTGTGTTGGCGCAAGCCCCCCCTCCTCGCACTTGCGTTCCTCGCCTTCTTCGGGGCAGTGGAACTGTTCTACTTCTCTGCCTCTTTCATGAAGTTCCTCGAGGGCGCGTGGCTCCCCATCCTCCTCGCCCTCATTCTCATGACCGTCATGCTCGTCTGGCACTACGCCACCATCAAGAAGTACGAGTTCGACCTCCACAACAAGGTCTCCCTCGACTGGCTCCTCGCCCTCGGCCCCGTCCTCGGCATCGCTCGCGTCCCTGGCATCGGCCTCGTCTACACCGACCTTGTCTCCGGCATCCCCGCCAACTTCTCCCGCTTTGTCACCAACCTCCCTGCCTTCCATGCTGTCCTCGTCTTCGTATGCGTCAAGCACGTCCCGTCCCCCACATCCCCCCCTCCGAGCGCCACCTCGTCGGCCGTGTAGGCCCGCCCACCCACCGCTCGTACCGGTGCATCGTGCGATACGGGTACCGCGACGTGCACCAGGACGTCGACTCGTTCGAGTCTGAGCTCATCGCGAGCCTAGCGGAGTTCATTCGGTCCTCCTCGCGCCGTGTGTCCAATGGAGAGGATGAGGGGCTTGCAGTGATCGGGGCGGCGGAGGCGGAGGCGGAGTGTGTGAAGGGGAAGAAGAAGGTGAGGTTCTTGGTGGAGGAGGGCGCTGGCGCGGGGGATGAGGCGGTGAGGGAGGAGTTGGAGGAGCTGTGGAATGCGAGCGAGGCGGGGACGGCGTTCATACTGGGGAACTCGCACGTGAAGGCAAAGCCGGGGTCGTCGGTGTTGAAGAGGGTGGCGATCAATTTTGGGTATAACTTCCTGAGGAGGAACTGCCGGGGGCCGGAGGTGGTGCTCAAGGTGCCTCCGGCATCGCTGCTTGAGGTGGGCATGGTGTATGTTGTGTGAGAATGTGAATGCTTTTGGCTTTGTTTTAGTGGCCATGTGAGAGTGTTTGATATTTTGCATGCTTTTCAATGTGTGCATCAAAGAACTGTGTTTCTTTTCTTCTCTGTTTAAATGTTTATAGGTAACTAATTATATTGTATTATCCTTACTGAAAAAAAAACTAATTATTGTATTATATTAAAATGTGATTGATTCGGTTTATGAACTCAATCAAGGTTTCAGCGCTACTGAAAATATATTCTATGTAGTCTTGAAAATCGTCTGATATGTAGCCTCAAGAGCATCTCTAATTATACTCTATATCTTTAAATGTGAAGGGTGGTATGTTTCAACTACACTATATATCGGATTTGATCCCATTTTCATTTTTAATTAAAGTATTATAGTAGGAAAGATTTCATCCGAACTTTCAAAATAAGACTAATATTAAATTATTTTAAAATTAACTATATATTGGATTTGATCCCATTTTCATTTTTAATTAAAGTATTATAGTAGGAAAGATTTCATCGAAACTTTTAAAATAAGACTAATATTAAATTATTTTAAAATTAATTTTAAATAAATTCTTGTACGTTTGATTATTCAAAAATTATTTTATTTATTTAATAAAAAATTATTAATTTAAAAATAACTCTAAACTCATTTAATATTAGACTAATTTTAAAGGTCATAATGAAATCTTTTCAATGGTATAATTTTTGTATAAATTGTAATAATAATAATATTTATTAATGAGTTTTTATATAACATTATATAATTTTAAAAATGATAAGAAAAAATGGAGGGGGATGATTGGAGTACAACACCCTACAAAAATGAATTTTCTCCAAATTTGGAGGGTCAACCCTCCATATTTGAAGGCTTAGTTTGGAGATGTTCTAACAATTCTAAAATGCAGATTTTCTTCTTAGAATCATATACATCATGTAAAGTCAAAACATATATGCAAAATGTGAAATTTTTTAGACATTACTAACAAGATATATGAGACTTTAAAAAAGACTTAGTAATAACATTTTTTTTTCATATATTTTTTCATACCAATAACAATACATCTAAATAATAATCTAATTATTTTTATATTTTTATCTTATGATTTACAAATGTACAGGTGACATACCGATAATGCAAAAGTGGTTTCACGCGCAAAGCACGTGCATCCAAGAATCTTTGAATTTCATGGTCTGATTCTACAGGTCCACAAAAGGCTTCCAACTATTCAGGGCCTCAGCTTTTGAATTGGCAAGGCACAAGGCCACGATATTCATCATAGTCCACACAACCTCACTAACTCAACAAATCCACACACACAAATCTTCAACACTATATATTTGTCACAAACAACCTGTTGTGCCTCACTTGGTTTGAACAAAACCAATCTGTTCACAAAAGAAATGGTGGTCATGAAGTCACTCCCACTGTTTTCTTCACAGAACTGCTGTGTCTCTTCCTCTGTTGGTTTTCACCCAATCAAGCCAAACAGGGTCTCCTACAATGGTGTAGTAGTAGTTCGAGCTAAGAAGGAAGAGAACGTCGAGAATGGCGAGGAGGAGACGGAGAAGAAGAAGAGCAAGCAATCCTTGTTTACAAGCCTGACTGACGCGCTTGATTTCGCGCAAGTCAGGTCATCTCAGGATGCAGAGCTGCTTGAGGAGGCCAGAGAGGCCACAAAGTCTGGTGGAAAGATGAGCAGGGAACAGGTATGGCTTAGCTTTTCAGACATAAATTAAATTAGGCTTCAACTTATGATTTGAGCTCATCACTGATGCATGTGTCATCTCACATGTTTAATTAATTAGTTAAAGACTAATAAGAATTGTTGGAATTTAATGCTGATTGGATTATATCTCGATGTTGTGTGCAGTATGGAGCGCTTCGAAGAAAGATTGGAGGGACTTACAAGGATTTCTTCAAATCTTATGTTGATGGTAAATCTATGACTTGGACTTTATTTATTTATTTATTTATTTTGGGGGGGGGGGGGGTGCAATTTGGGCAATCTATCCTTGATCCAATCCTACTTATAGGTGAATTTGAGTTGGGAAGATGTTGGATTCAATTCGAGAGTTTGAACTCGTACTTGAGCAAACCTGACTCAATTTTAATTGAGGGGTGAGGCTACTGAGATTTAACCCGAACTTGATGGGAAAAGTGGTAGAACTAAAAATTCAGTTCAAAATTTCAATATGGGACCCAATTGTTTAGCTTGGTTTTCATCATTCTAAAATCTCACTCCATAAATTCATTGCTTCCTCACCCCTCCTCCCACTTGCATTTCTATTATGTACTCTATTTTATGACTACATTGTTTATAGTAAAACATAACATTGAGTTGGTTTTTTCCACTTTTGAGTTGGGTTTGGATTGAGCTCGAACATAGCCCAATCTACTTAAATTACAACCCTGATATTGACCAAAATGTTAGGATTCTAAGGTGAGATAACATGTCAAATAATCAATTCAATTACTTTCTCAATGCATTACTCATCATCTCACACATTATAACTATTCCATTCACCTTTTTTTAATTTCTATTCACTGTAAACCCACTGTAAACAGTCTTTCTAATGAATTATATCTTCTCATTTTGGGGTTTGAAGTGGATGGCCAATATGTTGAAGAAGGTTGGGTGGACAAAACATGCAAGGTATGCAAGAAAGACACAAGGGGGGAGCCTAGACAAGTTGACAACCTCGGTAGATACGTACACATGGCGTGCTTAGAGAAGTCGAAATCCACCAATTTTTTCACCAAGCTATTCTCTTGGTGAATCTGTATATATATATAAACTATGATGGACTGCTCAAGAGAATTAAAGTGTCTTTTCTTCAGAACAAATTTGATAATACAAAGTTTTGTTACAGAGAGTGGTCATTGTTTGGTGTATTGTAATGCATCAGTAGTATCAATCCTTTTTCTATGATTTCTCATATATCATGCATTTTATTCTGTGGTAACTAAAAATCATCACAAACTGTTTTCTGGGAAAGTTTTTTTTTTTGGTAAAACAGAACACTTGAATCATATTGAACACATGAAGATCATATGATTATATGTTTGTTTCATGCGATAGGAGGCTGCTTCGCATGAGGTTCTCTATAAATGGAGAAAGTGCATATTTGAATGAAACTCCATGATTATATTAAGCATATACTATTGGGAGGATGAAATGTGAGACCCTTAAATTGATTGCATATTGGAAGAAATTCAATTTGATACTATTATAATATAATCAAAATGGTTTATTCCTATACAATATTGATTTATTTCACTGGAAAAGTTTATATGATTCAATACTAACATGCATCATCGTCGAACGCCTTTGTTTTTTTAAATGGCATTATTTAAATTGATTAAAATTATTATATGACGTAATCAAGAGTCATAACAAATCAAATGAAAAATGGAACAACTAAAGGCATTAATTTTTATTTTTTTATTGGTAATTTTTTTATAGTAAAATCTTCCTAGGCAGCAAGACTCAAATCCTTATACTTATTTGCAGTAATTGGAGTGTATTTGAGAATACTTCTCATATCACTTTCTCTTTATAACATGGCACAATAATCCAAATGATTATTGTGTTGTATAGATAAGTTTGAGCAGAGTATTTTATATTAAACTGTTTGGTTAATATGTGATTGATGAGACACTATTGAATTTTGAGAAATACTCATTATTCTCAATTGGTAATATGAAATGCACCAAAACTTAAATCAAGTACTTTAACTACACTTTATCCTGTTACAGTATATGATTATAACTGTTACAAAATGTAACACATTGTAAATGTAACAATCTTAGTATAACTGTGTAAATGTAACCCCATCAATAACATTCATGTTTGTTGTAGGAACAAATGTAGTAGACGCCCTGTAAATCAAACAAAATGATTGATAATTGAAATATCAATGAATTCGTAAAATAACATTATGTTGTTAGAACAAAATGTAACAAAATATGTGTAAAATGTATCAAATCACATTGTTACATGTTATTAATTGCACAGATTTGTAAATACAGGCTCATGACGAAAGGATCCATGTTTGATAACTCGAACTTTTAAGATTAAAACAGCTAAGAACAATCATGCTGAATCATGAAAACTCAATCAGAGAGCATTGCTGCACAAGACTGTTACATTTTTGTATCATCGAAAAAATCATCATCATCCGACTCTGCCCTTGAAGAGGAGGAAGTGTTTGATGCATCGGGATACTAACTATTATGTCTATAAGATAAATGCCGGTGAGGTTGAGGGTCAGATCAAAGCTCGGGATATACATTAGGGGGGGCCTAAAAATGAATCACTATTGAGAAATACTCAATTCAAAATCTGTACTTACACTTATCAAATTGAGTAAAAGAATTGAAGAATTACCCTCAAATCATTCATTATGACGAAAATATTCAGAAACGGACTAATAACTGAACAGATTGTCATAGAACAAGCAAGATAACATATCAACGAGTCTGGAGTCAAGATTAGAACCGGGGGAGGGGGGGGGGAGATCAATAGACTTAGATAAAAAAAATTACTTATCAAATTATATAATTATATATTCATTCAAGTTAATTAAAGTTAACGAATAATAAGAGAGTCATTGAAGTAATAGACAATTTAAATAGAAAGTTATTTTTAACAACTTCTATCACATTTAGAAATTCTAAATATTTAATTTGAAATTTTTTTAAAAAAAACTTGAAATCTTATTATTTACCTTAAAAATAATAAAAAAAGCTTGAAAAAACAAAAAATAAATATTAAAAAATAATTGATCATAATACAAGGATACCCTTAAAGCATTGATTTTGAAAATTATCTTCCAACAAAGCCTGAGATATTCAAATTAGAGATCACGAAAAAAATAAAATAAAAAAAAATCATTAGCAAATAAAAAGTTGTGGTTTTCAACCTCCAATCCCTTAATACCAAGATTTTTTTTAATGCACTCATTTGTAAAAATGTCACTCTTTTGTAGTAATGTCACTAATGCATTATATGAAATAACATAACATAATGTATATTATATTATCTCAGTATACCTTTTATATAAAAAAATATAATTAAAATATATACATGTCATAATATATGAGTATAAATTTAGTTTTTATTAGAGAATGTACTTAATTAAAAAAAAAGTGTATGATGTAAACGAGAATGTGAATTAGATTGAATATAATAATTTTCAACTTCCAATGCTCACCTAACACATTTAAACTCATTTGATTATCCCCATCCCACCCTAAGGGAAAAAAAAAATTTAAAATTTCAAAATAGTCTTTCCCAAAGAAAAATTTATCCTGGGTATATATATTTACTTTTGCTAGAAATGTTTTATCCAATGAATTAATTTTCATAAGGAGATTCATTTGTTGAGGTAAATATCATCCTAATGGTATAGACAGAGCCAGAAGCTTTATGAACCTTTACATTTAACAATAAAAAAATTCTTAAAAAATAACATTTATCAACAAAATCATAACTTTTATCAAAACAATATTTCACGAGTAAATATCATATTTCATTCCACACCCGTAGTTTTTGACTTGGGGCCCGGAGCCCGCCCCCCTTTCTCCGCCCCTGATAATATCAATGATATCATGTATATTTGTTAAAAACTTTTTAGGCAATTTTTTTAATAAAAAAAAGTGATTTTGGATATTTATTATTATTATTTTTAATATTCTTCAAATAAGAAAAAAATTTAAAACTGATAAAGTTGCCCTCTTTCTCAACTGATATTTACGATATAGCCATTGAAACAATGACCAATTGACCACTGATTGGCAAGTCCGACAAAGGGCATTTACGTCATTTCAGAATCTGTACGTGGAGACCGATGGACGGCGAAAGTACCGGTCACGTCTACGTCTTTCATGGAATCGCACCATCTAGCACGACACGTGTCATGATTTGATTGGCTAAGCACTTCTCGCGCGAAGCATCAGAAGTAAATTCATACCTTCAAAAAAATTGAACCCGCCAAATGGAGGGATAACGCTATCCGAGATAGAATAATGTTATCTAGACCGTACAGGTTCCTCTGTAGCGACCGCTAAGCGGAGATAAAAAGGCGTCCCGTCACACCCTCTCCTTATAATCCACGCCGTCCATACTCTCTGTTGAGGTACGGATGGCGTGAACTATAAGCGACCATGTTAATGCTTTCGAAAACCTTAAAAAAAACAGAGAGAGAGAGAGATGCGAAGGTTGGTTTTGGAGCTCTAATGGCGAACCCACCGAGGATCCGAAAGAGAATCAATGCCATCCGTCGAGCCCCCGATGGAAGCGCCTTTCACAAGTGGTACTTCTCGCTTTCGCTTCTTCGTTCTTCCTCTGTATCTGACTTTGTTCGTACAAAACAAGGACGATTCGCTTATCGAATCTCCTTAAAAAAGTCTCTTTGAAAAACCCTTTTGAAAATGGAGGGGACCCATTTCATGATTCGTTTTAAAAATGTGATCTTTTGTAGTGAACACTGTGAGGTTTCGTTACCGATAGCGCTCTCTGATATGCACGAATGCGAAGGGACTAGAAACGCTGAGAAGAAGAGACGTGTGGGATCTGGTGAGGATGGGTTTTGCTCGGATGGGAAAATGAGGATCGTCGACGACCAACCAAGATCGGCTTTTTGTTTCTTCATGTAATGTGATTTCACTCATCAATATAAGTAGATGTATATATGTTTCCAATAAGGGTTGTTTTTGTATGCATTCATGATTGGGTACTTCTTTCCTTTTTTTGATGGGAGGTCTTTATGAAATTTTTATATGTTATGTGCCAAATGTTTTGATTATTCTTTAATGGGTTGATTTGCTTTTAAAAATGGTTTGAATGATAAATTGATACAAGTGTAAGAAACCATTGTATAGGATTTTTGAGGGATTTATATTACTGTAATTTTGTTTTATGGGTTTTGATTCCTCATCTGGTCATCTTTATGCAAACATTGGCCTGCCATTTTATTCTGCTTATATAGCATCTATACCCTATCAATATGTTTTTTGTTTTCTTAAAATGTTCTAATATTTTCTTGATTTCAAATATTGGCTGACAGTATATAATGGGGAATAATTGTTCTGGAATAATAATTGATACATTGTCTGTTTAAGTTACTGAGTGGATTTACAGATGATTATCTAACCTTGACCCGCCATTATAATGTTATACAATTTGTTACATCAGACAGTGCAGGTTTTTATAACATTTTTAGAAGTAAAGAAGAAGAAATAAAGTGTCCATTGGTCTTAAACAATTATGTTGTTATGCAGGGAGAGTTGTCGAAAAAATTATGAGAATGAGAATTGGATTGAAATTGACCGAAAAGGTTTTCAGTTGTGGAAAGAACTGTCCTCAAAGGTAATCAAATTGTTTCTGGCAGTGAAGCGAATCAACTATTGATTTCTTGAAAACATCAGTATTTGTTTTAACTTGCTCATCAAATCAATTGTGTATCTTCTTTTTGTCTAGGAGAGACTTCCATTCGAACTCAAAGCCGATAGAGTCAACTCTGCTTACCAAAGAGTTCTTCTTGATGAGGTGGATGAAGAATCACAGGTAATTATAAGGTGCTGATTGTTCATTGATTCTCTTCAGTTCTCCCACTCTTCAGACGATGCTTACATTGAAATTTTGCACCTTAGTTTACAATGCTTTCATTGAAATTTTATAACATTTTCAGTGAAATTTTGC
Organism: Acorus calamus; assembly: GCA_030737845.1. NCBI lineage: Eukaryota > Viridiplantae > Streptophyta > Magnoliopsida > Acorales > Acoraceae > Acorus > Acorus calamus. The sequence goes on along the minus strand of CM060878.1, from coordinate 25,618,485 downwards.
ACCTTTCATTGAAATCATTGTAATTTTTGAAAAAATAGTACACGGGTACGGCTAGGACACGACAACAAATAAATTAATATAATAAATAAATATGTATCACTATTTTATACAAACAAACACATTTCATGTAATTCACTATTTATAAGTAATTGTATAAACTAATAAATTACTGTTTTAAATAATAAACCACTGTTTTTATAAATTACTGTTTTAAACCAATAAATCACTGTTTTAAACTAATAAATTATTATTTTTTTTAACTTTAAGAAATAGATTTTGTTTAAATGAGTTGTTCTAGTCTGTTTTAAATGGATTGAATAATTGTGGGCTATTTTTGAGCCTTCCTTTTCCTTTTCTTTTTCTTTTTTACTTTTGGGCTGAAACTGGCTGGGCCGTGTCCTAGCCGTGTCCCAAACATGTCCAAAACAAAATGAAGGGTGCGTTTGGTTGCGCGATTGCACTCCGATTGCGATTACAGGAAGTTGCATTTGTAATTGTACAACCAAACAGTTTTGTAATCGCAGTTTTAAACCCAGCGATTGCAGGCAAATAGTGCCCAAAAGCTGCGATTTCAAAAAGCTGAGAAAGTGAGCTTCCTGCAGAATCAGGTTTGCAATCGCAGATTCCTGCAGAATCAGTTTTGCAATCGCGCAACCAAACGCACCCGAAGGCAGACACGATTGGAGCCGTGTCCGACATGTGTCCATGCCGTGTCTATGTCCGACACGTGTCCAACATGGGTACGGGACCTCCAGGGAAGTGTCCGTGCTTATTAGCATTTACCCCATCTGTCAAATGCTTTTGCAAAATATCCATGGTACAAATATTATAACCAGGACTCTAGATGTTTATATTTCTGTCTATATGAGTTGAGAACAAATTTGTATGGACATGATATGTAGATGAGAGGAGTAAAGGAGAGTTCTAAATAATTTGGAAAACAGATATAGGTCAGGACTACATACTTCTATGATTGTCTATATAATAATATGTGTTAGAAATAAGGAAGAAGAAATAATAATGAAACCCAAAACTCTTGTTCTTATTAGAGAGAGACTAAAACCCTTTATATAATAGTACGAAGATGGTGTTACACGTGTAACACATTAAGATAATAACAAACTAAGATAATAATAAATCTAATCTAATATCTTTAACACCCTTTCCTAAAGGGTTGTACTCTTAGAGTTTACACAAAAATGATAAACTAAAACCTTTATTTTAAACACCTCCAATTTATTTATGTGAATTGATAATCGTCATCTGTCTCTTGGACCCATCACTTCGCTCCCGCTCTTCTTGAGTCAGTCAGAGTCGCTCCAGCTCTTTGAGTCAGTCAGAATTGCTGGTCCACTAGATCAGATGGCGCACGTAGGGCTCACGGAGGTTCAAGGAGAAGACGGAGGGCACAGACGAACGCGAACAGGCAGCGGAGACAGCACGCGGACAATGGTGGTGGAGATTCTTTAACACCCTCTCCCAAACTCTGAAGGGTAGAACCCTTAGAGTTTGCATAAAAATAAGACGACGGTGGAGACAGTGACGGGCGGCCGGTGGTGGTTGGTGCAGACGAGCGCGGACATGCGCCAACGGAGAAGAAGTAGAAGAAACGCGACGCGAATGGCGACGCAAACGGTGCAGACTAGCGCAAGAAGAAAGACGCGCTGACAGAGAAGAAGAATAAAAATGACAGTGCGCAAAGACGACAGCGCACGAAAATGACAGTGCACGGGAACAACGGCGCACGGAGACAACGGCGCGTGAAAAGCAACGGCGCACGAAAAACGATGGTGCGCGAATACGACATCACACAGAGGCAGCGATGCTGCATAAAAATGACGTCACTTGGTGAACGATAACGACGACAGTGGATCTCAAAGGAAGAAGATCTAAGAAAAAAAAGAAATGATGATGTTGAAACTGACGAAAAATCAGAAGAAAATGGGAAAAGACATATACGGATGCGTAGAGAATGAAAAACTGAACAAAATGAGTACCTGGATGACTAGATTCGTAATCTGAACGAAGTTGTGATGATCCAGGAAAGAAACGCATCAAAACGTGGCCGAACGGTGGTCGAACGGTTGACGGCGGTCACCGGCGATCTCTGGCGGGTCGGATCCGGATAGATGGATCCGGGTTTGTGCGCTGACGGATCTGGGTGGACGGGCCGGGTTGGAGTATTTGGACTGGTGGGCCGGGTTGTGGATCGGATCCGGACTGGTGTGGGATGACGTGTTCGGCGCGGATTTTGTGTCGGACGAGATTTCGCTATCGTGCGCTAGAGCTATTTCATATTAGCGCTATCGTGCGCTTATTTTTTTTTTTTTAATGATGAAACCGAAGATGGTCCCCAGACCTTCCCGAAGGTGTTGAGACACACGACGATGACGACCGTCCAAAACAAGCGGGCGTGGAAGATGACAAAGAGATCGGTGGACATACCGATGAAGGCGAAGTAGACGGGGAGGATGACGTGGTTGACGGGGTAGGATGCAATCGAACGGGCCCTGATCAAGAAGAGGACGGTCGGGGTCGATCGGGATGAGGTCGATCCCGTGTTCGCGCGCGAGGTTCACAAGGGAGAGCTGGATGAAGCTCTTCTGCTTCTTGGGGGCGAGGGCGTAGCCTATTCCGTATCTCCTCGGACGCTCTTCTTCCGCCATGGATGGAGAGATTCGAATCCCACCTCGGTTTCAGGTATACAGAGGGTGTTCACGTGACACGTCCGCATCACGACATCGCACATGGTGTTCTTGCGGGTTCTTCTTATGGTCCTTTTATTTAGCTTTTGTGGTTCATCACTGAAGGGTCACATTGATGCGATGATTTCCGCATGGAAGACTCATTGACATGTATGATAGCTCTGCGAGATCTGGTCGCGCGATAGGACGATGGATGGCGTCGGATGATTCAGTCTCCGTGAGAGGGAGGAGAACTTCGTCGCTGCGACCTTCAAGGTTTCAAGAACCGTCTTCGATTATTGAAATTAGGGTTTCTTGATGTAGATTCCAAAACCCTAACCTTGAATCCTCAAAATAATTTGTGGGTGTCAAAAGTACTCCCCCGCTCTGATTGAAGACATCTCAATCGGAGCGGGGAAGAGGGAAAAAAAACTTTTATAGATCTAGGGTTTCAAAGGTGGCTCTGATACCATGTTAGAAATAAGGAAGAAAATAATAATGAAACCTAAAACTCTTATTCTTATTAGAGAGGGACTAAAGTCCTTTATATAATAGTACAAGATGGTGTTACACGTGTAACACATTAAGATAATAACAAACTAACATAATAACAAACTAACATAATAATAAATCTAATCTAATATCTTTAACAATATGTATGAACTATACTGTCAGGAATAGATGAATGATGCATGATTTTGTATGCATCACCTTAAGGTTGATGAGTTACTCTTACACGCGGAATTGATAAGCAAAGGATATAGTGTAAAGCACCCTCATTGTCATTATTTTAAAGTGCATCGTGGTTCGTAAGTTATAACATCTTCTTTTACCATATCATGCTGCACAACTATTTGATGATTCCATGCATGATGATAATTATACCATATCCTATATGTCAAGCATGAAAGCAGATTGCACTTGACATGCCCAGCTATCTATTCAACAAATATGTAATTATATGGTTTGGATCAATATTTTGCTTATGTTATCCTATTAATGCATAATTTTCTTTGCTATTTTTTTTTTAAAGTTAGCAGGGATGTGAGATGTGATGTGGTGTTACTTCTGTAGGATTTTGTAGTTTAATTGCATTTTATAGTTGAACCTGAACTTTTTTGGAACAAGCCATATTGGTGCAGTTTATTTTGATATAGCGTGTCTATGTATGAACAACCCTGGTCATCAGCTATTCCAAGCTATAATTTAACTTGTGCTGATTGTCTTGATCTTTTTATAACCGTTTTATTCAAATTGTATTGTTCTCTGTTTGAAAGGAAGAGAAAAATGCGTTAAACATTCATGTCATGTTTGGGAATTTTATATATGAACTTCTAAAACTGTCCCCAGATCAAGATTTGGCTAATAGCCGTCATTCTTTTCAGGTTGATGATGAGGCTGATTCATTGATGGTTTGGAAGCATTATCCAGTAGTCCTAAATACCTTGATGTTTCTTATGTTTGGCTCATTATTGTTATTCTGAAAAGCATCTGAAACAACACCATGTTCTCAAATGTTTGCAGGATTACTTGGACCCTAGTTACATGGACCGAGTCTTGTGGCCTTGTGACAAGTTTTCAAGTTTTGACAGTGATGACTGGTATCAATATCTCTCTCTTTCACTATGTTATCTGTTTTTAAGTTCTAAACAAAGTTCCTAAGGTGCTAAAGTTCTTACACTTGGCTCTGAAACAATGCAAATCTTGTTTTTAGGAATTCATTGTTGAGTTGATTATTAAGCTCAAGTTTTTCACTGAATCTCGACTGTACACAGGTCATGTGGCAGCTGACAGGCCTACGCATCTCATGAAGGATACGTTTAAAGGGAAATTTGGGTAGCTGGCGAATGCGCCATGCGAGCTAGACAAAAAGGCAAGTCGTTTTGGCTATTGTAAAGGTTAACATAGGATTCATACTGGATTTTGACTAATTCTAAAAGGTTTCAGATTTTGCGACCTCTTTATCTTACCATTGGGAGATCAATTTTTGTTGTTCTTGGAAGGTCATAGCTTTTTGTACATCATCTTATTGTATGGATGTCATGGAATACTGAAGTGAATTCATCTTTTGATTAATTGAACTTTGTTTTTTGGTTTTGCAATGAGTGGTGGGAGTAGTGGAGATTCTGGAGTGGTTGTCACACAACCTGACATATGAAAAATCTGCCATGACATGCATGAGAGTATAAAATGTTGGCAGTGACAGTTTTATTCGTTTCCATGTGACCGTGACATTCTTGTCTTATTATTAAAGGGTACTGTTACACGCAGTATGAAGTATATGTTTTGTTTGATGTAACATTCAAGTTTTTTGTTATCTTTTGGATCATATAATTTAATTTTGAAAAATTAATTGGGGTCTTTGTGGTCACTCCTCTATTATTCTTAGGTCCTTGAAATTTTTCATGCTTTTTTTTTATCTATGAGGCGATGAAAAATTATTTTAGATTTCTTTAGTCAAATGTTTAAAAATACAAAAAATGCATCCGACCAATTATTCTCATACATTGTTAACATTATCTAATATATTGTGAAATATTTTTGATACACTGTTAAAACTCTTCGGTACATTGGTAACCTTTGTATAAAATGTTATATATTAAATTATTTTAGTGCACTGTAAACATTCTCTAGTACATTGTTAAGTATTTTCAGTATATTATTAATACACTGTATAGTACATTGTTAACTTTCAAATAATTGGTTGATGGTATTTTTAAACATCTGAGTAGAGGGATTTAAGGATAATTTTTCACCATTTTAGGGACCTAAACACATTTAAAAATTGTTAGGGACACAAAAATAATAAATAAATGACCATAAGACTCTAATTAATTTCCCCTATAATTTTTTGGTACTCAGGGTTATTCCTAATTTTTTTTTCATTGTTATTGGAATATTATTTTTTATTTTCAAATAAATTGTGTATTAATCACTTTTCTTATTTCTTTATATTTTTACACATTTTATTTTAGTATTTTTTAATAATATTAATATATTTTAAAAAATGTACTAAAATATATTAAATACCAGTTTATGTTAAAAATACAAATAGTTGTTGATATTCTAATATATCATAATATTTTTAACCAAAAAAAAAAGCATGCAAATGTACTCATAGCCTGTGTTCTTAGTTCACAAGTCTTGGGGCCGGTTTGGAAATATAATTAAAAAATAGGATTTTAAATAAAATAATTTAAATAGATTTTGATTTCTGAAAATCAAATTTTTTGTGTTTTTTTTAAAATAATTTTTTACACTAAAAGTTATAAGTAATTTTTTATTTAATTTTTAAAACCTGTTTGATAATGCGTTTGAGTTTTTTGTTTAATTAAAAGTAGAATCATCCCTCATTATCACTTAATTATCTATCCAAACAAAAAATTATTTTATCTTTATTTATACTAAAATAGTCATAGACCTCATTATAACCTAATTATCTATCCAAACATGACAATAGAATTCTAATTATTTAACATGACACATTTTTTAATTAAATCCAAACACAACATGAATTCAATCCAACTCGAACCAAAACATGAAGGAAAAAGGAAAAAGTCAAGACTTAATTATTTTCATTAACAAAAACTTAGACCACACATGTTTTTCATTTTAAAAAAAATAGTAATCATATTCTAATGAGATATACGTTTTAATAAATATGTATATTGCTCAATTTCAAGTTGAATAAATATATTTTAAGTAAACGTAAGAAAAAAATCTATGTTGTATTGGAATTTTAACAAGGTATGTATAATTGTATTTCGGACAGTAAAGAAAGCCGAGTACAACAGTGCTCAAACCTGAATCACATCGAACCCAAATAAAAAATTTCGGGTTCAAGTTGAGCTCCAAAGTCCAAGCCCGGCCCAACTCCGGACCAGTGGTATTTCGGTAATTTTAAGTTCAAGCGCGGCCAAAGCAAGAAGAACTTTCACGAGTTCTCTTCACGCGCCCGTCGATTCGATAAGGGCATATTCGTATATTCACACGAAGAGCCCCTGAAATTAAAACCTCTCACGAGCTTTTTTTTTCTTCTGGTTCTCTCTCTCTCTTTGGGAGTTCAACAAAACCATGTCGATGGACTGCAAATTCAGTTGTTCTTCATTCGTCCCTGCAAGACCCGGGACTCTCCCCCGGGTCTCCAACCTTCCAACGAATATCAGATTATCTGTAATTCCCTCGTATCACATAAACCCATCTTTCTGCGTTTTTTTTTTCGATTTTTGGTGATTTTTGTTGATTTTTTTGGGCAGAGATTGAAGCGTTTGAGCTCCGAAAAGAGGTTTTCGATCAAAGCCTCATCTGGGTTTGAAGAGAAGGACCCGGGATTTGGGTTTTCGATTTCGCCGAAGGTCTTTGTGGAAGAGGTATGCAATTCTGAACCTTGCATTTTTATTTTCAAATTTTTATTTTATTTTAGGTGATTTAAGGTTGTGGGTATGTATAGAATAAACTCATGTTGCCTTTTTGTATAAATATTGGCTTCTTTTAGTGGATATTGAATTTGTTCAGGGTTTGTCATTGATGGTGGGAGTTTATCTTGCAACTTGACCCAAATGATTACATAGAACAATAGTGTAGCATTTTTTTTTTGTTTTTATTGATTTAGATTATATGGGTTTTCTTTGTGGTTCTGAACAATTTATAGGCTGGATTGAACTGGGTTTTTTTTATATGATTATCAAATTTTGATGGGACAATCGTTGTGAACCAGGCTTTGTGAGATTGCATATGTTTTGAAAATCTATGTTAAATGATGTTGCATTATTAGTTTAAGAGATGATTGTAACAAGAGGAGCAATTATCTGGGAAGGGGTGGGGGGAACCTAATTGCCGTGAATCGGATTTTGGTAATGTTTAGATGGCAGTCCTCACAAATAACTATCAGAGAGTGATGCCTAATGCACGGGGTTCGACCCTGAATTTTGGTGGGATAGTTGGGTTCCAAATGAACTTTTAAAATGAGCGCTGATACATTCAGTCCATTTTGCAGCCCTATATATTTATGATAACATAATATATACTGCGCTATCATAGTGCATGAGATTCTATCAAGTGTATGGCACAATTTTTTTTTCCATTTTTTCAACATGAAAATAATATACTAACAATATATACTTTATTTCATATAACATTATGTACTTCAATAGGAGAGTGTATGATTTAAAAAAAAAGAAAACCGGTGTAGACCGTAATTGGGGCTGCAATGGGGGCTGGAAGTATTATTTTCCCTCCTAAAATAGAGCCCCGTATACATATTCACACAAAAAACTTTTGATAAATACCCACACAATTTCTTTTTTGACAAATATATATTTTTAATTAAGAAGGATTTGGGCGCCCTCCTTGGGTGGGGTCCCTAAGCGGCTGGCAGTGTAGCCCGCTTAGGGTTAGGGCGGGCCCTGCTAGTGCGGTAATATTGGAGGCCAGTTGCTATTGTTTTTGTTTGGATGAAAATAGTGTTTTACTATATCTTTAATATTGTCTCAGGCGATTGGAGCGGAATATGGTGAAGGTTTTGAAACATTCAGGCTAGATGGACTTCTAAAGGTTGATGTGGTAAGGAATATAGAAGCTACATAAACAATCCTACACTGGACTTTGTTTCCCATTTGTTCTTTTATTAGTTCAAGAGCCTGGGATGCACCTTGTAATAATCATCGTGTTTCTTGTAGGATTACTTGAATGATAAGTTGCAAGAATGTTTTCTCCAGAGAATAAGACATGCGATGAAACCTGATGAAGCTTTTGGTCTTATTTTTTCATGGGACAATGTTGTGGTAAGTTCTCTTACTTTAACTTTACCGTCACGTGCTCAGTTATTCTTTGTTGAGATGCTGTTTAGAAACTTCGTGATTTTTATGGAGCAAGTGATTTGCTACAGAATAACATATATTAGTTTTGGACTTATTGATTGCAAATTGGCTGTTGCAATGATTCATCCATGTTGGGAAAAAGTTCCAGCTCACCTCTTTTATCCAGAACAGCTCAATCAGGACCTTGGAAATGATGAGAACGAATAAAGCTATCTTACTTATTTATCTTTAATGCTTTCTTATACTGCATCTCCTCTCTCATATATTCACTTGGATGGTTGATGCAACTCTGATAAATCTGTTTCCAATCAAATAATTACATTAATTAAACATAATATAGTGGCCTTCATTCGGTTTTAACATTTTAACAGTCTGTCCTTGTCTTGCTTATCAATTGTTTTTATCTTTCTCTTAAACTCAGGCAGATACTCGTTTTCTCAAGTTAGAAGCTTGGAAACAGCTCGCCTCCGAAGAGGGTAAGTTTATCTGTTTCATATTATATATCAGAGATTTTCTTTTTTATAGGTGGCTACGGGATTCAAGTGCCTTTTGGCACTGTTGTTATATCTTTTATAATTAAATCTGATATCACAGTTTTTTTCTTCATGCCATGAGTTTGGACACATACTTTTCTGCAAAATCTATATTGCATCTTTAGATATGAATTCTGCTTCTGCCTTGAGACTATTATTAGAACTAGTGTTGTAAAATGTTGAAATACAGGATATCTAGAATGGAGTCAATTTGAGGTTGGAAGTTGTTATGGTGACTAATTAAAAGACTTGGGCAAAAGCCAGTGAATCACCATTCTAGAAGCAGAAGTTTCTTTCAGTCAAGAAACTTTGCAAAACTTGCATTTTATCACACGGGTGTATAAACTTAAAGCTGAGAGTTTATTTTAATTGAAGTTTTATAGAGAAACTTCTGCTGCATCCATATAATCATATAGTGATACATGATCCAGATTTTTTTAGTAACTTTGTCAAATAGAAAAGTACAATAAATTTATAGTCTAAAAAACTGAGATATCAATGTCTAACTACCTTTAGTTTCAGCTACACTTTTAAGTGGCATACGCTTAATTGAATGGGGTTCGTTTTATACAAGGAATACTTTTTATTTGTGCCTCTTATTTTCTCTTGCAAAACTTGGTAGAGTGCTTAAGGTGTTATCGCATCATTCTTACAATTTGTTCTTCTTCCAGGAAAGGTCATCCCGGAAGATGTTCATGTACAAAGGTCCATGCTTTATTCAGCTGCTGATCATGTCATGCATAAGGTTCGGGAAGTAATCACCCATTTTTGAGTTATAATAATGCAATATGCTATTCATTTAGTTGTGTATTTATATCTGTTTGCATGTTGGTTTGCTCTGTCATAAGTATGGTTGTATTTAATTGAGGGATCCTTGGGCATTTTTTGATTGTTTGTGTGTGACCGTGTATTCATGATCTCCGAATTTTGTAAGATGTCCAAATTATTTTACTGCAATTTTTATTGTGCTTGAAGATGAATATTGATTCAGAGGTCTATGATGCTCTGGGTATCTTAAGCATCCAACATTCATTTGGTATGAAATAGATAAATTCATCTTTTGGCATTCTATATTAGTTACCTGATGCTTGCCTTATTACATTTATCTTTCTGAAACTTTTATACCCCTGCAAATGATGCTCCATCTGTTGCTATGAAGTAACATCTAATTATTAAAAAAAAAAAACTTTCAATGTGTTCCGACCTTGACATAAATGGCTTATTCACATTTGGTGATTCTGACGGTGCTTAGGTTTTGAGGTGGAGCAAAGAAGAAACTGAACTGGAAAGATTAAAATCACGGCTTCTACAGTTCTACTATGATACCTTTTCTAAGGTTAGATTTCCTCCTCTCAATATTTAACGCTTTATGGACTTTCTTTATATATTTTGCAATAGCAGTGTAACATGTAATTTACACTCACTATGGTCAGCATATTGCGCCTGTGGAAGGACTAAAAGAATGGCTTGATGCCATCTATACGGCTGGTATCCCTTGTGCCATTGTTTCAAGCTTTGATAGGAGAAATATGATTGACGCTCTGCAGCGGATGGAGCTGACAAAATATTTTCAGGTTTGGCACTGAATCAAATTACACTGACATAATATTTGTGATAATAAAAAATTAAAGATTTCTAATCTATCATGAACTGCAGGCGGTTGTCACTGAGGAGGATGGGATGGAGTCAATAGCTCATAGATTTCTTTCTGCTGCTGTTAAGGTATCAGAAGACATACAATTTAGATGTTTTTGTTTACGTCTCACAGATTTTGCTTTGTTTTGTTTTATACTGCTTTGTTTATCATATTTGTAGGGTAATATTCTTCCTATCAATTTTGTGTTCTGCTTTTTTGTTAACTCTATTTGCCATAGGTGAAAACTTGGTAAGTTGGAGACTTAATATAGCATTTTGTAGCTTAAGAGCTATATGAAGAATTTTGTGCATGGTTGTTATATCTGAATGTATATTGCAAGTTCTTAAAATTTTTCCACCACTTGTTTTGCTGATAGCTTATCTGGGAATAAAATATTTATACTGGGATAAAGGAGAATCAGATGATTTTTTGTTTGGCTGCTATTTCTTTCTCGGTTTGGGTAATTTGTCTTTGTGTTTGTCTGGTTTGAATATAGTTATAAAATTTTGGATGGATAAGCAAGAATAAGCTATAGCTGCCTCTCCCAAGTATGGTCATCAAGGTTTATTCTAACTTATCAAGGCAGTCTATTTCATCTATGCTAAACAACCACATTTTTTAGTATGAATCCCATCCTCCCCTTGTCCCCTTGCTTATTCGCGAAACAGGGGTGTGGGTGCTGTGTGTGTTTTGAGAGCCCTCTCGACTTGACCCGGAAGCAATCTGATTATAGCATGTTGGTTTGACTTGATAATGCGTCTCAATTATTACTGATGATAAATTTGATCCCCTTCTCTTAAAATCATTTGAACAGAAGTAATAGTTCTTGTCTGTTTTTGGAGCTGTTTATTTTTTCTGGGCTACCTCCAGTGAGTCTAAATAATAACTGGGAAATTCCAACTACTACATGTTCTTCCACTACATGGATAGTGATGTGAATATCTTTGGGTGACAGTATATATTTCTATTGACTAAATCTCTTCTTATGTTTCTGCAGTTAGACCGCAAACCATCAAAGTGCATAGTATTTGAGGACGATCCGAGAGGCATTGCTGCAGCTCACAACTGTACGATGATGGCAGTTGGATTGATTGGCATGCATCCCGCGTACGTATCAAATACAATCAATCTCATTAAACATCGAAATGTTCAATGCATTTCAATGTTATCAGAAGATGTATCAGTCCCCATATGTTACACTGTCGCTAACTCAGATTGTTCTCTTTTTTTTTGTCGATACAGCTATGAACTGGTGCAGGCAGACCTCACGGTCGCTAGTTTCAGCGAGCTCTCAGTGATCAACCTCCGGAGACTGTTCGCCCACAAGGGGTCAGCGTTCATGGATTTGCAGAAACAGATCATAGAGAAATCCCCTCCCAAAAGAAACCTCACTGTCGACACAATCTAGATACAGTGATACACCACTTAACTTTTTTTTTTACTGTCATGCAGTTCTTGTAAATTTTCTAACAAGCTATAGGTGGCTTAATTGCACAGCCATTCTTTTTGTTATCTTCTTGTTTGTTAGTGTAAACAAATATTGAAGTTCATAAAATGAAATGTATGTGCTCTCTCTCATATTTCTATTTTCATGTAAAGCTTGATGGATGAAAGGAACCTAGCAGGGTTGCATCTCGGGAGGGTTGGGTTAGGTTGGAGTTCATCCTGAATCCAACAGGGAGTTGGAGGAGGTCAACTCAAACCCAATTATGCCTGACCCTCCAACTTGAAGAGTCAACAACCTGGTTTGGGATTGATTCGGGTTGGTTGTGTTTGGAATTTAGATGCTTGTAGGAAAAAAATAGACAATAAAATATTAGCCCCTGTTTAGATGTGGAATGAGGGTTGAAATATCCTGGAATAAATGGAAACAGTAGATTTTGATTGTTTGAGAGCCTTGAATATCTAGAGATAAACTATGTCAGAATAAATTGGTATAAAGTGATATATGAATTTCAGCAAAACCTTGGAATTAAAGTTATTTCAAGTTATTTCACTCAAAGAATGTGTACTGCTAAATCAAATATCATTACCTCTTATAAATCACCTATTAAATAAACTATATTATTTTTTCACTTCTTATAAATCTTCATTCACATTTTATTTGCATTTTATTCAAACAACAAAAAAATTTATTATTACGTTTTGCAATAAGAATAATTCAAAATACAACCAAACACAAAATCACTTATTTTATTGTTATACCGATTTATGTCGGAATAATTGTATACCCAAACAATGGCTAAATGTATTGTAAAGTATAAATAATGTATTGTAATGTATTGTACTACTTACAAATCGGGTTAAGCTTAAGTTGCTTCCCTCAACCTAATTCAATCCGAATTAAATTCGGGTTGAATCTGAATGCTAAAATCTTAAAACATTAATTAAAATCTATTTGGAGGGCATAAATGTAATTTGGTGTAAAGGTATGTGTTTTTTAAGGACAGTATATCAAGATTGCTGTGATGGAGACCGCATCAACCAATCCGATGTCGGGAGGATTTCGAGGTCGGATAAGAATTTCTCGTTTGGACGAAAGTGCCCTTGGGATAACGAAAATGTCCCTGACGCCATAGTTGGGAACGTGAGAGGATCCGAACCGCTTATCAATGATCAGACGGACGTAAAATGATGATACGCGTCCATTATCGAAGGTATTTGCGTTATTTCTTTGATCTTCTGAGGATATTTTAGTCAACGCTCCCTCTTCATCGCTTCAACAGAGGGAGCAGGGAAGGGAAAGATTGGCTCCAAAAAAATGCGAAGTCATTTCTGAGATTTTGAGCTTTTGCAAAAAAGTCCTCCGCCTGAAAATGTCTTGCATTTACAGCCCCTCCTTCTCTGCTTCTCCTTCGGTCCTCACCAAATCCGCCGTTAATAACACGCGGCAATCGAAGTTTCTGAGCGTCCGATGCACCGTCAGCGGTATTGCTTCTCTTCCCCTTCTCGGCTACTGTTTTCATTGTGAAATTTTTTTTCTTCTGATTTTGGGTTTTTCTTACTTGGGCTTCCATGTAATTCAAATGTTTCATGCGAGTCATGTTATTGTGAAAATTTTTCAAAAATTTGAGTCAATTTTGTGATTGAATTGCTTGATTTGATCCAATTTTGGTCAGTCAACAAGGAAAATCGACGGAATTGTGAAAAAGACCATTTTGCCCCCAACAATGCCTTGGTTGATGATGCTCTGTATCATTTTGAAGGGTTTCAATTCGAATTTATGAATCAATGAAAAATGTGTGAAGTATGTTTGATTTGCATTGGTGAAACTGTAAGTACCAGTGTGTTTTGATATCGGAATTAAAAAAAAAATTGAATCTTGCGTGAATTTCTTGTGTGTGGCAGAGATTTCCGTGGAGCCGAAAGTTTCTGGCGTCTCTGAGCCGCTGCTTCTCAGTGCGGTGCGTGGAGAGAGGGTCGATAGGCCGCCGGTTTGGCTCATGAGGCAAGCGGGAAGATACATGAAGGCAAGGTTTAGCTTACTTTCTTGATGGTGTTCGGTTGTGTTCGGTTACTAGATCGTTGCAATTGCATGAGCTGGGGGTATTATTTGTATATGGAAATAGAAAACCAACCATTAATATTTTATGGTTTAGCTGCATTATGAATTCTTGGTCATAAATTGTTTGCAGTGGTGATTATGCAGGACTGTTTGACAACATCCATCATTTTCACATTCTTCAACCCATATCACATGTGTCACTTGTGATTTTCCTTACATTTTAAAGGCCTTTTTGGTAATGGGATAAATATTATGAATTTGTGATGAGGAGATAAGTGGGGAACAAGGGGTGAGCGAACAACTTATCTAGTATGTTATAAAAAAATCAGGATAAAGTACGGATAATTGTCCTGATTTTGAGCAAAAAGGGGATCTTTGTTCCACGTGAAGACTAGAATAACATTTATCCCTTCTTTTTATCCCAATTTAAGAAATGTGAATAAGGAGACGATCAATAAACTTTTATCCCTTAAAATTGGGATAAACTATCCTAAATTCTTATCTCCTTGCTAAACTAGGACCATATAGATGTTTCTCTGCCCCTTTTCACAGAAGTTATAAATACCAAGTGCTTTAGGTAGATCCAGCAGCAGCCCCTTGTCTCATCTCTCAGTTTAAAACAACTCTTCATCTTTAGTGTTTCTTCATAAACCATTCCATTCAAACTGTTGATGCAACTTCCAACTCTTATTCGTAAATTAGTATTGTTTGCATGGAAAGCTTTACATTCTTCATTTAGCAAATCATATATGTGTCACGTCCAAATTGTTGACCGCAGTCAGTTTATTTTTTCTTTATAAACCATCTGTATGACTGCTGAATCAATGCATTGCCCCTCGTTCCAGTTGATTTGTTTTAACATTCTTTTCCACTGCACCCCTGTACTCGTGGTCATCCGTAGATGTGTTGTTAATTTGCTATAGTATATCTTAGCATATCCCTTTTTCTGATTGTCGTCAGTCGTCACTGTTGGATTGATTATGTATCCAAATTGATTGTTCAAGTTACACCAGGCAAGCATTTTGTTCTATTTTATTTTTGTTAAAGGATGCAATTGTGTGAACCTGTATAACAGATTTTGTTCAAGTTAGGTCGCAGGCAGAGATGTTTGTGTTAATTTATGATGCAACAGTGCAAGTCCCTCATTACTTCAAGTACTTCTGATTAATTTGGAAACTGGAGACCACAGTGTGTGGTTTAACCTGGAAACATCAAACTTGAAAGAGTGATAAAAATATATAAAAAAAATTATTGCTTCTGTCGCTATTGTCACCATCCCCTCTTTTTCACCCTTATGAATGATATGATGCATGTTATTGCTACACTAATAGTCTTTTCTTTGTTTGACAGAGTTATCAGTTGATCTGCGAAAAGCATCCTTCTTTCCGAGAAAGATCAGAAAATGTTGATCTTGTCGTTGAAATATCTTTACAGCCATGGAAGGTTTTCAAGCCTGATGGGGTGAGATAATTGACTGGATCATTATTCTTCCTCGTTTTTCAGTTTCCTCTTGCAGTACTTGCAAAATGTTTTCTTTCAGGTGTTCTTTATTTTGCCAAAGCTAAACCAACAACTCTGCTCTTCTTTATATTTTTAAACAAGTTTTGTCTTTCTATCATGTGACGTACAAGAAAAAATTATGGCAATTCTTTGTTGAGTTTGGTAAAGAAAAAAAAGTGTCTGTAAATGCCTCTAGTTCTTTGTTATTGAGATTATGTTGAATACTGAACTGTTTCATAACTATTTCCTTGCATATCGGCCCTCTCAAATTTTCATTCCAACATTAGTGTCTCAACCTTCTTGATATCTGATTTTGCCTTTGTTTTTCAGGTTATTTTGTTTTCAGACATTCTTACTCCACTTCCTGGGATGAATATACCTTTTGACATAGTAAAAGGGAAGGGTCCAATAATACATAGTCCACTTAGAACAGCTGCAGATGTTGATCAAGTGAGAGAATTTGTTCCTGAGGAGTTCGTCCCATATGTTGGGGAGGCACTAGGGATCCTGCAGAGAGAGGTTGATTTGCAATTCCTTATTTATATATATTTTTAAAAAATATTCTCATGGTATATGGTGTTCATTATACTTTACTTTTTCTCTTCCTAATTATGGTTGGGGATTTTTTTTTATGCTCATGTGTGAACAATATATGGCACATGATCAATAATCTGCTAGTATTTTTTCCAGGTAAATAATGAAGCTGCTGTGTTGGGTTTTGTTGGCGCTCCATTCACACTGGCATCTTATGTGGTCGAAGGTGGCTCATCAAAGCATTTCTCAAAGATAAAAAGTTTAGCTTTTTCTCAACCACAGGTATTGTCTCTTGACATGCAATAGTAACACAAAAGTCCCACATTTATCTATTATTTTAACATTGATTTTCTGAATACTGCACATGCACATGATATAGACTACATGTATGTATACCCATCTTTATGATGAACAAGGCAAAAAGAGTTACCACGAAAAATCTGATGAAGCCCTGAATGCATTAATATTCTTTTTTGTGAAGACCGATTTAAGATTTTAACAGGAGAACATGATTGCAAGTATTTGTATGCTTCTATAATAGATTATATAGGTTTCCTTTCTGGTTGATTATAACATGCTACAGGTCTATACCACGGGTACTAAGTTATCTTGGATTGCATTTCTTTCATTCTAATATGTTAAACAAAGTTGATTATCTTCCTTTTTTGAAGAGGATAGAAATATGACCGCATTTTTGAAAGAGGCCTATCATATCTCGCATCCTGCATCTCCAACGCAACAAAATAATTCTCTTCCTTTTGTGTGTCATACATCATCCTATATGTGTCCTGAATTAAACTTCTATTCCATTATCTTTTCTTGTTAGGTGCTTCACTCACTATTACAGAAATTCACAACCTCCATGGCAAGATACATTCAATACCAAGCAGACAATGGTGCTCAAGCAGTTCAGATCTTCGATTCGTGGGCTACAGAGCTCAGCCCCGTAGACTTCGAGGAGTTCAGCCTCCCTTATCTGAAACAAATCGTAGACACTGTGAAACAAACACACCCACAACTACCATTAATCCTTTACGCAAGTGGCTCAGGAGGTCTGCTCGAGAGGCTTCCTTTGACAGGCGTAGATGTCGTAAGCTTGGATTGGACGGTGGATATGGCAGAAGGCAGGAGGCGTTTGGGGTCAGATATCGCTGTCCAGGGAAACGTGGACCCTGGTGTTCTCTTCGGATCAAAAGATTTCATCGCGAAGCGGATTCACGATACGGTGAAGAAGGCTGGAAACAGTAAGCATATCTTGAATCTTGGCCACGGTATCGTAGTGGGAACGCCTGAGGAAAATGTGGCGCATTTTTTTGAGGTAGCCAAAGATATTAGGTACTGAATGTATCTTTATTTGGTTTTTATAATTTTATTCTGAATTCTTTTTTTCTCAGCAGTCAAAGGTTTTGCAACAGATTGATAGCCTTTTTTTTAGTGGATATCTAGAATTGTAGAGCTGTTTATGATCATCACAGAAATGGAGATTGTTGTAAATGGAAGTAACAGCAAATATAAGATCCACTTCACTTGAAAAACATTGCATGAAATTCAGATTGAATAATATATATAATATTATCAGGAACAGCAGCAATGTTTTTGCCCTCAAAATCACATACAAGTTACAACCCATACAATCTTGTTCTACTGATCAATAATTTTAAGGAAAATGTTAACAAGTCTTGCGTGTAGCTTCACATGCATTTTTCACGTCTTTTTATATTATTTTTAATGTATATTTCATATAATGAAATATGTACTTCATATAAAATAAAGTATAAACTTCAATGAATGTGTTTCAGGGCTGCAAACAAGGACCTGATGCAATAACATCCATTGTTTAGAAGCTTTGTTGTAGAAAAGGAAAAAACTTTCCCTCCCAATTGGTTAGCTAGTTGCTCTCTCTCTCTCTCTCTCTCTCTCTCTCTCTTGTAGTAATAAAATAAATTAATAAAAATGGCCAGAATTCCTATGGTTACCGATCAAATTATGCACTCATGACACTGCATTTGTTTTTAGCCCTAAAATTAAAGTTTGATTGACTTGGAAGGCACTGCATGAACTGTATCTCTACAAATGGAAACAAATATGATGATATTTGGGAGAGAGCTGAAATGAAAGGTTCTGCATTATTGGACAATCAGTTGTCAAAGAAATTATGTAATTATGATGCTGCCTTGTTTATTTTTATCCACAAAGAAAACTTGATTGACTTGGAAATAAGATGATATTCAATCAATCTCATATCTCATGAGTTAGAGGCTATCATGTGTCCTCTCACATTTAAATGTGAGGTTTTAGAATTATTTTGGATAAATGTCAATTTTTTTTCTTCTATTGAGTACTGACAAATACTGATGGATTGACTGGATCTCATCCCCTTGGAAGTCACTACATGATCTGTATCTGCAGAAACAAATATTTGACACTGGGGAGAGAACTGAAATGAATGGTCCAGCATCATTGGACGATCAGATATCAAAGGGTGGTCCCAAGAGAAACCACCACTGCAAGGATGGATTGACAGTGAAGCAAACCTCACACACCATAGATTTCCAGAAGGTGTTGAGGTCCACAACTCACTGCCTTAGTTACCACTTGTTCAGATCTCCATGAAAATAAAAAGAATGAAAAAATAAAATAAATATAGCCCCACTGAAAATCAAAGCTCGAACAAAGATACAAAACTGTCCCAAAGATGGTCCATGCTTGTATTTCCTTTTGGTGGTGTTTAGATTTTTGGCATGTAAAAGTAGTATTATATAAACCTTCATTTTTTTTATGTTTCCATCTTCAAATTCAGTCCAAGTCTCAGTCCTCTTGGTCTTTTTGTTGGCTACTGATATTCGATTCGAGTATGTGTTTCATATTTTGTGAAGATATGTACTCCATTAGACAATGTTATATTTTACAAATAAAAAAATATTGTTGTGACTGCAAAATTGATTGCATGATGATAATCCCTAACATTTTTCTTTTTTCTTTTTAAATGATAGGATGGCATGTGACACCTTGTGAGAGACAGTATCACTTGGTACAAATATAAATGAGATACATCATTTAGATCTTTTCTAACCGGAGTACTAGAATACACCAACTATGGATGAATCAACAATAAGTGGGGTGCCATAATAGATGTAATGACTCGATCAATTATCAATATTAACAACCTGACCTCTTGTGTCAACATCCCTTGTCTAACAAGAGCATGATGATCTTCCTGAAATAAATCATCTGACTCGGGTATTATGATAAGATCTAACAACAAATACGAGTGAAAATCATGCATCATATTCTACTGCAAGTACCAACTTATCATACTATGGATGTATCAATTGGCTGAAATGGATGTCCACGTATTTATTATGTAGCCCCTGTTTGAATTCGCGAAGCGGCGAATTCTACATTGATATCCAAATGGTTTCAATGTTAAGATATTAGAACTCCGTCTCCGTGTTTTCTCTACAAGAAAAACAATCAACAATTGAAAAGTTAGTGAAACAACGCTTTTTAATTGTCGTATTATTTTGACAAGATTGGATGTACAACTTTTATAGAATGTCACGTGTAACAACCTGGTGATGATGATTGAATGTAGCCGCGTGACATTGCTGTTATGAAATTAATGGTAGGTCAATTGGATATTTTATTAAGCATCTCTTGGATAAGCTGAAGCCAGCTCCATCCACAAATGGAATAATTTAAAAATTCAAACTTTAATCCATGCAAGAGAGCAACCAAATTTAGTTGAAACTTGCAAGGAATGGTTGGTATTGTGTCCTATTTTAGCTTTTCAACAGAACTGCCAACCAACAAATCAAAGACCAACCGTGGCAGCTAGATTGTGGAGTGAAATCAGCAGGTCGACAGGCATGGGACTTCAGTTCCAGGGGATGACAGAGCTTCGGGACAACAGTTCAAAACCCCATTCCGTCGCCCCACCACCTGCCCGTCAAGTTCACTAGGATTCTAATTTCTGTGGGTCTTTGGGCCATCTGGCGTACTCGCGACGGTATTCTATTTCGCGGCCAGCGTCTTTATTTTGAGAACCTGTGGGACACAGCTCTGCAACTCATACGTGATTGGGGTAAACACTTGGTAGGGATGAGACGAGTGTATTACTCGGGGGGGGGGGGGTGATAGGGTGTGAGGAATAACGATTGCACGCACACAACGGGGACACCGATTGTCCACCTGTGGGGTCAGAGCGATATCCACGACACAAGCTTCCCAATTTGGGTCCTTCATTGGAGCATGTAATCTATTTTAGTCATTCCTAAACCACTTACGCATTCGGACCAATTTGTAACACCTTCTATGTTATAAAATGACCTACTTCTCTCAAAAAAAAAAAAAAAAATCAAAGACCACCTTCTAATTGTACCTATTAAAAATGTGAATACTTTCTATTAATTGTTGAATACTGCCTAAAGCTTTTCAATGTATAACTTGTTTGAAACACTTGGGTAGCTTTTGGAGCTGATTTCAAATAATTTTATGTTCATGAAAAATATTATTATTATTTTCCTTAGGGTCAGCTCCAAAATGCCACAATATAGATTTTGAAATATTTTTCTAAATCAGATTTTGGATATTAGCAGAAGAATGCTTCATTTTTTTTTTTTTGAATTTCTAATCTTTGCTTAAAACAAATACTAATGTCATAGAAATTAATTAAATTATTTAATAATAAGGTATAAAAAAATAGTATAAATTGTACAGCCTTAAACTAATACCAATATTCATCACAGAGAAGCTACCAACCTACCAGTCTACCACAAAACACTTTAATTATGATATTGAGATTAGTTTTAAAAAAGCCCCACCAAAACATGATTTATAATTTGAACCTATCAAAATTGGTTTTGGCTTCTATTTGTTTATCAATTTAAAAAATAGGCCATTGACCTCTCTTGACAACTGCACAGGGTTTCCCTTCCAAATAATTTATTATATTACTTTTTTTATTAAATAAGAAATGACCATCTCACCTGCCCTTTATTCCTTTATTAATAGCCGGTCCCCAGTCCTTCACTAATCATTCTTCACAACCGTTGATAAAAAAAAATGGACGGTCAATAATCAATAGAATAAAACGGATTACTAACTTATGTACTTCACATAAAAGGAACTCACAAAAAGCAGGAGAACCACTAATCCAACGGTCATTAAAAACACGAGAACTAAATGACTAAAATAACCCGATATGGAGTCTCCTTTGCAAAACGGCAAGGGACTAAAGTGTCAAAGATATATATATATTTTTTTTGGTGTCTCTGATTGCACATTTCAAATTGGGATGCACACTCCTTGTAAACGGATGGTGTACAAAAGATTCATTTATAATTGGATAATGTGCACGCCCCATTATTTGATTTTTATATCGAGAATGCTTGTGTCGCGTCGTTGCGAGGTTCAAAAAATTGAATCTGTAGCATCTGGATCATTCGTGACACTATCTGACCTTGAGATTCATTAAATTGGAATGGACCTTAGGTGAATTTATAAAAGGGAGCCCCAAAATATATATGAAAAAATATAATGACTAACAATATAATTAATCTTCAAAATAAATGAATAAATAAATAAAAACAGAACAAAAATCACACTACGAATAAGAAAAACAATTATTTAAGTTTTCATTTTTAAGAAACGATTAGAAAAACAAAAATAAACTCTTTAAAATGTGAGATTTGTTAATGAGAATATTACATTCCTTGTAAATTTAAATTAAAAAATAAATTCCTATATAATTGAAAATTTTAAATAACTTATGAAAAAGAAAAGAAATGAATGGATGATTTAAAAAAAACAAAAAAAAACTCCAAATATAAAAATAATTAAATCAATTTACAATTAAAAAATCAAAGATACAAATTAGAATTATGTATGAAAACACAATAAAATTTAAAAATGTATATTAAAAGGATAATATTCTCTTGAGAAAAGAATAAATTTTAAAATTAAATAATTCTAATACAATCATATTTTTAAGGATTTGGGCTCTGTAGTTTTAATACAACCACATTTGAAGGGATTTGGGGCCCCCTTTGGAATAGGGGCCCTAGACAATTGTCTTAGTTGCCTACCCTCAGGACCGGCTCTGATGATGATGGCGAGCAAGAGAGGGGACAAAGAGAGAGGGATCCACGGTGAGAGGGGCGAGAGGTTTAGGGTTTCTTTGGTGGTGTGTATTGGAAATTAAGTGCACCAATTAAATATGGGGGTGTTTAAAAAATTTGAATGTTTTTTGATAGGTGTGTAAAAGAAAGGGTGTGCACCCAATTTGAGGGGTGCAATTAGAGGCACCCTTTTTTTTTTGACAAATTTGAATTAAGATTTTAAGTTTAGGTTTACTCGGATCCGAATATGAACAATTCAAATCTATTTCGGATTGAGTTTGGATTGAGAGGTCAGGAAATGATTTAATCTGAATATGATCGAGAAAAAAATTGTAATTTTAGATATAACATTTAAATTTTTTAAAATATTTTTATTCAAAATATACTATATTTATAATTGATTTATTTATTTTTCTCTCTACCATCATCCATCATTTTCTTGTTGTTTTTATTTTGAAAAAAAATCCAAATAACCCCCTTGTCCATATAACCCCTTATAAACACTTATAAAATTCAAATCCCCCCCTAAGTTAAATTTTCGTTCATAGATGATGAATATTATACGAATATTTTATTTGATTAACTCTGACTAATAATATAGTATACCAAAACTCTCTTACAATATGTTAAAAATACATAAAATTTTCTGTTATTGATGATTTTACCATTTCAGATAGAGTTTTATAATATATCAAAAGAGTAAAATTGTCGTTCATAGAAGATTTTTTCTCATATTTTTAACAAATTGCAAGAGTTTTTAACATTCTGTGTTTTGAGTTAGAGTTAACCAATGAAATATATATAAAATATTTTTCATCTGTCAATGATGGAAGTTTAACTCAAGGTATTATTTAGATTTGCATAAGTGTTTTCAGTGGGTTATATGGGTTTAGGTAGTTACAAAGACACTAAGCAATGTCTGATTATGTGATTAGATGGTTTTTACATTTACAAGAAGCTGGTTCTGTAGTCGTACAATCAAACAGTTTACAATCACAGCTTTATGTAAATATATTTTAAGTAAATAGTATTTAGAAACTACGGTTGAAAAAAATAAAAATAAAAACAGTTTCTTATAAAATCAGTTTTAAACTCAATGTTAGTATAGTCTAGCTAATAGCTGGTATATGTACCCTAACATTTTTATTTTTATTACAAGTCACAAGTTTCACGTGGGCCCGCTTCTAGATTCTGTCTAGCGCCGCCACGACATCATATGTCGGCGTTACACGTGTATGATCGGCGAGGTCTGACTCTCTTTTCGTTTCACCCAAGGAAGGTCGGGACTCATGTACACGTGTTCACATATGATTGGTCCAGGTATTATATATTTATATTTTTGAAAAAAGGGAGGTCGGTTTTGGTACCTCTGAATAGTTTTCCGTATTCAGGATAGTCTATTCTGTTTCTGCTAAACAATTCGCCTCCCCTTTTTGTCTGAATTACAATATTTTTCATGTGGTTCTGAGTTCCAATTGTCGTGTTACTGATACAAATTAATATAATATGTGAAATTATTTAATGTAATTTATAAAAATTATATAAAAAAACATGCATTCATACACATGAACATGTACATCTATTGTCCATTAAAAATATATTTCAGTTAAATAGATATACTTTAGGAAAAAATTAAAATGTGTTTATCATTTCTCTATTTTCCCTTGTGATAATATGGTGGGCCCAATTCTGGTCAATGTGGGCTCTTAAATTTGTTAGAATTGGTTAAAAAGAATAACTATTCATGTCACTTTTACATATATTTTTTAAAATTATATATAAAAAATCATATACTTGAATAAATTGAATATATATTTTTTTCTTGTTCGATTATATATTTTATTAACTAAATATATATTCCATCAATATTTTCATATATTGCTATCATTCCAAAAATAACATGAAGCATTCTGATTTTAAGTAAAAGCTGAGTTAAAACTAATTTTGTAGCAAGTCGCCTCTCTATGGAAAGCTCAGGTTTTATACATTTTTTCACAAAAATATATAGCCCTTGTTTATTTGTTTGAAAACAGGTATGAAAAAATTAACTTCCTTCAAACTCAAAAGCTGTCCAAACCAGTTTTCAAATGAGGCTCTAGTGTATTAATGTCTTTTTATTAATCAAATTTATTTATGCTTATATAGATAAAAAGATTGAATGACTTAAAATTTTATATTTTTATATAAATTTATTTGAACCAATATGTAAAATACAGCCAACTGATGAAATTTTCTCTAATTATTGGTTTAA
The DNA here is from genome assembly GCA_030737845.1 of Acorus calamus. Classification (NCBI taxonomy): domain Eukaryota; kingdom Viridiplantae; phylum Streptophyta; class Magnoliopsida; order Acorales; family Acoraceae; genus Acorus; species Acorus calamus. The sequence goes on along the minus strand of CM060878.1, from coordinate 25,593,904 downwards.
ATTAGTTGAATTGAAAAAGTACTTCAATAAGGATAATGATCAAGACTAATCATGACGTATCTATCCTAAACCTCACTACTCTATTATGTGTAAAAAGTGTTTAAAAATATGTAATTAGATAAGATAAAATCTCATATCTATCCAAATTAACTCACTGATTTACATTTATTTTTATATTAGATATTCAACAAAAAGTTGATATTAACTATTGTATAATGGAACAATCCAATCATTGCCCGCATGAGAATATTCGTTTTCGAATCATTATTTTAATTTTAAACCAATGATACAAGTATCTTAAAAATATTTTTTTAATGCTGTTGATCATCAACATTAACAAATTCATTTTTTAATTCTCATTAAATTTAATTTTAAAACAAAAGCAAAGGCATAGCCCCTGAATTAAACTTTGATTGACAAGTTAGGATTATTCTGCGAATATTGTGACTTGTTAACTCTAATTTAAAATATAGTATATTAAAAACCCCTACAACACATTATGAGGGACTGTTACAGGGGGAGGAGGTATTGGTGCACACAGATGGCCAAGTTTGAAGGTGCGCACGACTCAAATCAGCAAAGGTATGTTTGCGGACAATGCGGAAGTAGAGGCTGTGATTGCGTGGAAGCTCGGAAATGGAGCTTCTATTCACTTCTGGTTGGACCAGTGGAGTGGGACGGAGAGGCTTAGCGAGCTCGTCCCCGACATATACTGTTTGGCAAACAGAAAAGAGGGGACAGTGGCAGAGTTCCATCTTACGGATACAGGGTCGTGGACAATTGAACTCACTTGAGCGAGGCTAAGTGCGGGGGAGATGACTCAATTGGAGACGCTCCTGGGGCGCCTCGGGATGCAGGCTATCCAAGCCAATGAAGCAGACAGTTTTAGCTGGAAGCCGAGGGCATCCAGGGCACATTCGGTTAAAAGTGCATATGGTTGGTGGAGGAGGGCACAAATAGGACGAGCGATGGTGCATAGGAAGTTCTACCAAATCTAGAGGCCAAGGGTACCTCTGAAGATCAATGTATTTATGTGGTTTTTATTCCTATAACGCCTCATGACGAAGGTGTATCGAGCACGGTGGGCCCCCGAGGCCCCAACGACATGCGTACTTTGTTTGGCGGACCCGGAGACCGTGGAACACCTATTTTATACTTGCCAGGTTGCGCGGGGATTTTGGACAACGGTGGGGAGTGAGACGGGCCTATAGACCTCCTTTCACTCGATCGAGGAATTGTGGGCGGCGGGAAAAGACATGAAGAGGGCGGACGACAACAATGCGGCTGCCATTATCTCGCAACCCATAGTCCCGGCGGTAGCGTCGACGATATGGAAGACGTGGAACAAGACCATCATCAACAGAGCGAGAGTATACCAGGAGAACATGCGGGACATATTCCAGGGATGTATGAGAGATTGGGGATGTCATATCACTAAAGAAAGGGGCGTGCATTTTCGAGAGGGAAACATTCAAATCATGGGGTGATAATGTGTGCATGAATGTCCTTCGTTTAGCTAGTTAGATCACTCTTCTAACCAGCGGTGAGGATTTTATTTTCTCCTTGTACCTTTTGTTTATTTGATCTCCCCCTATTCGGAATTTGTAATTCGAATTCAGAATAAAATCGGATAGCAAACATATACCTTTCGTTAAAAAAAACATGTAAAAAATGTGAAAAATCATATGAAAATAACGATTTTAACCCTCCGGATACGGTTTCCATTCTATTATACTAAACGAAAGTGTTTAAGTTTTCAAGTCTGTTCTTTTGTAACATTTTCATTCAAAATTTACCTTTAGTTAGTACTTATCTTTGATTTAGATTAAGGTTAAGAATGAAAAAATATTTTTATTAGTTTTGATTTTTTTAAAAAATAAAAAAATCTATCTATTTATATATGTGTATATATATATATTGGATAATGTCATATTCACATCCACCAAATTAATCTCAATATTTTTTAATGATTTTTTTACGATATATTGAATGAATGGTGGTGATCGTGTCACATCATCATTTTTTTAAATCAAGAAATATTAGTGATAGATAAGTAATTTTAGATCAAATATGAGTTTTAATGTTTAATCTCACTTTTTATAGTGAAATAATCATTTTTGGGAATAACCTATTTCATGATCATAAATACATATCAAAAAGCTCTTTTTAACAATATATTAATCACTCAAATCGAAGTTATACTTAAAAAGGTATGATATATTTAAGAGTTTTAGAAAATGTTTTAATTCTTGATTTTTTTGTATCTATATATATATTGGATAATATCATCTAGATCCACCAAATTTAAATGATTTTTTATGTATGTATACCCTTAAAATCTCATTTTAGTAAAATATCCATAATAATTTGTTATTTTCAATAATATTATTCGAAAGTGAGACTAAATTGTACATAACATTATTTTTTTATCCATGGTTTTAGAATTTTAAATATTTCTTATAATATAGGGTGGTTGATATATATATATATATATATATATATATATATATATATATATATATATATATATATATATATATATATAAAATTCATTTTCAGTTGTAAGATATCTATCCATTCAAATAATATTGTTGGTTTTAGAGTTTCAAATATGATATTTTTACAATATAGGATTGGTTGATGGTATATATACAAAAAAATTATTTAATTACTATTAAAAAATTTACATGTAACAATCATAATTTTTATTTTACGTGTAATTTCATAATAAATTTTACAACTGATTTATTTAATCATAACATTTATGTATATATTATATATAACATGATATATTATATCACATCGTGAGTGTGTAAGGAAAGATTAGTTATAATATATTCGAATAAGTAAAATAATCATTTATATAAAGTTTTTTGAATTTTTAATAAATTATAATATTTTTTTTGATATACTGTGTTTTTAGGAAGGGTTAATTAATTAAAATATTCAAAACCTTCCCTCCATTTATCACAGGTTGGATTTCCCAAGAAATAAAGGTAATATCATCACAAAATTGAGGGCATTTTCGTACATATAGGTATGACACGCGGATGGTTTTCTTTTGCTGATCGTGTTTATATGTAATACCCGACATTTATAGAGGGTTTGTCCGAGAATCTCAAACGGCATCAAAAGCAAAGAAAACCCTTCTATTAAATCTCTCTCTCTCTCTCTCTCTCTCTCTCTCTGAGAGCCTCAGCCGGATCCATTCGTGGAGATCCTTTTCGAACGGAAGAGGTAATATTCGATTCCGTATTGGTTTTTTATCCGATCCATTCGGACTTCATTTGACCCTGAAAAAAATTTCATTTGAGGCGTCCCAGGCTTTTGATTTTGTCGTTTTTTTTTGCGAAAAAAATGTTTTTTTTGGGTCTGGAAGTGTGCTTTCGTGAGGTTTTCGTCGACTCCGTGTTTTCTGGTTTTGGAAATTTGTTTGAGTTTGAAAAGACGAAGACTTTGATGGATCGGTGATTTTTTGTTTTTTGTTTTGATGATGGTTTTGTGAAAGAAAAATTGGTTTTTTTGGCGGATCTGATCGTTTTCCCCAAATCAAGACATGGTTATCTGCAAAATTTTGGTAAAAAAGGACCAAAATCGGATTGGTTGAGATTCTTGTCAAATAATTTTTGGAGGCAGAACAAAAGGGTTTGTTATTGAAGTTTATTATTGGAAAGGCCTTATCACTGATGCGTTATTGAAATTTGATAGAGCTTTGTGGAATCCATTTTTATGCATCCTCTTGTTCACAGCTTTTGGACTCCAATTTATTATTGTAATCTGTTCTGTTTTTTTAAAGGAAGATCTAAAACATATAAATTATTCAGCTTTCCTCTAGTATTGATTTGAATATCACACACAAACACACTCTTTCTCTCTTGATGGCCATGGAGGGGATGAAATACTACACATGTATTGTCAGTGCAAGGTGATTTTTTTATATCAAGAAAATTATAGTTCAGAAGATAATGGGTTATGACTCAATTATTTTAGTTCATTGCCATATAATTTGTTTGATCATGACAATCTTAATGGTAATATCAATGAAAATCTTGGTGGAAATTGTTGATTTGTTTAATTTGATATATGCTCCATTTTCCACATGTGATCCTGAACTTACATAAAGAAGAAAGAATTATCAGCGTATGGTTGGTCTCTTTCTGGATTTTCTATGGGTTATACTATGAAAATCTTACAAAAGAAAAAGGCCATCACTTGTGGATTGTGTCTTTATAAATTTTCACACATGCAGATAGAACATTTAAATCAGTAACATCATTATATTGTTTGTTATCTTGGACTGTGCTGGTATCTTGATTGGTCTGTCTAAAACTTTGCTTTCTTGTATATTTGTATGTTTTTAAAATACTTCTGTTGAAGCTTCCTAATATGCCATTTATTTTCAATTTCCCCCCTTTGCAGCACATTATAAGCAATCCTTGGAAGATAAACAATAGGGAATGCTGAAAGATGTGCTTGGACGCAAAGAACTCCCTCTCTGAGGCAGATAAGGGTGTAGCTCCTTTCGAGCATCCCTTGTTCTCCCAAGATGAGAATGGATATACAACTCGTTGCCCAACACTAATTCGTGCCCGGATCTGCGACAGCTCAACGAGTAGGAAATTTGTTGTGCTAAATCACGATCTTTGTGAAGACGGTTGAGTTCTTCTGCTGTGCAAGAACGTGCGCTGTAAATAAAGTATTCCATATTTATATTGTGTGTTAGGTAGTGTTAAAATGGACCATAAAGGGCATGTATTGATGCAGAGGTATGAGTTAGGAAGGTTGTTGGGGCAAGGAACTTTTGCCAAGGTTTACTATGCTAGAAACCTTAAATCCGGCCAGAGTGTTGCCATAAAAGTGATAGACAAGGAGAAGGTCTTGAGGGTTGGGCTGATTGATCAGATCAAGAGAGAGATCTCGGTGATGAGATTGGTCAGGCACCCCAATATTGTTCAGCTTTATGAGGTCATGGCCACCAAAACCAAGATCTATTTTGTGATGGAGTATGTGAAGGGTGGTGAACTCTTTAACAAGGTTTCTAAAGGCAAGCTCAAAGAGGATATTGCGAGGAAGTATTTCCAACAGTTGATCAGTGCAGTGGACTTCTGCCATAGCAGAGGCGTCTATCACCGCGATTTGAAACCTGAAAATCTATTGCTGGACGAGAATGGAAACCTCAAGGTGTCGGATTTTGGTTTGAGTGCCCTTGCTGAATCGAAGAGGCAGGACGGGTTGCTTCACACAACCTGTGGAACACCTGCTTATGTCGCTCCTGAAGTTATTAACCGCAAAGGCTATGATGGAGCCAAAGCAGACATCTGGTCATGTGGGGTTATTTTGTTTGTTCTCATGGCGGGTTATCTTCCATTTCATGATTCGAATCTGATGGAGATGTACAGGAAGATTGGGAAGGGGGAGTTCAGGTGCCCCAGTTGGTTTCCTTCAGAGGTCCGGAGGCTCCTACTGAAGATCTTGGATCCGAACCCAAACACAAGGATTTCGATTGCAAAGATTATGGAGAATCCTTGGTTTAAGAGGGGATTTGATGGCGAGCAGGCCAGAGCTGATATGGAAACTAAAACTCCATCTCCTACAGATACTGATGTGTCATTCGACTCTGTTGGCAGCAATGTTACAGGGGAGGGGAAACAAGAGCTTCTGATACCTACAAACATGAATGCATTCGATATAATCTCTCTCTCTGCAGGGTTCGACCTTTCAGGCTTGTTTGAGGAGGGCGACCACAAGAGGGAGGCGCTATTCACGTCAAGACAGCCCGCAATGACCATCATCAAAAGGATAGAGGACGTTGCGAAGCGTTTGAAGCTTAAGGTGAAGAAGAAGGATAATGGAGTGATGAAGATGGAAGGCACAAAGGAAGGGAGGAAAGGCATGTTGGCCATCGATGCGGAGATCTTTGAAGTCGCTCCAGATGTTCATCTGGTGGAGATGAAGAAGACGAATGGGGACACTTTGGAGTACCAGAAGCTCTTGAAGCATGACATAAGACCAGCCCTGCGAGATATCGTTTGGGCCTGGCAAGGTGACCAACAGCAGCAGGAGCAGCAGACGTGAGGTCTGGAATTTTTTTTTTTGCACCTTGATCTTCTTTTTTGTTACTGTTCGTCTGTTAACAGTGCCTCTGTTTCAAACATGTTTTATGATTCATGACTATTATTTGCTATGTGAGCATGTCAAACTCTGTTTTATATTTGGTTGAAGACAGGGTGGTTTGTTTTGCATGTGTATGTCATTTTTCGGGCAAAGTGGAGATGCTTTTGCAATCAGATGAGCTTTATTATTTTATTTTTTTCCCTATGTTGAATATAATTCAATTAAGTTGCATAGGTTAAGTTGGGAACTGGAGCCTTGCTTTGCATTGTTGCTACAGGTCATACAATCAGATCAGTGTCTTCAGGTACAATGGAAGCTGAATATGCATTTTGTGCTTTGTGTGGGTGGGCTTCAAAGCTTCTTATAGTTTCATAGGCTCTGCGTGGTCTGATATTATCCCATAAATGTTCTAAAGATAGAGGAATCTAAACCCTCTATGATTGTTTTTGAAGTTTCTGAAATTTTGATCTGCTGTGTAATTCTCAAGAGCTGCAGCTTTTGTTCAAGGGAACGTTTTTAATTCCCCATCTATGACTAGAGATGTTGATTGAACTGACAATAAAATGTTCGGTAAGTCAGCTATCAAAATATTGACTTGTGGATTTGAACATATGTTGTCGACATTAGGCGGTTACCACGTTCTTTTATGTTGTTTTTTTTGTCTAGTTGATCAAAAGATCCTAAAGCATATTCAAATCTAAACAGTACGCAAATTGGATGTTGTCCATCCACCAAATGATCTTTTTGAGCATGTGAAGTTGTGAACCGTATTGTTTAATCCATGTCTGCATCAAAAAATCAGCTGGTGGAAATTATGGTCCTTATCTAGATGGGGAGAATGGTAGCTACTATTGTAGATTTTGTTATAGATGTACTATTGTTATTCATTGGGAGGTGAACGAAAATTTGGAAAATGTCTGGTCATGTCTGTTTTGCAATCAACACGGTTTGTGTTTTTTTTTAAATACATTTATAAAAAATGAAAAAAAAGGAATTATATATATATATATATATATATATATATGGTCGCGATTACGTGCGGTGTGCGGTCGGTGCGGTTTACGACGTGGGCCGTTCGATCGCGGGTCCATCGCATCCAACGGTCGACGTGAATCGCACCCGACCGTCCGATGCGATGGACCCGTGATCGCGCACCGCACCGACCGTAAACCGCACCTAATCGGCTCCCTATATATATATATATATATATATATATATATATAGTTGAGTGATAGCGTGCGGTCGGTGCGGTCGTGCGGATTCGACGTGCGTCGTCCGATCGCGGGTCCATCGCATCCAACGGTCGACGTGAATCGCACCCGACCGTCCGATGCGATGGACCCGCGATCGGACGACGCACGTCGAATCCGCAGAGTCATATATATATATATATATATATATATATATATATATATATATATATATATATAATTAAGCGATTAGGTGCGGTGAACGGCGGGTGTGGCCGCGACACGGGCCGTCCGATCACGGGTCCATCGCATCCAACCGTCGGATGCGATGGACCCATGATTGATGGCCCGTGATCGCTGCTGCACCCGCCGTTCGCCGCATGTAATTGGCCCCCTATATATATATAGTGAAGCGATTAGGTGCGGTGAACGGCGGGTACGGCCGTGACACGGGCCGTCCGATCATGGGTTCATCGCATCCGACGGTCGGATGCGATGGACCCGTGATCGACGGCCCGTGATCGCTGCCGCACCCGCCGTTCGCCGCATGTAATCGACGGCCCGAGTGATAGTGTGCGGCGTGCGATCGGGTGTGGATTTGACGTGAGTCGTCCGATCGCGGGTCCATCGCATCCGACGATCGATGTGAATTGTACCCGACCGTTCGATGCGATGGACCCGTGATCGACGGCCCGTGGTCGACGCCGCACCCGATCGCATGATCACTTAACAGAGTGTATTCCGTCCTAACTGAGTGTATATTTGATTAGACAAATCATATACTTATAGTTAGGACTGCATGATCACTGCAGGAAGAAATTTTCCCCTATTGTGGGTTTTGCAAAGAGTTTCTCCAATTGCATGAGACTGATGTCAAAGGCTTGCAGATCAAATTGAATTGCAATTATGAAACAATTGCTGAGACACTGATGTCAAAGGCTTGCAGATCAAATTGAATTGCAATTATGAAAGGCTTCATAATATGATCCAGAACACATGACATGCAAATGGTTAACTGAATCAGCTGCCTAGTTTCAGAAACAATGGAGAAAATTTATTAGATAGGGTACTCATCCAGAAGTTTCAGTAAATCATGAAATCTTATTCGAGAAAATTTTATTATGATCATGTATATTATATATCCGGATCATATTTGATATCAAAATTCTATACAAGTTAAAAAATTAGGGGAAAATCCAAATAGCCTCTTGTAAACTGTCTGAAAGCTATATAAACCTCTGACTTTTCCTAAAGTCTATATAACTCTTTACAAACATTTATAATTCAAATAGTCCGTTGGGTTAAATTTTCATTAACAAATTAAAATCATTCTACGAATGTTCTGTTTGGTTAACCTTGGTTGAAAACATAGTATACCAACAAATCCTTACAATGTGTTAAAATGAGAAAAATCATCTGTAAATGACGATCCTCCAGATATGATTTTATAATCCATCCAGATGGGTAAAATCATCATGTACAGAAGGTTTTTCTCATTTTTAACAAATCTTTTGGGGATTTTGGTATATTATGTTTCAGGATTAACAAAACAGAATATTCGTAGAGTATTTCTTATGTCAACGAAAGTTTAACTTAGCGGGTTATTGGGATTTACATAGATTTTTTTACAAGGGTTATATGGACTTTAGGAAAAGCCAACATTTTGATTATATCAATTTGAATTATATCATCAATAACTATCATTTGGATAGAGAATTAAATTATTACGAGGTTTATGACTATTTTAATATAAATAAAGATAAAATGATTTTTTTTGTTTGGTTGTATTTTGAATTATTCTCATTGAAAAACATAATAATAAATTTTTTATTATTTGAATAAAATGTGAATAAAGTGTGAATAAAGATTTATAAAAGGTAAAAAAATAATAACAATTGATTTAACAGTTGATTAATAAGAAGTGATGTAGCATATAAATTCTCATTTATTTCAGCCTTTCAAACACACATTTTAATGTTTTTCAGACTAATTCTCTTCACACAAAGAGGGCTAATTTTGTCTACGGACGTCATATTGACGGAAATGCCCTTCGAGACTCGAGAGAATGTGAATGTCGCGTTTGATTTTTAGGGCACTTTGGTGAACATGCAAAACGTTAAATGAGACTTCCATTTAAAACGATCGAGTCTTTTTATACGTCCATCTAATGCAAATGATGATCCTATAATCATATTTTTCTATCAAATTATAGTTTTCCTTGTCTATTCTTATGATTCTACAGTAACGAACTCGCATGATTTTTTTCGAATAATTGAGAGGCTTTAATGAGTGTCTGAATTTGCACGGAACATATTATAACTCGATTATTGCACCTTGTTAAGGATATCATCATTTGTTGAACACAGGACTTGAATCCTCATGAAGCACAAAGCATGTATTCTGTTTAATGAAACAATTGTTCATTTTTCATGGTATATTATTTGTCACATGAAATATACATCTTAAAAAAATAAAATCAATTGGGTACCTGCGTATGGGATACCTTAACATTATCATTTAAACTACGGTCTTAATCTATAATATGAATAAATGAGCGATTGATCATTAAATTGTATAGTTTACCGGGATTTTTTTAAAAAAAACACCCTTCTTTTTTATATATATATTTAAAAAAAATGCATACCTATGTACGTAATATTATCCAAGAAATAAAGTACATGGATCATATGTTAGAAATCTTATTAGTTGGGAGTGTATTTTATCGTGTGACAGATAGGACCTATAGAACCCAGAGATATGATAATTAGGAAGCTAACACTGGTACTCAAAAAGAAGTTGACCGGTGGATTAAAAATTACATATCGTTATACACTTAATTAATTTTTCCTACTATTTATTATTATTTCCTTTATTTCCTTGGTTGCCAGAAAATCAAAAGCAAAGAAAAGAAAAAGAAATGCTTTGAATGTCACTGTGACAGAGAGAGCACTATGGATTGAATGCCACAGTGACATTGGGTTGATTAAAATTCTCAACCACTCTTCAAAAACCAAACCAAACCAAACCCACTTCCATATTATTAATTATTTCAATTAAGCCAAACCCACTTCCATATTATCTCAATTTTATATGAATGCCAGCATTAATCCCAACCATACCCACTTTATTGAGCAGGTTGATTCATTGGGTTGTTTAGGCTACTTTGGAAAGAAAAAAAAAAATTGTCAATCACCAACTGGGGAGAACCTCTCCAATCTCCATGTGCCTGATGGATTGACAAAATCAACACGGTTCCAGTTGTTTTCATGAGACAATCTTATCAAAAAACCCAATATGGTTCTATATATATGACTATTATATATATAAAAAAAAGCTTTCTCTGATCCCCATGGGGTTGATTTAGCCTTGAATTTCAAGGCCCTATTAAGAACCAATTCTCAAGAACAATTTTTTTTTAGTGACAATTGCTCTCAAATAAGTTTTAGGAAATTAATTTAAGTTTTTCTTTTCAACACCACTTTTTTTTATTCCTCAACTTTTTTTTAGCATACCTTGGAAGTCATATTTATTCTTCAGGCCCTTCTGCAGGTTAGATAACAATTGAAGATGGTTAACTATGAAAGAGATTTAATAATGTATACATGATACATAACAATGTACAAAAGATGACAAAAAAGAGACGGAATGATTTAAAAAAATTAATCACCAACTTGGGGAATTTTTTGATATGCTGAAAAAGCTGAGCAACCTATGAAAATAAGGAGTTACTCTACATGAAATTAATTAACAAAAACAAAATCTGAAACCAAATGCCAAAAAAGATTGATTTATAGAAGCAAAATCAGTTTTTTTTAATAAAAAACTAAAGAGTGATTTTAAAACCAAAGTCAAGGTTTTTTTTTTCCATCAAGAGAAGATCAAATTAATTATTTTGGTTGATCAAGACTGATGAGCCGTCCTGTGTTGCACACGCGCCAATCACAACCATTGATTAATGTTCTTAAAATAAATATAAAATCAAAATAAAAGTAATATTTACCAAAATCAAAACCCTCTACAAGAAAATATAAAATTTGGATCTTGAAATTGAGGCGCCCCAAATTTCGAATCACAACTTGGACATTCACATTAAAGCAAGGTAAAACAGTATCTCTCTTTCACAAACCCTAAATCTTCCGATACGATACAATGAACAAGAAGAACAAACATACGAAGCACGCAAGGAATCGCAATCGCGAGAAATCACAAATCATTGATCCTTCGATGGTGACGAAGTAGATGAAGAAGAAGAGAGTACCCTCCAGAGGTATTTCCCGGTCGCCATGTCGACGCAAGTCCAGAATCCCCTTCGCATCGCCGATCGCACCCCGGTCGAGCCCTCGCCGGCGGAGGAGGAGCGATCGCCGCCGTCAACGTCGTCGGCGTCGACGTCGGGGTCGGACCTCAGGTTGCGGAGGACGAAGAAGCCAGCGAGTGTGGCGGAGATGAAGATCAAGAGGACCCTCAGCGGGCACATTTTAAGCTTTCTTTGTTTCTTTAATCTGCTCCGCGGGAACGAAAGTGTCGGAAAGTGGGGAAGAGAGGGTGAGATTTAGGGCGGAGGAGAGAGAGTTGCGGGTTTAGTTTATCTGTTCTGATTTCTGAAGGGCCTTTTATAAATAGAATAATTATTAATAAATAAATAAAGTAGGCTCTTTGGACTTCATCGCGTGTGTTTCGGATATTGTCATCCTTTGTTTTGATTAGAACCACGCCTTCTTGGGTCTGAGATATTCTGGAAGGGCGTGAACTATGGTGGAGAGAGTGGGGGGTGGATAAAATGGGCGAATAGTCGTCGACCAACGAAGTGGCGGGACAACGACGGGGTCCATGCACGTCCGTAAATCTGGACCTTGCGTTTGATGTCTTTTTATTATATCGGACGGCGATGATTGCGGAAATATGTAAATAATAAGGGCTGAAAAACATATACAAGTCGTTATACAAATCTTAAAAAAAACTCACAAAAACTTAATTAACATCATTGAATAAAATTTTCATTAAAATTTAATAAAATATTTACCATATATTTATATAAACATTATAGTTCATATATAAACAATCATAAATACAAATTAATTTATATAAAAAAAATCCAATTACATTAATAAGATTTTTATATTTAACATTGTTTGAAGGGGTTAAAAAATTAAGAATAATTTAATCGTTTCATAACATGAGTAAGAGTTAACTAAAGTAAATTGAATAATGGTTAAATTCTATTAATGATATATATATATATATATATATATATATATATATATATAAATAAATAAAAGTTTTCAAGAGTTTGTCTATCCCAACTTTTACGGCGATTTATATGGTGATTTATATAGAATTACATGCATGTCTTTGACCCAAATAATAATTAATAGGGAACCATCAATCAAACTTTGAAACCTCTAATAATAAAATTTTAAAATAGAATTGAAGTTTCGACTAACAGATTCTTATACCTGAATAATGATAAAAATTACTTCTAATCCTTATGTAATAAAGATTTAAAAATTCAGATGGAGAATAACAAAATCATAAATTGAAGGTTTAAATTAAATTTTAATGATTTTGTAAAAGGATTTTCAAATTTTCAGATAAATTGTGTCAATCATTGGAGAAAACATTATAATATGAAAATTATTACTCGGTCACATTCATCAATCAAAATTCAGACTTCAAACATTTTTTTAAAATAATAAACATCATCTAATGAAGTATATACTTTAATAAAAAATACATATAACTCTATTTTGAATTGAATGAAACTATTTTTTAGTAAGTATAAAAAAATATTTGATATGATATATACAACATCTAACGAAGGCATATGCTTAACTGAATTTCTAATGTGATATATAAGACTGTGTTTTGAACTGAAAAAAAAAAAAAACTGAGTGTAACAACACTCTTGCCATATAGATTGACAAATTTAAGGTGACCAAATTTTGTAGACATTCTAATTTAAAAAGAAAAGGTCCAATTTTATTTTTATGCACAGTTATCAAATTCAAACAAAAATGAGATACACGTTTTAACCTTCTAATAAGTCAAACAAAAAAAAATCACTATAATTTCAACGTCAATCAGAACAACCATCAAACTTTTTCTCAAACAAGATAAGCTGTTCTCCAACCATTTATAACCCTTAAACTAAATTATTTTGATTTTGTGATTAGACAATGGAGTCATCACGATTTAATATTCAAATGGGTGAGATCATTTTCTTTGTAATTAATAAATATAACATCACACGATGAACGGTGGAAAGGATCCATCACATACCAACCAGTCAAGCATATTACCCAAAAAAGGAGGTCTCTTTCACTCTTCCCTACAGAACAATACATTCAATGTGCCTGAAAAAAGACCATCAATTATCAGAGCCATCCAATCAGAATCAGACAGATAAAGGGCACGGTGGAATGGGTTCAAATGAATAGCACCCACTTTTGCTGAAAGTATACAAACTTCCAAAGAATCTTAGTTTGTGAACATTTAAAAAAAGATATTAAGAGTAGGGAAATATTTCGATTGGATGGGTTTGGTTTGGTTCGGTTCGATTTTGTGTCAAATCAAATTGAATCAAATTATCATTCCACTCAAACCTAACACAGAGGGAATTACTAAACCTGCAAGTCAATCGAAACCAAATCGAACCAAACCGAATTTAGAACTTCTGTTTTTTTTTGTCCAACTAGAATATATAAATTCAAACAATATATAATCACAAATAAATATTATAAATATGGAACTTATACAAACATTTTGAAAATAAAGGGTGATGAGTGTTATTGATCACAAGGATTGCTAGGATTGATAGTTGTTGGAGTGAATAGTGGTTATAAAATATGAAAAAACAACTAACTAATTAAAAAATTGGTTTGGTTCTATTCAGTTTAATTCGGTTTTTTTAGGAATGTGAAATCGAATTAAATCGGTTTACTAATTTTTTTTACAGGATAAAATTGGTTTGGTTCTGTCGAAACTTGAAATAATTTGGTTTGGATTGATTTAACTGACCCTGATTGCACCCTTAATTATGAGTGGATATGAGTGATTAAAGAGACATAAAGTACCTGATAAAGCTACAACTTGGTGAAGCGGGCGATGCTGGCGAGGACCGTCCTAAGGCTTCGAATGCCGGCTCCAGACTTGGAACTCACCATCATCTGTACATGTTTCAATCAACAAATTCGAATAAGTGGAAGCTATGGATTGCTTTGAATTATTGACAAGTAATTGATATAGCAAATACGTACCACGGGCTCAACTAATGACTTGCTTAGTTTGAGATTCTGCAGGGAGAAAAAAAAAGTGGTAACAAATTAGCGATGGCTCAAATGAGAGTCGAGAACCGCAAAATCCTCACCTCTTGAATTTGCATCGCACGTCGAGCAACATCGATGGAAGAGATGGTGTCAGTCTTCGTCAGCACAATCTGGTATGGTTTTCTGGATCTGAGGATTCAGTGAGAGAAATCATTAGATTAATGTACATGTTTGTTCAGTGTGGATAAACTGTAATAATTATGCCATGATTAAGTAAAAATAAGCTTATTCCTGCTCATCCATGTAAAACTATATTTATATTCTAATAAGATAAACACAAAAGATAAATATTTAATGACCAAACAGAAAATTATATCATTCCCCTCTATCACTGAATAACAGTTTAATGCCCAAATAAGATATCAATGAACCAAACAGGGGGCAAAGAGAAGAAAGGAACAACAATGTGTGTAACCGTTCTTTAGTTATTCCATGACAAATGTCTGCTTAAGATAAACGGAAGAGAAAACATATAGGGTCATGTGGAGCCATTGATGTAATATTCTTTACAGATAAAATAATAATGTGCATTGGAAAGAGTACAAAGCATAATCCGTTCGGAAAGTAGGGAATTTCTGGCATGAAGGCAGAGAGTGATATTTAGCCATTATTGAAAATCTAAACATATTTTCCAAAGAAAATGAATTTTTGGCAATAAATCAAATAGAGAAAGATTACTTAACGGGTTTATTGTTGGCAGGTAAACTGAATCATTCCTCAATTAAATATTCTGTTGAAGACTTGAAATGCTTAAAAACAATACGATTTATCATAACAAAAAATAAAAGAAGCTTTAAATAATTTTGAAATGTGATTTCTTTGCACAACGCTCCTATTAACCTTCAGAATGTCAAAAGTAAGAGCATGATGTGTGAATTATGAAATCTTTGCATGGGAGTGCCTAAGTTTGGAGTAAGCTACACACCTTTCCATTAACTCAATAAGCTCGTGGTCCCTTGGCTTCATTCCCCATTTTGTATCAATAAGAAGGCACACTCTTCTTAAACTGCTTCGCGTCGATACATACTCCTTTACCTAAGATACCAAAAAAATTCAGTCTAGAAACTTCAGATATGTCAGAGAAAGAGCATTCTGAGCGTACTTTATAATTGAAGGTATTCCATAACCCAAATTCAAACACACTAATGAAAGCATGGATAAATCACCACTAAAACTTTTTAAATATTCATACATGATCCACATGCATGCATAAAAAGACAGCCATTTTATTGGGGTTAATGTTACTCCCACTCCTTTTTTCAGCCATGTTTGCAGTTGCACACGTTTTTTATTTTATTTAAAAGTATATACTTGACTAATGATAAAAAATGAAATACCTACTCGTATGAATTGAATGCATATGTTTCAATATTATTCATATTAAAGTACATACTGACATGATAGAGTATATAATATATATTGCATCAAGCGATTTCATATAATACGCTTGTAATGTGATGACTGCAAATGAGGCTACAAAAAGTTTGAGTGTATCAACGTCATTTTTCGGCAATAGGTTATCCAGTGCAACATAAAAAATTAAAAAAAAAAAGATTTCAGAGTGGATGTTTCAATCATTTAAAGAATATCCTTGATCAGGACTAAATGCGAACAAATAATTCACGATTAGGACACAAATTAACTGTTCTCATGCATACTTACGAGTTCCTCCCAAGCATCTTTAACTTCTTCTTTGGCATATGCAAAACCATATCCTGGTAAATCCACTAAGGAAAGCTTTTCAGCAAGCTTGAAGAAATTGATAGTCTACAAAATAAAAAATATATATATTACCATCTGCTTCCTATGAATCAGGATTTGAAAAACTACTTTTCTTATTTGGAACATGAAACTATGCACCTGAGTAAATCCAGGTTTATCTGATGTCCACACCACACCCCACTGTCTTGTGAGTGCATTGAGGAGTGATGACTTCCCAACATTTGAACGTCCTAAAGAGTAAAATATTCAATATAAGATGTAACTTCGTCATTATCAGAAATGACGAAGTTCAAGGCTTCTTATAACCATCATGCATAAGTTGAGAACGTTTAGATAAGGATAATATAGGTGGACTTATTACTGACTCTTTTTTCAATCAAACATGATTAAGGAGTTCTCACTTCTCACTGTGATCAATAAAATCTGGTAGTTTTTTTTCTTTAATATATCGCATTTAGTTAGTGCATTCAGTATTTGGATTAATCACGTGTTTTCAAATTTATCCTATTTGTTCAAAACCGACACTCCAAAAATGGACTCTGTGTTTGTGTGAGACAAGTATGTCCAAATAAAAAATAACATAAATTTTCAGCTGGACATGGCCCCAATATGGCCCCGGACATGGCTCAGACATGGATAATCCTGATTAAGAACTTGACTTGAAAAAAGAAAGAAACAAAAAGAAACCATGTTTCAAAAAACATCTCCCTCAAAAACCCTCCCTCTGAAATGGGTCATTGTAGATTTGAGAGGGGAGGTTAAGTAGGTGGTCTGCTGAATTTTATGATTAATTATTTTGTTTGATGCAAATTGGCAAATGTTTTTTTTATGATGTTTCATTTATTTGTTGTTTTTGTCGTTATCATTAGGGTACTCACATGCGATATGAACTGAATAATTTTTTCCCTACTTTTGGATTACCTATTGTCATGTTTTCTTGGTTTTCTACTTTTTCTACACCCTATAATTACAAAATTTCTTATGGTTTATGGATTACTTGTTTCTTATTTTTATGACTATGTGTATATAAGTATAATATTACATAAACATCTACATACACATCATCATGTATGTGTCTTAGTTTTTCAAAATATTAAATATTCCATGTCACCATGTATATGTCGTGTTACTATGAATATAAGCAGTGCACTTGTGACAAGTGAGTTGTCATCAAATAAGTTGATTTACATACACCCTTGGGATATGAAACAGCCATCCATTACCATACAAAAGAAAACTCATAATAAGATAAAAAAAAGAAAAAGAAAAAGAGAAATAGACAAATTAGAAACAAGAACTTCATAATAATGCACAATAATTATGTGAGAGTAAAATGTTTAAATGTTTACCTGCAAATGCTATCTCTGGCAGCTGAGGGTGCGGGAAAGAAGTGGAAACCTTTGCTGAAGCAAAGAACTCTAGTTTACTCCTAAACACCTGTGAGAAACTGTTAGTCTCTCCATTTCACACTCACAAATTAAGATATATAAATACATTTAATTTGCAGAGAGCGAATTGACAAGGCAAAAAGGGATTTTCTTATTTTGAGTATTCAGTTATAAATTTTTTTAGTGACAAGTGCGCCTAATATGTCGTTGACGCTATTTTTCTTTGCAACAAACCTTAGAAGGATTTGAATTTGTTATCAAATGCTTTATTATGGTTTCCACACATAAGGTCATCTTCTCCAAGAGCAAGTTGGTTAAACTCATCCACTTTGAGGTGGTTTCCATTCAAGCTTCAAGATTGAGATGCAATGCTATGAACTTTCCCATAAAACATCTTGGGCTACCTCTCCATACATGTTCCTTTGGGAAGCGGGATTGGAATTTTTTCTTCTTACATTTGAGGAGAGCCTTGTGAATTGGAAAGAAAAACTTCTTAATTTCGGTGGTAGGTACGTTCTTCTAAAAATGGTCCTTACGAGTCCCCCACTATATTTCTTCTCCACATTAAAAGTAGCTTGTTGTAGGAGAAAACTAGAAGATGGTTTTTTGTTTCGGCGATGAGGAGGGAGGGAATGGTCCTCACTTAGCAAGATAGGATCTCATTTGTAAGACAAAGAAAGAAGGTGGTATGAGTTCTCAATCTCCGCAAAATGAATAAGGCTCTAATGGGTAAATGGCTTTAGAGGTTCCTCGTGGATCCGGAATTTCTTTGGTCGAGAGTCATTCACGAGAAATACTATTTGAGAAACACTAGACTTTCATTGACTCCTCGTCCAAGAGTTGCCCTTTCGAAGATATGGAAAGATATTCTCGAATTGACCATCAAGTTCCAAGGATGAGATTAACTTTCCATCAAAAAAAAAAGAAAAAAGGAAGAGATTCAACTGCTACCCAGGGATGGGTGGAGATTGGATTTTGGAAGGATGAATGGCTCTGCGGCTTCTCCGGCTTCCCTCTTCAGTCTTCCCAATTTTATTTTGTGACTGCGGACAAGAATGATCTTATTTGGATTCATTCACATGTGGACATGATTGTACCATTTGGCTTCCTCGTTTCCGGCGCAATCTAATGGCATTGAATCGGCGGAATTGGTCTCTCTCCTTGAGGCTTTACAAGAGGTGGAGTTAAACTTGGAAGAAGAGGACATGGTGTCTTGGAAATTGGAAGTTGGCTCCAACTATTTCCCAAAGCCATGTTACACATCTTTTATCCTGCTCTTTACGAGGTCATCGATGTGTTTGTATGAACTGTGCTTGAACTCAAATTATTATATTTCATATCAACATCTTTAGATGTATCCCATGAATGATAAATTTGGGCTTCAATAACAACGCCTAAACCATCCAATAACTGAACAAGGACTGCAGATAGCCACCATATTTAGTAATCCTGATTAACTCTCTTGAAATCTTCATCAAATAATTGCAATATTTAATTAAAAGACTTGAAAAGACCAGAGATATAAGATGCCCAAATTTTCAAATTTCTAAACAAAAACTTACATTTTCCTCAATCTTCTCTCTCACCGAGCTTGTTGAAAATGGAATATTATCGAGGGACGCAGGAAGCTGAGTGTTGTAGCCCGCTCTTTGCAATTCAATCAAGCGCCTACGACCCAATAACTGCCATGGAAAATGAATACTTTATTATCACTTTAATAACGGGACATGGCAAAAAAAACCAAGAACAGTTTATTGAAGTACATTGTCTTCCACAAATGAGAGAATGGAGGGGCTCGGTTTTATAGCACGAAACTGCGCATTCTTTGACATCTCAGATTTTTCTCAACAACCTTGACTGTATGCATCTCACATAAACAAACAGTAGTTGAAGAAGTTGCAATTTAATAAAAAGCAAAGAAAGTAACCAATATAAGAGTTCACTGACCCTTTGTAGAATCATCATCAGCAACATCATCATCGATTCGCTTATTTGAAATATCATATGGGTTTATCTGAATGCGCCTCCTTTTCTTTGGTAGATCATCGACTTCCACAGAATCCTCCCCAACAACTTTCTTGCAATTCACTACTCTCTTCCTAGACTTGTCAGCCAACAAGTCCCCATTCTTATCATTGTTTCTCAGTTTCGGTTTCAACTGACTATCACCAGTCGATGTTACAACTATTTCAGCTCTTTCTCTATTTCTACGAGAACGCCCAACACTGTAAACCGTGTACTTCTTCTCACCATATTCTTTCTTCAAATGAAATGGTTTCCTATTCACTAACTCCAAATCGCTTCGCGAAGACAAAGACTCTCTCTTGTTACCCAAACCGGTATCAGTTTTTCTCTTCATTTGTCGACCCAAATTGACCGCCCTCGATTTCTCCCCTCGACCCACATCAAATTTTCTACTCTCCAATTCAAAGATCGAATCTTTAGCTCGAACCCCCTCTCCCCCCCAACGCCGCTCGACATTCTCCGACTTATACTTCCGAATTCCTTCCTTACCATTGCCTCTGATACGAACCCCTTTGAAATCCGAACCACTAGTCTTTGTCCTGCGTTCCCTCTTTGAATTCACCGCCCCCGACATTGCAGCAAAAACCAATCCACAAAAACGAAGACCCACTCAAAGTAAGAACCCAAGTTTGATCACAAACACCTGTGAAGCACCCACTGAACACAGAGCTTCAAATATGCAATCGAAAAATGCCCTGCCTAGTAAACAAAGAGTCATTGTTTTTCTTTGATTTTTTGAAAAACGAAGGAACCCATGAAAACGAAAGAAGAAGAACCTACTTTAACGAAATCGAAAATGCCGCGCACAGTTTGCATTCGTACCCTAGGAGAGAAGAGAGAGAGAGAGAGGGCCGGGTTGGGGTTTTGGTGAATCCCGTTCGGGCCGGGCTGGGCTGGGTTCATCCGGATTGTCCCAGGCTCCGCCCGACATATGGATCTGGGCCTGATTTGGCCCAGTTGATCATGGAGCCTTTGAAACGGGCTTAACTGCTTGAGGCAGCTTTTGGTTAGACGATTCGGCAGCTTTTAGTTTATAAAAATTTATTTTTGTAATTGTGCTTGTGTAACCAAATAATTTTACTGTTACAACTTCCTATACATAGATTTAAAATAAATAGTACTTAAAAGTTATGATTTTCAAAAGATAGGGGGAGTAAGCTTCCTGTAGAATCAGTTTTCAAATTCAAATTCCTACAGAATCAATTTTATAATCGTGCAACTAAACACACTCAGTTAAAGAAATTATTACATGGGCGTTATTACAATCAATTATTTTTATAATAAACAATACAGTCCTATATGTATCATTAAAAATCTGATGAAATATATGCATCATTATGAGGTATATACATCGTTAACTTTTTTATATATTAATTAAAATAGATTCTTTAAATTTAAAATGGAGCGATAATACACATTTTATAAAAAAAAACACAACACATTGTTAGATTATGTTTATTATTCTTAAAAAAAATAAAAACATATATGGTCAAGGTTTTGGACCGTAAAAAATACGATATTTTCTATGACACCGGGAATATGATTCCAAATGACCCCTAGTCATTGATGCAATATACTAGTTTCTACAAGTATATATTTGATTAATGAATACAAAAAAAAAGATATTCAGTTCATTCAAATATATATATATATTTTTGGGTTTTATTTTTAATTTCCCATAAACCATACGATTTAGTAATCGATTCCTCGTTTTTTCATATTTTAGTTTTAATCCCTAAAACTTTATTGTAGTCCTTGGGAGGGATATATCCCTAAATTGATCGGTATTAAATAATAAAAAAAGTTTAACAACTCAATTTATTTATTTAGACACGATATTTGACCCATTACTAAAAAAAAGAAGAAGCAATCCCTCCTTCCAAGAATGAAAAACAGTCCTCTCAAGTGATGGGATGAATGTCCTCTTAATCACTGGTCCAAAATAAATTAAAAATTATGTCGCTAAATCTTCTTTTATTTTAAGTTTTAATACACGCAACTCTAAAAATAACACATTTTTAATATGGGTTTTTTTTATATTTTTAAGTCTATCAAATATGTTATTTAATGATCGGTCACTTCTTTCTTTATATTTCTTTTTAAGCCCTTAACTTTAATCACCTATTTCAATTTTAGACCCGTCGAACTTCCATCTATAGGCCGTTAGTTTGTAAAATATAATTTTTATTTTTAAGTTCATGTAAACTATGCTATTTAGTAATTGATCCCTTCTTTTTTTCATATCATTAAATCTCTAACTTCAAACAACTTTTCATTAATTAATTCTTTTTTGAATAAATTGACATCGGGCATCCCAATCAAAGGTGGGGTTAATGAATAATTAAAATTCATAAATTATTCATTTCCTAAATGAAAGAGACTTTAATGAAACCATTTTCAACATTTTTATCACCAAGATATTGATTTTCTAGTTCAATATATCTTCAGTATCCATCATTTGATACTTCAAATCAATGATAATGTGCAATAGTGTAACCAAAATTCTATAACATTAGGAGAAAATCTTGAATCCTTCATAATTGAGATTTTATAAATAATATAAATACGTTAGGTTCCTATCAAATCACCCATTCTATAAATGAAAGTTTAGAACTATGCAAAATAAAATTTTCATTGACTAGGTAAATTTTTTTTAATGGCATATAAATTTTAAATTTTAAATTCTAAACATACTCAAAATATCTAATTTAATATTTTACAATTTTCAACAAAAAAAAATTCTTAAATCAAGATTCAATAATGAAAAAATCATCAAAAATTGATTACGTAATCATTCTTCTTCGGCTTATGTAATCGATCATAATTAGACATATAAGATTATAAGAGAATGCAATCTCAGGTTTGACGGGCATATGCATTCTTGAATAACACTGAAATTGTCACTGAACATCTAACAATACAAATACAATTTTGGCTTAGATATTTCACCAAACAATTTGTATACAAGTTTCAAATATTAAAATACTTACAAAATCATACTGACATTTTGTCTATAACCTAATAAGAAAAATGTGTTCCAAGTTGAGAACTTAAAATGAAATATATATAAATAAATGATCGATCACTAAATAACATAGTTTATAGAGACTTAAAAATAAAACCACATTACACAAACTATAGGTATATGGAGGGATATTTATCTAATGAACTAAAAACGAATTAGAAGATTAAAGTTGATGATTAAAAACGAAATAGACGATTAAAATTGATAACTAATAAAAAATGAAAAAATCGATTACTAAATAAAATAATTTATAAATACTTAAAAATAAAAATCGCTTTAACATACGTAACGAGCCATATGCATTTATTCAGAGATCATACGATGATAATAAAAGAAAATCTAACATAAATGCACCGACTTAACATAAATGCATGACCTCAAACAAAGGGCATGGCTAAAATGCAACATTTTTTATCATTTAATAAGGTGGGGTTTGAAAGTTTGAAAAATATCTTAAGACATTTCAGTCATTTAAAATTTTAGAAAATTCAATCTAGAAAGTGCTGAATTTTGCAAGACACGGACAAAGAATAATCAAATGAGCACACCGCTCTGGATCGTTTGGCTAGGAAAGGTATTGTTCAAAATAGAAATTGTTTGTTATGTTCTTCTTATGCAACTGAAGACATTCATCTCCCATTTCATATGGTTTTGGATGATGAAGTCTATGATAATCAAGGAGGAGCTACCATGTCACATGACAACATTCCAGCCTGGTTAGAAAAATGTTTCAAGGATCCTGTTTTGAATGTGCTAATGCAGGTCATCTTATCCACTACTATTTGATACATATGGATAGAAATAAACTCTTGCATTTTTCAGATCTATCTCTACCCACAAAGTTGTGGTCCTGAGGAAAATTAAATACTCCATTCTCTCTAAGTTTCGATCCATTAATCTTAAAGTTGCAAATTCGCCTCAAATCGAGAAAATCAAAGAGAGATTGGGTGTTCAGATTGATGCAGTCAACAAATAAACCTCTATGGTTCACTGGCTTCCTCCGGAAGTAGGTTGGCACAAATTAAACATGAATGACTCTTTAGGGGAAGATCGTGGTGGCTATGGTGCTCTCATTCGTGACATCTCTTCTGAGTTCATTCATGGAATTGCAGATCGATCCACTCTTCCTTCAATCAATCTGCTTGAACTCCAAGCCATTGTTCAAGGTCTTAGGCTTGCAGTGGATATAGGAATTAGAAAATTATGGATCGAATTAGACTCTACCACAGCTTTGGCATGATTGAATGGGAGGGATAACATCCCCTGGATTGCGTTTAGACTAGACAGATCGACTCTCTTCTCTCCAATTTTTTGGAATGGAAATGCTCTCACATTCACAGAGAAAGAAACTCTCCTGCTGATATGCTAGCTGCACACCGCTCTTTAATCGGTGAAGAGATCGTTCGCTCTCATGATCTTTGGATGGACATCAGAGAAGTTTTAGCTCAGGATAAGAAATGCTCAGGACAAGAATATTGGGGTTTATAGCAGAACTTGTACAAGATAAACTTGTAAAGTCCCCCCCCCCCCCCCCCCCCCCCCCCCCCCCCCCCCTAATGTTGCACATTTTCTATATTTATTCAGGACTTTCAAATTTCTTGGAGAGGTCATGTCCTTGGAAGGGATGCATGTTGATTAAATTCAACAATCCCTCCCTCATGGGAGATAGTTTTTCCAATGTATTTTGTGATCTTTGAAAGTCACATTTACATAATTATTTAGTTTTTTGTGAAATAAATATTTCTCACCTTACCAATGAAAAAAATAAAAATCAAATGAACATGAAAAACAGGCACTCAGCTTCCAAGAAATGATCTACATGAACAAGACATGAACATAAACAAACAGATATAGTCCTTAGTGATAATTAATCACACCCACCCAATTCAGTCAAGACATTAAAAAAAGAATGAGCGGCTGAAATAGATGCTCTGACTGGAATGACAGTATAAAGAATTAACCTCCACAGACCTGCTTCAGAAAAGCTTTGAAGAAAAAAAGACATTTAGACACAGTTATAGAGGTTCATGGAATGGCTCTGAAAATAAATTATACATCATAATAGGATCAGTGGAATGATTGGTGGTAAGTGAATGAAAAAAAAATAGTTCGGAGTAAGAACCACTAGGAGTGAGGACCACCAAGGAATATTCACATAGAAACAACAAAACATGGCAACCATGATGCATTCTGTATGGAATGTTAAAAAAAGAAGCTTCTTTTCTTTCATTCTTCTGTGTTTTTTCAACCTTTGTGGATCAACAAATGAACCTATAACTTCCACAACATGTTATACCTATCTGCGATCGAGATGAACCAATCTAATCCAAGTGACCATATCCTTTTTTTTTCCTTCCCCCATTTTTTCCCACCCTTTTTGTTTGACAATAGATACAATGAAACCCAGTTCAGTTATCTCAAAAGTGGCTGCATTGCCTTTCGATGAAGATTGAGGAGTGGCTCCTCACCTATGGCTCTCTATCTCTCTCTACTTGGACCAAAACGACTGTACTTCCACAGTTGGAAAAGGAAGAACGTCATCACCAGGTGGAGGCCGAGCCATGGTTCCATCATCTCTACTATGACCAACCCAATCCTTTCTGCAGACCACACATCAACAACAGAGACGTGAAACATTAGGATCACATTCTATTCTAGTCAAAGCATGATTGTAAACAAAAACATTTCTCTAATCAAGATGAGTCGATAGCATGGTGGTGCAAGCTAGAGGATAGTTGATCATTCACTGGGAACTTTTTTTTCCCCTGTAATATGACATCACCGATTTTAGGCCTGTGCTCAAGTGGTTAACATGAGCATGAATCTTTATTATTCAAGTCGTCATAGTAATCAATCTCAAAGCGCACTCATAATAAACAAATATAAATAAGTGTAATCATTCCAAAAGTTAACAATCCCCTGAGAAAACAACCATTACAAGTTAAATTGATTCCATGAGGCCAATGGTTGACAAGTTGGCGACCAAGAGGTCTTATTTTTTACCGCAGGTAACAAACACAGAGGAAAAAACTGCCTTATTCCCAGAACTGAAAAACTTATTTGTAGCTGAAGGTCCATTTCCAGGGTAAATGATGGATTATTTTATAGAACATTAAAAGTTAAAAATAAAAGAAAAGAAAAAACTGATCCTTAATCTTCACAGAGTGTGGGCTCTAGAATGGACTGAAGTGATGAAGAGACATATTCTTTACAGTCTGGCCACATTAACTCTTTACAAAGTTAATGTATTTAAATATGAAATAGTACTTAAAAAAAGGAAATTTACTTTATCTAGTGAAGACAAAGGCGGACTCTGGTAATTGGCAGGATTGAAATCCTATCACTCCACCCCAAATAACAATATAAAAATATATTTTAAAAAAACATCACACAGATGCATGCCAACAAGATAAAACAGACGCCAGTTAACTATACCAAGGAAAACCACCAATAATTTCTGGCTCTGATGGAAAGGTATCTGGTTGCCTGATAAATCCCATTGGCCAGATTGGTACCGGAGGAGGATCACCATACATGACAATTTTTTTTCTTGGTGATGGAAAACCAACAATCACGCTCAAACCATGTGCATTGGGCAAGTCCAGGAAGATTTGAAAAAAAGGTTTTACAGAAGTCAGAATTCACTGAGATTTGAACTAATGCTGGAGTTCCTCCTCTCTTCCTACTTCCAGGATAAACTCCCTCCCTTGTCATAAAGAAACCTAGCAGGTTGGTTGATTGGGAATTTTCATCTTTTTTTTTTAATTTCCCCTTTATTTTCAGAAAAACCTAGCCTAATGTCCCTCGCAATAAATTCAAAGGGACGCGCTCCCACCTTTCTTTAAAAAAAAACCTAAACTCATGTCATTTATCTCAGATAAAAAATTCTACAATTTTTTACTGGCAAATAATTATAAGGTAGCGTTAATCTCTTGAGACACGAAAACTACAAAACTCTATGAACACTTGTTATACAATATCAATGATGACATTTCTAAGGGAATACAGTCCACCTCCTATCCATTAAACTATAGGCCTTCAGCCAGGACCTTCATTTGCCTGCATAAGATCATTCCTGATGTCAAAATTCCTTGAAGCATTGTAACCATTAAACCAGATAACACTTGTTCCCAAGTAAATCCACATCTTCCCATCAACACATCAAGGACACAAACATAGCATTCTCAACAAATTCAAGCGAGGAGAAGCTATTATAAATTGGTTTCTGCCACTTTACTAACATCTAGAACCTGAGTCGGGGGCATCCATTATAATAAGGTCGCTCCTATCTCTCTATTTAAAAAAAAAGAAAAAACATCTAGAGCCTGAGCCTCCCTTGTCACATATACTCCGTAGTCCATTCCCTTTTCTACGTAAATGAATCACATTTAGACTTTATATGACCATTAAGATCCACAGAAAACATCAACAAAACATGTTCCTCATTGAATCGATATTAGTTCTTTATTTATTTAGAACGCATGGTTGGGATGTCTTGGAAAGGATATTTATTCAGCTTCTGATAGAAGGTCATCATAGAGAAACCAGTACGCAGGGCCAACTTCCAACTCACCAAGTCTTTTTCTTCCAAATTCAGAATATAATATCATAAATTAGTTAATGAGATTAGGGACAACCTGATAGGCCAACAGCAACAATACCTTGAGATTCACCATCTTATATGTGCAATCCAAACTGCATGAGAACCCCCTATAACACACCAAAAATCTAGGCATCTTTCCCACCCCATCCATTATTTACCTAATAGTTGACAGCACAAGCTTTGAATGCGTATGGATAGGAAAGAATAGATTAAAGCATTTACTTAAAGTGCAACTTGGGTCACTTCTCATTCAACCCTTTTATTTCGTACAACAGGTGGAAAGTGGAAACACATTTTATAAAAAATTTAAAAATAAGAGAGGAAGGCTAGTGGCCCGGCCTA
The DNA here is from genome assembly GCA_030737845.1 of Acorus calamus. Classification (NCBI taxonomy): domain Eukaryota; kingdom Viridiplantae; phylum Streptophyta; class Magnoliopsida; order Acorales; family Acoraceae; genus Acorus; species Acorus calamus. The sequence goes on along the minus strand of CM060878.1, from coordinate 25,566,170 downwards.
CAGAAAATTAAAACAGTGGGACAAAAGTCTCAAGGGCTAAAATAACAAAAAAAAAACATAAATTATATCATGCCACACTGAATATCCTGTCCCACCTGAGAAAAATAGGTGAGGAGTCAGCAATATGAGTGCCCAGGCTTTGAGGTACCATAGTTTTGGATATCTTACAATTTCTAGTCAACCCTATGCCGCAACAATTTTTCTTTAGCAGACTTGTCATTTTTCTTATCTAGTTTAGCCGGTGAAAGAATCCCCACATGTTGGACGACCTGAAAATTCGATCTCTGCCAAGTTGAATCCCCCCATTTAACTCTGTCGATCATCCAAAATGCTTTCCCTCTCAGGAGGAGTCTCAAAGATTTAAATAAAGATGGGGGAAGAAATGGCTCATACAGTCTATGGAATCTTAAAGCTTAAATTAAATCAGTGATTTGAAATCCATATGATGTCATTATCCTAGTTGCAAAGCCCTTTTCTAAAGTTCACACACTTCAAGGCTGTGAATTGGCAGGAACCAGTGTCACACTCCTTCAGCAAGGTAAAATCAGAATAGAATGTTTCAACTGACACAGGAGACCCCTTTTTTTTCAATGAACACGGGAGATCTATTAACAAGCTCAACAATCTCATGCAGTAAACTTTTCACATGAAGTAAAAATATTCGCTATGATAGGATGAAGAAGCACCTCAGACGAGAACTACCAACAGAGTAGACAAGGAACAGGAAAAGTTACAGGTGTCATAATTCTTCCACCATCTTGCAAACAATGTAACAGTCCAAAGTGGTGTTACTCATAAAATCGTCTGTCTAATCAAGATAGGTAAACTAAGATTTCCTGTGATGTCATCACAGAATAATGGAAAGTCACATTATTAAAAGAATTTAAAGGGTGTCAAGATTGTTCAAAAGCTAGAATTGAATCCAGCCCATGAAAAAATAAGAGTCCTGTATCCACGTCATTTTGTATAGAACAACGGAATTTTTTTTCTAGGGAACATTGAGGATTGACAAAATCATTGTTTAAAAGAACTAAAGAAGGTGATGGAGCCAGACAATAGTGAAATTTGTGGAAACACATGAATGGATTAGACAACAATGGAAATGTATTCAAGGTACCAAAAAATACATGAAGATGGTACATAACCATATACAGTGCTAAAATATAGGGAGTTGTACAAGACTCACTTGGACCAGCAATTCAGTGGTGAAGATCCAAAGGGATTGCCAGCTGCTAAATTGTCTGGTCTCTCATAAATGACTTTGTTTCGAGAAGTATTATCTCCAAGATTAAGAGAAAAATGGTTCTGTCCAACACCCAGCAACGGCTGTAGTGTATTCTTCTTTTGCCACACATCCTTGTCATCTGCACCATGACCAATAGGGCTAAATGTTCCGGCAGTTCCGCCATTCTGAAGCATACCGACAGATGACATTGGGGGAGAGCTAGCTCTAGGAAGATCTTGGTTCTCTGTCATAAAATGTGTGGAGAAACCCTTGCTGATATCTTCCTGGTTCATTTTGTTTGGTCCGCTAGGCAAAAGCCAGTCATGAGGCCTGGCTACAATTCCCAGCCCATCCTGTAAAGGATGGGAGCTCCACATTTGCCATGTTGCTGGCTCACTAGATTCTTCAGGATGTGAACACTTCTCCTTTGGGGTATGAGGTCGTTGGATACAGCTGGTGTGCCTTTCTTCAGATATCCGTGATCTTGACATAGGGGACTCTATTGGAGAAGGCCTGCCAGCATCTGAAATTAAAGTTACATTCTTAAGCATATGAGGAGTACTCATTCCTGACTTTTCCGCAAAACCACTCCCTAAGTCCACAGGAAAATTATCCAACGATTCTGAAACTGGTCCAAGCAAGGTCATAGGATCAGGAACATAGCATGGATCTTCAAAAAGTTCTGCCTCCTCAAGTTTAAAATCTTGTGGTGGCTCTCTAACCGGGGAAAATGTACGTCCATTTTCCAAATAAGGGATGGAGTTATTTCCCAATGAAACATTTGGCAGGGGAGAGGCATTAAATGGGTGCAGCATCCCATACTGGATCTGGTTACCTACAGCATGAGTCGGTGGCAATTGAACTGGTAAATGCGTGCTTGGAGGTCCTGATTGGCTATTTGGACTCACTTGATTCACAGTATTGCCTTCTGGTGAAGGGGAAACTGACGAAGAACGAGTAAACAACTGATGCCATGGCTTCTTCTGAACGGTCGGCTTTGGTTGTGCATCAGAACCCACCTGGTAAATTAGGAGAAAAAAGGTAGCCAACAATTGAACAATAAAACACGGGCAACAATAAGTTAAGGAAAGCTTCAACCTCAAATTATATTGAAATATCACCTATGTAACTCAACAAAATAAAGGGATACCAACTTACCGGTCGCTGGATGGTCTCGCTTTTCCCAATTGTTGTGTGCTTTACTGAATTTGGCCCGTGATCAAGAAAATTAGTTGGCCTATTCAACTTTGCAGTGACTGCATTTGGTTGAGTGGCTTGCATGCTTTTCCCAAAAATACTCGACCCACCAAGACCCTTCTGGAATGAACCCTTAACGCTGTCAAAATATCTTTTCCCGGCACTTCCCCGGTTAAACCCACCACCACCCTTCCCTGATCCATGCATTGACTCCAAAACCTGAGCCTTCGCAGCCACCAACGCAGCCCTCCTATCGAATTCCCTCTTCTTCTCGCTCTCCCTGATGCCCACTCTCCTCTCCAACTCCTCCCCATCTGAATTGCTCTTACTCGACGCTTTATCCTTCTCCTTCTTCCTTTCCTGCCTCCTCTTCTCCATCTCTCTTTTATGGTTCTCTCTCTCAATATCCATTGTTTTGCCCCCTCCACTTCCCTTCTCCGCCTCGGATATCTCATCCCTCAACTTCCTCCGCTCCTCCACCAACCTCGCCACCTCTTCCCTTTGCTTCCTCTCCTCCTCCTCCAGCATCTCCTTCTCCAGTTTTGCCTGTCTCCTCTCCTCCGCCTTCCTCCTCGCCTTCTCAACCCGGCTCTCATTTCCCCCATTATCCCCCTTCTTTGACAGCCCTTTCTGATCCCCATTCCCTAAAGCCCCCTCCTCAACCCCAACCCTACACACCTTCCTCCAAACCCATCTCAAACTCACAAACAACCCCGCAACAACCCTACGCCCAAAAGCCACCGCACCCGTATAAGAATTCCCTCCCAAACAAAGATCCGAATACCCACCACCGCCACTAGGAACCCAGTTTCCATTATCCAACAACTGCCAATCCTGACCGCACGACCAGAGTTTCGACGGCCCAGACACTCCCCCAGGCCCGGGACCCGGCAAATCAAGAACGGGCCTTTTCGAGACATGACCACAGTACGAGCACATGAATCGCCCCCCACAAGGATTCTGGTCCCTGTACGGTGTGAGACAGTTACGACAACGCCGTGTGGCCGTCCTGCGGAGCTTCTGCAGCTCGATCGCCTTGGTCCGACGCCGCTCGAGGAGCCGTGCCGCCCGTCTGGCCCGCCAAACCGAGAGACGGGGCATCAAAACGTGGTACCAGAAGAGGGTCACGAGGAGGACCCCGGCGCAGGCGAGGCGGGCCGGCGTGACCTCGAACCGGTACTTCGGCGGGAGGAGCTGCGAGAGCGCCCACAGCACGATCAACGGTATCACCAACCACGGAAGCATCGTCGCCACCCGCCGAGACCACCGTTGGATCACACACAGTATGCACATTATCCTAAATCCTACGGTCAGGAACGTCTCTCCCCAAAAAAAAACCAATAAACCCGAACCTAAGATTATCTAAATCTAACAAAAGATCCTGCCTTTCACTCTAATCGGGACTTCGCTTCAAGAAATGAATCTGTGACGAGAGAGAAACGCCTAAGATGACTTGGTTTGCACGGAAAACCCTAAAATCGGGCCAAATCCGATCGAAAAAGGGTTTTCTGAGATGCCGAACAAAAAGGAAACAACAAGAAATCAAATAGAGATTCAATACTTACAGTTATCGATCGATATATGAAAACCCTAATTTCTTGTTTTGGGCGACTTCGACAAGAGATAAAGAGTCGCTTCGATTTTTTTATAATTTTCGGTTCTTTTGATTTTGGGTTTTTTTTTTCGGCTGTGAATGGAAGAGACGGAGGCTCGTTCAAGACAAAAAAAATAATAATAAAGATAATAAAAAAGGAAAAAATCCATATAACCCCCTATATATTCCTCATATCCATATAACTTTATGTAATTTCAATATATTCATATAACACATGTAAACACATCATAATACAAATAACCATTGCGGTTAAAAATTCTTTAACATAGTTAGAATATTCTGGGCATATTTCATTATCTAAATCATGATTAATAAATATATATTCTTTTAACCCTTAAAAAATAACCAATATTTAAAAAAAAACCCTCATATTACTAATTTTACACTTTTTTAGGGGTTTTTTTAAAATATTGATTGCTTTCAGAGAGTTAAAAGAATATATATTTGTTAACCATGATTTGGATAACGAAATATGTCAGAAGTATTCCAACTCTGTTAAAGAATTTTTAACCGCGGGGGGTTATTTTTTAAGAGGGTTATATGGATATATTAAGTTTACAGGGAGTTATATGGATACGAGGAAGATTACAGGGGGTTCTATGGATTGTTCCCAAAAAACAAATTTATGTTAAGTTGCTCCGCGGGTTTCAGACACGATCGGATGGTTGAGCAGTTTTTGATGTAGTGTTCCGCAGGAGTATAATAAGGACATGGGATGATGAAGTCACATGTGGGATTAAATTAATACGTCGATAACTAGAAAAGTGTTTTTTTTTTATTTAATTTTTAATGCATGCATGGATTTTTGATAAAACCACGTCTGATTTGATAATGTTGGTTTCTACACCGTCCGATCGCTGGAGTTACGACCGTTTACCGTCCGATCGCTGGTTCTTCTTTTTAAGTCGGTTTTCCATCGAAATATGTTGAGAAGGGGTATTTTGGGTATTTCAAGTCAGATGTCATCAAGGGGACTTATATACCCACACCAATAGATTATAACCCCACATCAAATAAAATATTAAAAATTTGTTTTTTTCTTTTCTTTTAAAGCAAAAAAATGCAACATACCCCACCCCACAACCTCCTCGTCGAGAAGAAGACCCACTTCCACATCTCCTCCACGGCTCCGCCGCCTCCTCCTACGGCTCCGCCCTCCTTTGTGACTCCCTCACCACCGCCGCTCTCCTCTCCTTCACCTTCGCCGCCCTCCTCCTCATCATCTAAATAAAAACTATAAAATAGATTGGATGTGTAAATGAGAGAACATGCATACATATTCCGATTCCAAACATCCATCCCTTCCGAGCTCCCCAAACCACCACCAAACCCCAACAGAAACCCTAAAAACCCTAACTTCCTAACCCTCCAAACCCTCACTCCAAACATCCATTCACTCCCCTCTCCCCTCCTCCTCATCCTCCCACGCCGGCCTCCACTTCCGCCAGAAGCTACTCCACCTCGAGACTCTCGGCGTCGACACCGATAAAGCCCTCTCCTTGAACCCCAACCTCCGCTCCACCTCTCTCGGTTCCATCCCTCTGTCTGATGGTGCCGTTGAGGAGGTCACCGTCGCGTCCCTGGCCGAGCTCCATCTGGCTATCGCCGTCGTTGAAGAACAATAGCAGGGGAGAAGAAAAGGGAGAGAGAGAGAGAGAGTAAAATGGATGGGGTGGGATTCACTGTGAGGTTTCACATTTATATCCAGGGGTGGTTTAGTGATTGACAAAAATGATTGGGGTGAATCAGATAACGGGATGAGTTTTAATTAAGTGATGTGGGTGTAATAGCCCCTTTCATCAAAAGTCCCGGGGTGAATGGTCAAATGTCAGACCAATAGTCCCATTTTTTCCCCTTAAACTTTTTCTTTTTTTTACTTTTATCGTCTGTTTCAATTTTTTTTACCCCTTGCTTATGTCACATCACATTGTACTTTGATATTTAAATTATCTCATCTTATTTTTTTTTATTTACAATCCCATTATGTTTAATTACATAGTATGTTCAACTAGTTTCAGAAATTATATATATATTTTATAGATATATCATTCACAATATGTGTGAACTTATCTTTTTAGCGCTTATCCATACAAGTTAAGGAAGGTGAACTATTGATTTTCATGACTTGCTACATGCGTGAGTGCAAAAATGAAATCATTAGTGAAGTACATAAGTATTTTCTTATCCTTAACAATGATTTACATTGGCACTTGGTGGTTTTGAACTTTTGTAGAGAAGTGTTTCGTATTGTACAACTCGTTATTCATGTTCGTTATAAGAATTAAGAAATATGTGATTGACTGGGTAACATAGATTAAGAAATACTTATACAAAAATATTACAATCGCTGATATTTAAATATTTCCAGTTCAGATTCATTCTTTCTATAGGTAACAATTAAATATTTGTAACAATGTGAATAATTATTATACATCACATTATATTTTTGTAATCCTACCTATAAGGGATAGTTCAGGTATTATGAAAAGTCAGGAGTAAAAAAAATGATACGACATTACATGGGTAAAAAAAATTAGGGGTAAAAAAAATAGGGATGTTGGTCAAGGGACATTTGAGCAATTCTCCGAAATCCGAGGTGCTGGGCTGGGTCAGGGAAAAGTTTAGGCCTCTGACTCTGAGAGTCTGAGACTTGGAAAAAGATATGCACAGCCCCAATTGCAGCTCATTTTGCAGTCAATGATTTTTTTTAAATCATACACTCATCTTTTGAAGTGCATGCTATTATATGAAATGAAATATATACTAAGATATATCAGTGTATTTTTTTCATAATGAAAAAATAAAAAATAAAAATTGGGTCATATACTATGTTAGGACCCATACGCTATGCTACGTTATCTTAACGTATGTGGATGTAAAACGTGTTGCAAAAAAGAATGCGTGTATCAGCGCCCCTAAGACTTGGAGGCGCTGAAGCTCATGAGAAGTTAGTGGGCTAGGTAAGGCCCATGTATTGTTGGGCCTGAGTTGTTGGGTTTGGAAGTCAAATGAACACGCAAGCGGGCCGGGCTGGCTGAGCTGCTACAAGAGCCCAGGTGGGCCCGTCCAATGCAGGGCCCTTTAAAAACAAATAAAATGTAATAGTAGTGATGTTACAAGTTAAATGGAGTTCTATATATTTCCTTAACCCCCTCTACTTAACCCCCTCTACTTATTGTATCAAGATATATATATTATATCTTATTAAAAAAATTCATGCTTTATAAGAATGATACCATTCAATTAAGTAAAGTATATATTTCATATTTTATAAATGTGAATACCTCTTTACATGAGGTTTATGATTTAAAGTTAAATAAAAATATACGACGGTTTACGTTTTAGATTGTGAAATAGACCGATGATAACATTTTCCAATGGTAGATTATTCCGTCAGTCGCTTTGCTTTTTCAACACTTTTGATATTTTTTATTTGTAAAAGTGTATGTACTTATGTAATGAAACACGGTTCTTTTATTAAAAAAATAAGAATAATCAACTAATACACTTGAGTGAAGTTAATGTATACTTTTTTTTGCATTTGTTGTATTGTTAAATTTTATGTTGTGTTACGATCACAAGAATAAATTATAGAAAAAATGACAAAAAAAATCTTAAAAGTCAGAATTACCCAAATTAGCCATTTTTAACATTATACATAAAAAGTCTCATTTCACAATTTTAGAAACACAAGATTATCTACCCTTATGTAATTAGATTTTTAACATCAATCTAAATCTTGTTAGGTTATTCTATACCAAAAATCTATTTTTCCTACAAAACAACAATATCTCTCTATATAACCCAAATCAATCCCCTTAGAGGTTTTGTTATTGTATATATCATATTGCGTGTTTCTTATATATATATATATATATATATATATATATATATATATATATATATATATATATATATATATCGCCTGATGTTGTTTATCATTTTTTATTGTGTATAATCATAATATGTAATTTAAATCTGTGTTGTTCCCAAATGCAACAAATGATATTTTCATATTCTAAATTTTTATTCACATTTTTTTTGCTTGGCTATTCACATATTTTTATGGCGTTATTAGTACATATCCATTTTTAAAAAAGAAGCATCAACATTTAATAGAGTTAATCATAAAAAAACTTAAATTATATTGGCATATATCTCACAAAATCCGCCTAATCAAAAATAATTTAGAGTAAATAAAAAGTTTTACATGAGAATATGTGAAATACATTAACAAAATTAAGATGATGAAATATTTTAACAAAGTTAAGAGGTATAAAATATGTTAAGAATCTAATCTCTATCTATATCTATTATTACTACCTATAAAAGTATAAATCCATGAAAAACATTCGCTTGACATATTTACCATTCCCAATTCTTCAAAATTCATTCCTATCATAAATGACATTTTACTTGACACATTTACCCTTTCAATTTCTTGAAAACATATGACACTATATATAAAAATTATATAATGTGTTAAAATTTATGTATTTATTAATATATACCCTTTCAAATTATATGTCAATATGTGCATATTTTAAAAAATCCTAAATAAATCTTCATATGAATTTCATGTTCAGATTGATATATTCTAATTAATAGAAAATCGTAATATATGTTATATATAATACACATGTTATTATATTAGGCTATATATAATGCATTATATATATATATATATATATATATATATATATATATATAAAACTAAATTTCATCTATATTATATACATATATCAATATGCATTTCTTAAATTATTAAATTATGTGTATTATATTTATGTTTGTGTGTGTGTGTGTATGCATTTATACAAATCTATATAACAACAATTCATTTTGACCTAGAGATGTGTTGTTCAAAATATGTCCCGTGTAACGGAACTTATTTATCCCATCCATGGAAGCCTTTCCATCTCCCTCTCTTTTAATGATCTGTTTTGCCTTCCACATGCGAAAAAACATAAACGAATGTGTCGTTCTACTTTCCACCTGTGAAAATACAATAATAACATCATAAATTCAAAAGATGTGTCGTTCTACTTTTCACATGGGAAAAGACAAACAAATCAAGAAAACCATTTTTTCATTTTCCAAGCTTGCGATTTTTAGGTGTTCTGTCTACAATTCTTCACGAAAGTAGGAGGAGCAATGGACCCAGTGAAGAAGCCGAGGGTGAAGAAGCCTGGGTGATGACATGTTCAGCTCCATGGCATCACGTGGTCAATAAGTGGTTTATGTCCTCATCTGGCTGTGACTTCAGTTTCGGTAAGAGAAAGCACTCTCTCTCTCTAACTGTTATTTGTTTCTATAAAAAAAATTCTAATGGATTCATTCATCTATGTAATTGTTCTTCTTCACCGAATACACTCATGGGTTTTCACTTCACAATGACAGCGTTCATTGGGTGAGTCTCGAGCACGAGTGGGTACTCATCTTCGAAGCACATGCTACTCTGCGGCTCCTATGCGCATCCGTCGCCGTGTTTTGCACCTCCCTCTAACAGATTGTGACTGCGCTTTCATTTGATTTTTTAATGATGTCTGTTACATTTGTTCATGTTTCAGGTTTGTTTGTAAATATTTTGGATGTCATATGCAGTTTCATCGATCGAACATGGTTCATTTGTTTTTAGACTTCTATACTTAGGTTGTGATTTGGGGTGTTTGTTGAATGTATTTAGGAGTAAAATTAGAGTGCTTCAGATGAATCTTGTGGTGGTTTAGCGTGGGACCCTACATCTTGATCGAACTTGACATAGGAGGGTTACATCTCTTGATTTTTTTAAAGCTTTATTTGTGATTATCGAATTCAGTTATCGTTCGTTGTGGATTTAGTTAGATTATGCTTTATACTGATGAGGGGAAGTAGATATAGTGGTGATTGTGTGTCCACTTTAGAATTCTAAGTTGGATTTGAATTACATTTATATTATTATACATTTGTGATAATAAAAGTATGAGGCCTTATTAGTTACTCTTTCATTTGAGAATTGGATAGAGAAGAACCTTCAAATGTTGCATGTTGTAATTCTATTCTTTTTTAACACTTTTAGTCATGATGATTTAGCCAATTTTGGTCACTTTTTTGGGTTTTGGCCGGTTCAATTATAAAGAAGAAATAGCAAAAAAAGGAAGACATTATTGCCTCTCCATCTACCATCTACTTTATATTTTGCTCTACTTAGTGGAACTGATCAATTCTAATATGAATCCAATGTTTAATGTGGACCAATCTTGTTTAAAACGTAAACTTGATTCCATATGAGTAATTTTGATCAGCACACTGATTATAATTGGAGAAAATATATCATGTTTGTTTACCTATAACATCTAACATCTGTATATAACCTTCTAAGTTGTTTTGTTTTGTGTATAGTAATCTGGCTGCCCTTATTTACCATTAATTTTTTAGAAAAGAATATTCTTGTGTTTCTTTATTTCCTATTTTTAAAAACTAATATCATTTTTAATATTGTAATTTTGTTCATCTTCCATGTACCTTCATATAAATAAGCTAGATATTATATGTGTCTTTTGGATAAGTGTACTTCAATTTGGGGTTAAAGGATTCATCGATATACTGTAAAGATAACTTTGATTGCAATATTTTGTTAAAAATTGCGGGAAGTGGCTCTGAAGAAGTGTTTAGATGAGGACTTTTTGAGGACGCATTGGATGAGTTTAGAAGCGATAGGTGTGACAAGACAACTATTAACTCTTTTATCATTTTATAATTCTTAATTAATTACTATTTATACTTGTTTCGCAATGAGAAAATCATGCCAATTAGATTTTTCTCCCTACTGAATCACACCATCTTTTTATATACAATTGTCGGTATCGGTTTTCGGGTGGGTTTTTCCGCTCCCGGGTTGGTGTGTGTGAAGTTTTCTGGGGATTCGGGTCTGAATGCGCCTTGCGGATTTGATCGGATCATCTCTCAGAAGGGGGTAGGGGTGTTGTTCCTTGTTGAGGCGTCTGACAGCTCCATAGGAGGATTCAGGGGTGGTTGTAATTGCCAGCTGCTTTCTCAAAAACAGGAAAAATTAGTATTACTGTTGATCGCCTTCGTGGGGGTAGATTGTAGATTCTCCGCTCTAAGACACGGCCAGTCATACACAAAGGTGAAAACGGGGAATCATTTTCTGCTTCCGGGACTTGACAAATGAAGGTTTAAAAAAACTGGGTGTAAGTGGAGGGTCGGCTAGTTGGGTAGCCGCTTGGGACATAGCTCTATTTGGGTAGAACCTGGGTAAGGTTTGGTTTGGGCTTTGGCTGAAGTTAAACTAGGTTTAACCAGAGTTTTAGAGAGGGTTTTTGGAGAGTGGATTTATGTAGGAAATGGGTTTCCTTCTCTCAAAATAGGGCTCTTTCTCTCTCTTAAGTAGTGGGTGGGAGGGGGGTGTTGAAGGAGGCTTGATTCAGCTTGTAGTGTGTGAATTGTGGATGATTGATATATTGAGAAGAAGTGTTGGAGACCTCCTATTTATAGTAAAAGATAGGCAGGGGAGTATCCATTGGACAATAGATCAAATTGGATAATAGGGTGATTGTTTTGACCTCCCATTAGATCTTTGTGTTTCTGACAGTGTCCAGGTGAGGGGCGGCTAATTACAACTAACCGCCTAGTGAGGGGTGGCTACTTTCAAGATGTCACCTCCATGATGATCTGTCAAACGTCCAATCTCTGACAAGCGATGGCTTGTGGCGGTTACTAGGTTGGAACCGTCAGAGAATTGGAGACTAAAAGATATAAACCGCCGCAATCATCAGCATTAAATGCTGTTTTATGTCCCATCAAAGGGAAGCGGTTGGGGGCGGTTTAAGGGACGACTAGTCAAGGAGGGCGGCTACTTTGAAGTAGCCGCCCTGTTCCTGTCCCTTAGAATTTTTCAAGTGTTGGGGCAAGGGTTTCTCCTTCCGGTTCCTTTTCTAGAGGTGTTTTCTTTTAGATTCCAAATGTGGTCATTTCTAAATATTATTTGAAGTATTTTCTTTTCTATGGACTGTCAAAATTGGAGTATCTACGACAATGTAGAAAATATTTTTTGCATATATTTTTTTGGAAAAAGGATTTCTGTGTGTATTCTTTTTGGAATATATACTTTTACAACTGTATTATTTTGCAGGAAATGAAAAGAGTAACGCTTGACAAATTTTATAATTTGAATTTCTTAATATATTCTTGTACATGTTAGTTGATGTCCCTCTATTATCTATAATAATATATTTTGATCTGGTTACCATAGATATTCATGGGCTTTTAGTCCCCCGTGGTTTTTTTAAAAACAATTTAAGCAAATTGAATAGTCTTTTCTCCAACAATCATAGCAATTTTTCAACTAAACATCCTCGCCTTCTTAATATGGTTGGTTTTATCTAAAGAGTTGATGAACTTCATTTTCATAGGCGATGCTTGAGTTTGGAATACATGTGATCTAAAGATGCAATCCTTCCACAAAAAAGTCACGAGTTAAACCTACTTTTGTAATTCCTTGCATTGGTTTGCCATTCAAATTTTATTTTTTGGGTTCACTTCTAAAAGGCTAGAATGTATTGGATATTGTAAAAGATGGTAAATCAAACATAAGAAAAGTTTTCGGACCTTCTCTTGAAACTGTGTCAAAAAATTTATTGTTAAATATGGTTTGAAAATTTATAGAGTGATGATGTTACAAGTTTCAACTGTTCATAGACATTCCTGATAATCTAATCCATTTTTTTTATTCAATTTTATATTACATTCGACATATATAGAGGGAGATATTTACATTTCATTCATCTAGATTGTCTTATTCTTTACAAAATTTAAATGTAACACTTTTCAATTAATATCATAAAATAAAACTCTAAAACAACACAAGAGAAATATTTTGGTCTTTAATCTAATAGTCAAAACATAACAATAATTTCATACTAATTTTGGATCATTATTTTCAACAAACTAATTCATGTGCAACGCACATGTGCATCTACTAGTTATATAAAAATATGTTAGTTTTTATGTTTTTAAAAGTGTGAAATTAGATTTTTTTAGTCTAATTTTTAAAAATAGCTCATTTAGGTATTTCTAACTTTTTGAAGACTTATTTTATCATTTTTTTCTAAATTATATGCTAAATCTCCTTTAATTTTAGCGTTGCTTTTATTGTTGGAAGGTAAAAGACAAGCCACCTCCTCTTCCACTATATATAATCATTTCACATAACGAAAATTTGTCACTATATTAGAAGGCATTTAAATAGTGGACAAGTTGCACCAAGAATGCTTTAGCCTCCGTTTGGTTTCGCGTTGGGCGGATTCCGCTTTTTCAAAAATCGGATTCCGCCCAAACGCGCAACCAAACGGGTCGGATTCCTGCGGAATCAAAAGCTGTATTCCTTTTAATTTCTCTCTCGAAATCCGTGTTTTTAAAATCTCAAAAAGAACGATTTTTGGTCGGAATCGATTTTTTGAATTGAAAAACAACTTTTTCTACCAAACATTAAATTCCTTCCAAATATTGATTCCTGAATTTAAAAAAAGCATCCAAAAAAGTCAAAGGTCTAAAATCATCTTAAAAAGCAGCTTTATTTCAAAATCTACTTTTCAATCTGTGTTTCCAAACGGAGCTTACTCTCCAATTACACACATTTTCATAATGTTCAGTGAAAAGAAATTACTTTTGATATTTTAGAAACAACAAACAAATTACAAATGTAAAAACACAAAACAACAATGGAAAAAGAACAGCAAGTTAGACTGAAGATAGATGGACGGGGAAGAGTGAGGGGGCCGGATTTTGATAAGGAATGATTCCAGTAAGTTTTATCAGTATTAAACTGCACAACCATATGAATCGAACTGATACAAGTCTCACTCTTCTATTAAATCCAGTTAAATTTGAATTTGGTTACTACCATGAGTATCCAAACAATATCAAATGACCGACCGAACTTTCCCAATAAAATAAGACCCAAACCGATGGTAAGATTGACATGCTCATTTTTTTTTAATGTTCAAATTGAGATGTGAAAAAGATTTAATTGGGTAGCCTTCCATGTTGAAGTCAAAGAAGACCATATGTATTTTGGCCGACAAACATTGTGTGTTCCTCTGTGTTTCCTTTGAAACTATTACTTTTTCTTTCTTTTCTTTCTGTGTGTGTAAAGGCTAGCAAATTTGGATTTTCAAAGCAGTGATGTTTGAATCAACAACAAAGATGCATCACTACATTACTTGTAACCCATTTGTTATAACATCGACCAATATTGACTTTTGGAAAATATTTTTTTGGAAGTTAATAGCTTCCCAAAGATGCTAACAATTATGTGTGTGGAGATAGTCCATATCATTTAAGTCATTCAAATTACTTAAAAGACGTTTGATTCATTAGGTTGTTCATGTTCCTGTAATCCTAACCGAGTCGAGACTTGTATATTAGATTAGAAAAAATATTAAGAAAAAAAATTGAGTATATATTTAATTTTTATTAAAGTGTATTTCATTGAAAATAATATATACCTTCCAAAAAAATTTAAAAAAATGTTAGAACTACAAAAGTGACCACGAGATAACTGTACCTAATATTTTCATCAATTTCATAGGATACATTCGGTTGCACGATTACAAAATTGATTTTACATGAAACTGCCTCTTCACAGCTTCTGGAAAACTCATGTTTTGAGTATTTTTTCATATCCAATTTTTCTATTTAGAAACGAGTTTGAGTAAAACAGCTTCCTATAAATCTAAAAACTGTATAAATCTGTTTTCAAACAAACCCATAGTCATGGTTTAGCTCATGAATTTCATGTTTAGCTGTTTAACATGACTTTATATTGGTGAAATGAGCTTGTGACAGTGAAAGGAAGTTGCTGGCATGTGGTTTTCATCCACAGTACTGAACTTGTTAAGATCTCAGTATATTACTCACATTTTTTTTTTTGCACTATTATGATTTTCTTTAAATTTGTATATCGACACCTAATTTGATATTTATGAGCATAACATGCTGTGAGAAAATCAATCTTAAATCGATTTCAAAATCGACCACTAAATAAATAGAAAATCCGGGTAGAATCAACCCTAGATAGGATCAAGATTTTGTAATATCAACTTCAAAGCGTGACATCAATATCAATTCATTAGAAATCATGCTCACCTTGTGCATGATCGATCATTACCAAATTCATTAAGAATTAATGCATGGAAGTCATGGTCTTCCACTATTTGTGATGGCCTAACTTATTTATTTCACCTGCTAGTCCTATACTTTAGGCCAATTTAGGGGCAAGCCTAGGCCAATTTTAATGAGTTTTAGTGTCACAATTAATGTTTTTATATAGGGCAGTTGTGAACTCAATGCAGCATCCAACTTGGATATATTATAATAATCTAAAGTCCTCTTTCTAGAAACTCGGTAACTGTGAGGCTTCAAAATAAGAGCAATCAAACTGATTTAGGATATGATAGGTGCCTAGAACTTGTTATTAACCTATATATATATATACATATAAGAAAATTTATTTGATCGAATTCTATGGGTAATCCATCCTCCTAGCTAGATTAAAGGGATGATTATGGCACTTGTTTAAGTAAAGTGAAGGTGGTAATAGTCTACTTATTTTTTTAAAAATATATATTTTAAGTTAAATATTAAATTCAATCATCTTTGTAACCTCATTTATAGTTCAGATGATTTTTTTTTATGTATATAATTTTTTTCCAATTAAATGTTGGGATATGAACTCATGACCTTTGGTTGTGGATCGCTCGTGGTTGAAATATATTTGATTAATAAACACGTTCTTTTATATAAAAAAAATAGATTATATATAATAATATGAATTGATGCTTATATTTTTATATTTTTCATAATATAGGATGTATGGACTATCCACATGGATCAACCTTATAGAAATGGATTTAAAATGAGAACTATATATGGATAAAAGGAATACAACGAAAATGATGAACTTTTTAAGTTTAGTCAATCAACTCTTTTGTAAAAACAAATGAATTTTAAAGTTATATTTTTCTTCATTTCAGACAATTGTAACTTTGCTGCAAGTTATAAGGGGTCTATCATTCTCTATATAAAAAAAACACTGTTGTAAAAATAAATTTTTTTTTTGGGATCTAAAAATGAATTTTATAGAACAAGAATATTTTATTGCTTCCCACATGTTCTCCTGGTACTGTCGTGCTCCACGAAAGATCACCTCATTACGGGTCCTCCAAATTGTCCACGCGCCCGCGGGGACTATTGATTGTGTTGTGGTCGCCTCACGCCCATTCATCGCACCTCTTTTGAGTTCCTTACCTGCCCTCCATAATATCTCCATGGTTCGAAATGAGAAACCCAACCCAGTCTTGTGCGCCACAAGTCTCCAGAACCTTTGAACAAGAATTAGTTTGATAACTAGTTATAGATGAGATCATGACAAGTGATCGATTGAAAAACAATGTTAGAGACAATCCCGCATGTACAACATCAAATTCTATGGGTAATCCATCCTCCTAGCTAGATTATTGGGATGATTATGGCACTTGTTCAAGTAAAGTGAAGGTGGTAATAGTCTACTTATTTTTTTAAAATATGCATTTTAAGTTAAATATTAAATTCAATTATCTTTGTAGCCTCATTTATAGTCGAGATGATTTTTAATTTTGAAGTCAATAATTTTTTTTCAATTTAATGTTGGGATATGAACTCATGACCTTCGGTTATGGATATATAATCATATTTAATGTTGGGATATGAACTCGTGGTTGAAATATATTTGATTAATAAACACGTTCTTTTATAATAAAAAATAGATTATATGTAATCATATGAATTGATGCTTATATTTTTATATTTTTCATAATATAATATATATGGACTATCCACAAGATTGTCCGCGTGGATTGTGTGTAACAACGCACTTAAAATTAATGCTTTATAATTTTCACATGGATCAACCTTATAGAAATGGATTTAAAATGAGAACTATATATGGATAAATTAAAAGGAATACAACCAAAATGATGAATTTTTAAATTAAGTTGAGTCAATCAACTCTTTTGTAAAAACAATGAATTTTAAAGTTATATTTTTCTTCATTTCAGATAATTGTAACTTTGTTGCAAGTTATAAGAGGTCTATCATTCTCTATAAAAAAGAAAACTCGGTTGTAAAAATAAATTTTTTTGGGGGATCTAAAAATGAATTTTATAGAACAAGAATTAGTTTGATAACTAGTTATAGATGAGATCATGACAAGTGATCGATTGAAAAACAATATTAGAGACAATCCCGCATGTACAACATCATCACTCACAGATACTGAGGTTGTTAAGTATGGGAGACTCCAACAGCATAGAACACCAAATAATAACATTTCGTGGGGATCAATATATAGTTTTCCAAAAATGCATGTAAATGTCACATGGTGCATTCAATGCGCCTGCACCTAAAATCCTAATTTCCCTCCCCAGTAAATAAAACATGTGATGTCCCTCTCAGGGCAGACAAATGAATCTCCCCTATCATTTCATTCACATTTTTGGTTTCTTAGTTTGAGGTCCATGTGATGTAACATTTGAGGGATTTAATCCTCCATGCAATCTTATTGAAAAACAAGTTTAACTAAAAAAATGATACATATTAAAATCAAATAGACAAGTGGACCAGCAAAGAGAGTATAAAAATAATAATTGTGTGCTCGATTGTCTGATGGTGATCATCTCCAGTACAAATGATCAAAATGATCTTCTCCCGTGGTTCATGATATAAATTCTTTGATATTTAAGTTAACATAATGAGATAACATGCTTATTATCACATCAATGGACAACCGGTTGGATGACTTTTCTTGATAGATTTAATATGCATTCCGTAATAGTGTACTGATGAGATAAGACATTACTTTTCATGATCTTAATGAGTCAAAAAATGTGGATCCTATTTTAAAAAAAACACAACAATATAGATTAAAAATTGAAAAATAATATATCACCTATAATTAAAATATCATCTGTTGCATTGGGACATAATGCATATTTAAATTACATATTATGATTATACATAAAGAAAAATGATAAACAATATCGTATAAGAAACACACAGTATAATATATAATAACAAAATCTTTAGAGAATTGATTTTCATCATGTATAGAGAGATTGTTGTTTTGTAGAAAAAATAGATTTTTAGTGTGGAATAAAGATAGATATCAAAAATTTAATTACATAAGGGCATATTAGTCTTTTGTGTTTTCAAAAATGTAAAATAAAACTATTTTATGTATAATTTTTAAAAATAACTGATTTAAGTATTTATGAGATTTTTTATATGATTTTTAAACGAACCCCAAATCATTGGCACCCAAGCAGCTCATTCACACTGCGATAACAAAAAAATAGATTTTTAGTGTGGAATAAAGATAGATATAAAAAATTTAATTACATAAGGGCAGATTAGTCTTTTGTATTTCTAAAAATGTAAAATAAGATTTTTTATGTATAATTTTTAAAAATGACTGATGTAAGTATCTATGAGATTTTTTATATGATTTTTAAACGAACCCCAAATCATCGGCACCCAAGCAGCTCATTCACACTGCGATAACAAAAAAATCCAACATCTATCACCAACCCCAGCGAAAATCTCACACAAGCAACGGAACCTTCAACGCCGCCCCTTAAAAGTCCAAAATAAAAGTCCACTCTCATCAACCACAACCGCCGTCCAAATATAAACGCACGTTCAGAGATCAAGACCATCAATTCCCCATCTGGTCCTCCACTCCTACGTCGCAATCACTTTACTCCTCCCCCGTCTCTTATCATTACCACCCATATTTCAATCAACGGTTCAAAACCCAAAAAATATAGAATCCCAAACAACTTCAATTCCACAAAGATCCCAAAATACAGAATCCCAACATCCCCTTATAAACACCCAATCCCTCTCTCTCTCTCAAAAATTAAAAAAAAAAAATTCTATGGAGACCGAGAGGGGTTCGACCGGGCCGGGCCGGCTGGCCCGACTCAACGTCTGGTTCGCGAAAAGCCGGGTCGGGCGCCGATTCAAGGTGGAGGAGCGCGGGACCACGTTAACAACCGAGCTCCGCGCGGGCACCGCAACCTTCCTAACGATGGCGTACATCCTAGCCGTCAACGCGTCCATCCTATCCGATTCAGGCGCCACGTGTTCGGTCTCCGATTGCGTCCCCCTCTGCCCGACCTGCCCGGCCCCGACCGAGTCGTGCAAGTTCGCCCCGGTCAACCCGGGCTACACGGCGTGTCTCGACCGCGTCCGTCGCGATCTCATCGTCGCGACCATCGTCTCGTCCCTCCTCGGGTCCTTCATCATGGGCCTCTTCGCGAACCTCCCTCTCGCGCTCGCGCCCGGGATGGGCACCAACGCGTACTTCGCGTACACCGTCGTCGGCTTCCACGGCTCCGGGAACGTCCCGTACAAGACGGCCCTCGCCGCGGTCTTCATCGAAGGGCTCATATTCCTCTTCATCTCGGCCGTGGGCCTGCGCGCGCGCCTCGCGCGTCTCGTGCCGCGGCCCGTCCGCGTGTCCTCCTCGGCCGGGATCGGGCTGTTCCTCGCCTTCATCGGGCTGCAGAACAACCAGGGGATCGGGCTCGTCGGGTTCAACCCGTCCACGCTCCTCACCCTCGCCGCGTGCCCCCGCGAGGACCGTGTGTCAGTCGCGCCCGTCCAGACCCTCGCCAACGGCACGGTCGCGCTCATGCCGGGCGGCACTGTTTCAGGTAAAATATTAATTCATATATGTATATGAAATAAAATATTAATTTTTTACTTTAAATTACTATCCGATCTGTATTCGTTCCGTTGCAGTTTAGTTGTTTCATGTATTAAAAAATAATTCATATTTGTATCTGAAATAAAATATTAAATATATTTTTTTAAAATTATTATCCGATCTGTATTCGCTCCGTTGATAAGTTTAGTTGTTTCAGGGGCCGTGCTTTGCCTCCACGGGCGCATGCAGAGCCCGACGTTCTGGCTCGCGATCGTCGGCTTCGTCATCATCGCGTACTGTCTGGTGAAGAAAATCAAAGGCGCGATGATTTACGGGATTCTGTTCGTGACGATCGTGTCGTGGTTCCGGAACACGTCGGTCACGGCGTTCCCGCACACGAGCGCGGGCGACGCCGCGTACGACTACTTCAAGAAAGTGGTTGACGTGCACAGGATAGAGAACACGTTGGGCGCGCTCAGCTTCTCGGGCGCGCGCGGGGGACGGTTTTGGGAGGCGCTCGTGACGTTCTTGTACGTCGACATACTCGACACGACGGGGACGCTCTATTCGATGGCGCGCTTCGCCGGGTTCGCGGACGCGAACGGGGAGTTCGAGGGGCAGTACTTCGCGTTCATGTCGGACGCGTCGGCGATCGTGATCGGGTCCTTGTTAGGGACGTCTCCGGTCACGGCGTTCATCGAGTCGTCGACGGGGATACGCGAGGGGGGGAGGACGGGGCTCACGGCGGTGACAGTGTCGATGTATTTCTTTTTATCTTTCTTTTTCACGCCCTTGTTGGCTTCCATTCCAGCGTGGGCGGTGGGGCCACCCCTGATCCTAGTCGGGCTGATGATGATGAGGTCAGTGACGGAGATTGATTGGGATGATATGAGGGATGCCGTGCCGGCGTTTATTACGTTGATTTTGATGCCGTTGACGTACTCGATTGCTTACGGGCTTATTGGGGGGATTGGGACGTATATTGTGCTTCATCTTTGGGATTGGGGGGAGGCGGGGGTGAGGCGCGTAAGGAAGAGGAGGGAAGGCGGTGAGGCGGCGGAGAATGGGGTGGTGGGTGGTGGGGAGGAGGAGGTGAAGAGCATTGAAGTTTGATTAATTTTTTATTGTTCTTCTATATGAAAATTTAGATTTTTTTTTTTTAGTGTTTATAGAAGAAGTATATGAAACAATGGTTCTTTGAAGGGGATTTGAATGTAAATAAATTGTTGGTTAAGTTTAATTTTTGTTCATAATACAACTAATGATTGTGGGAGTTTAAATGGATTTTTTTTACTCTCTTTAAATCAAGTTTTTAAGTGTTTTTTGGGATTCTTTTTTTTAGTTATAGAGGAAGTAAGCAAAGTGGTTTTTTGAAGAAATTGAATGTAAATTAATTGCTTATTTGGCTTGATTATAGTTCATAAGTTGTTTTTGTACTGAGTATACATGACAGATTGGGTAACACAATTTTTTTTGTTAGTGTTTATAGAAGTACGTATGTAAATAAATTGTTGATTAACTTTAATCTGTTCATATTTTTTTTTGTTATACTGCTATAATGATGGTGGTAGTTTAAATGGATTAGTTTTTTTATAATCTTTTTAAAATCATATTACGGTTTTATTTTGGGTTGTTAGTTATAGAGGAAGCTAGTAAGAAAAAAAAATGGTGTTTTGAAATGTAAATAAATTGTTTAATTATTTATTAGTTTGGTTTTAGCACATAAGTTTGTTTTTGCACTGTGAGTATCATCATCACTCGTTGAATTAAAAAAAACTGGACGGAGCAAAAAAAATTAATTTTTTTTTAGTAATTGTGTTAATACATTGTTGGCTAACTATAGTTTCCAGTTACATTTTTTGGGGATAGTGAGTGGCAACACTAGATTGGATCTATATTGAAAAAAAATTGATGGATATATAAAAAATATTAGTTGTTTTTGTTTCAGTATAGTAGAAACAACTTGCTGGTTATCTATAGTTTCACATTTGTTTTTTAGGTGATAGTGAGTGACAACACAGATTAGATTTTTCCTTAAAAAATTTATATGGACTGTAGTTTTGGATGTAAATATAAGTCATAACAAATGATTCTTATTTTTAATTATTATTTGGACCCATAAAAAAATCACACACGACTTGCTACATAGGGGACCCATTGACCACAATGATTGCATAGATCTAGTATCCAATAAGCCACTATTTGATTGTGATGAAGATATTGCTCAAAATCTGTGATGAATCATGAATGCGACTCATACAATATGCCATTTTGTTTGTATTCTACACTGATTGGTTTGTTTTTTTGGTAATTTTTTAAGTCAATGTTTCTAATATCATATGAGGAAGTACATTTGATGCTCTGATATTGGATTTTTGTTTATGGAGCTGTGTGTATCACGTTTTGGATTCCCTGTCCACCTATGACTATAGTTACTCCAAAAATTTGCAAATGTTTTGAAAAGTCTGGTGATTGGATACATGGTCTACCATGTTTTGTAAATTCAAAAAATTAACAGTCCTTCATTAAAAAAAAATCTGAGTACATATAAAAAATAGTTTAATTATCTGTATATTTTTTACTACACCTATCTATGTCTATGACTTCTCCTGTTATAGAGGGTTTTGAATAATATTTTGATATCTCAGCTTTTGATGTGATGAGATTTACTCTGTTGGTTTCTTGGACAAAAAAATCCATCATACAACTGTTTCATGCAAAATGGTCCCCCCACTTATGTTCCATAAATAGACCTGCCAACCAGCATAACTATATAAAAAAAAAATTCAGAAAATGAAAGCATGAAACCACAATAAATTTACAACCAAAAGGGTCCAATAATTTGGGTTCCTTCTGCTCATCTTTTCCTCCTCAGACCTCTCTCTTAATTGTGTGACCTGCATTTTTGTCAGTGGAAGATACATACACACTCAAGTGGGTGGTGTACATTCCTTTACTTTGCTGCTGCTTTTACTTTTATTTTTCAAAATAGTTGACCAATTTACCATACAAAAACACTGATACACTCATTCATGCAGTCTTAATCGAGTATCTTAAATTTTTGACAAAGCATGCATTTAACCCATTGAATATATATTTAATAATTTATTTTGTGAAAAATATATATTTTATTGAACCTCTCAACAATGTGGTGAGATTGTAAAAATGACTACAGAAATTATCATCTTTTCCAATAAAGAAGAAGGGAGTTTTGATTTGCTAAGAAGTACCTTATGAAGCCATTAAGAAATCATAACAAGGTTTTCTAATGAGTCCTTTATTGTGGTGTTACTTTTAACTTTAATAAAAGGAGGTCCAATGGTGTCTGGGCACCAAAGTTCAAACTTTTCTTTCACTCTCAACTTTTATTTATTTTAAAAAAAAAGGATGACAAAGGGAAAGGAAGATATAAAGGAGAGGTGAGGCTCCCTCCAGGTCTTGGCGTCTTTATTTTTATGAGGGAGGGATTGTTTGAATGATTGGAGTCCTTCCCAATATAGAAGATTGTCCTGTTGGGGTTAACATAAAAGTTGTGCACGCTTGCCAATACAGTGACCTCCTTGTTTGCTTCCTTTCTAGAAAATGCATTTAATCCATATAAAAATCATAGGTTAACATGTAATCAAATAACATGTGATGGTAGTGACTGAACCATCCTTTCACATGCTGGTAAATATAGCTTTTATTTATTTAGAGGTTTGGAGTTTCTAACAAAAAAAAATCTCAAGGTTACCGTGATGTTCTATTCACTATTTATTCACTATTTATTCATGATTAATAAATAATAAAAAAAAACATGGATTCTCATATTTTAGAGACCGGATCCAATCAGGACTGATTTCAGTCAGTCCTATCGAACTATACAACTCTATAAATCGAACTACACAACCTAAGAATCGAACTATACAACCAATTTTTTGGTACATGTTTCACTCTCTTATTAGATCCAGTCAAATCTGGATTTGGTTAGTACTATCAATATTTAATAGGAGAGTGAAACTTGTACTCAACAATTAACTATATAGTTCAATTCATAGGATGTTTAGTTTGATTCATAAGGCTTATGCAGTTCGATATTGATATGTTGACTGAAATCGATCCTAACTAGATTCAGACTCATGTTAACAAAGATTACAACAGTCCCTTTTGGTTGTTTAATTTCCTGATTGAATATCATTTCTCAATTATTTTCGTGTACATGGCATACACATAAAACAGATACATATCTAGGCTTTCATGGAAGCGGAGACATATTGAATAAAGAAATGAGATATAGTTAGGTCTTGTCAGTCCCTAATAAAATATTAACATATGTCATCTCATATTTTTAACATATGAAGTTTTTTATGACATTTCTGCCATATACCGTTCACACAGGACTCTCAATACTTCATGAAATCCAACCAATGAGGTATGAACTGGTCCATCGCAAGTTGTTTATTTTTTATTATTTAAAAAGAAGACCTTAATGGGAAAGAGTGCAGGTTAGTTGTGGCTTTGATTGCCTAGTTGTAGTAACCTAAAAGTGATCTAATTGGTTTCAAACTCTCCTTAGGTTTTAAGTAGGGAGTTTCGGATTCCTCATTAAAAAGGTCCATTTTGTAGCTTTTTAAAACATAGGAATCCAAGAAAGAAAGAAATGATAGTGTGTGCACCAACAACACTGAAGCTAACCTACAAAAGAGAAGGAATCATTCTGTGTGTATATGGATGTGATGCTCCAAAACAAAAGTGTCCTTTTCTTCTTTGTTTATGAGTTGAATATCATGGAACCGATGAGAGAAATAGTTCTACATGTGCTGCCTAACAAAGACTGGAAGCCTGTTTCTGTAAGCAATACAGCAATGTTCAAGAGTCAAAATCCAGATCTTTTTCAATCATGCAACCTAACCTAAATTGAGGGTCAGTTGCTTGTATTGCGCTGGTTAGGTCTGATGAGTCAAAATTAAAGAAAAAAACTGAGATCGGTTACGACACCTAAAATACACCCCCCACATGCCTATCACGCTAGACATTTTTTGAGAGGGAGAACTTTTGTATAGAATTGAACAATTCATGAATCAAACTGAGCAACTCATAAATTATATTGAACCATTTATAAATGAAACTGAATAATGTGACATGCAATTGAACCTTTTTTTTGTAACACTAATTGAATTGAACAATTTTTACATTAAGCTGAAAAACTTGGGTTGAACTGAACTTATGTAAATGTTAAAAATTGATCTGAACAATTTGTGAAATGAACTGAAGAAACCATTCCTATTATCCTCCCCTTACTTTAATGTATCACATGCGTAGCATGTGAGTTGTCAAACCCTTATCTGAACCCCCTAAAAAACAGGGAGAACTGTTGTCAATTCCATGTCTACTTAAAACATGGATTCTAAATCTTAAAAATACTGTTATGGCTGGTTGATGTCAAAGCCATCACTGCTATTAAGTTACAACTTTGAAAAATAGCACTTAAGAAGTCTTAATTGCTTCCAAACCTCACATTGCCATCACAACTCCACCTGATTCTCTTCAGTTAATCATCAAAGGTTTAAAAACAACACATAAAACCCTTCCAATGTCTAAAAATAACAGTTAAGTGCATGAGTTCCTCAATAGTTCATGTTCACAGTACCAGATTCCTTGTATGCATTGGGAGATCAGAAAGTCTATGCCAATAAAAGCAATGATTAAAATCATTCAGACCTTTTTTTTACTAAAAAGCTAGGAAATCTTGGTTTGGAGACTAATTCAACAAATCCAACTTATCGTTTGGTGGAAATTAGCCACTCATGCTATTGATCAGGAAATTCTCCTAGAAATCTTCTGCATACAAGTGATACAATTTAAACCATGAAATTATTCTGAAGAGCGATTATCGATTTGTTACAAGTGAAACAATTTTGAGTCCATTGGTAATTATTAATTTGCTCCACAATGTAGCACCAAAAAATGTAGAAAGAATAATAAATGAAAGGCGGGGAATTCAATTACTGAGCCAATTTGGCATCCGTTTGTTTTGAGAATACGCAAGTGGATAAGAAAAGTGTAGGCTTATACTAAAAGAATATATTGGTTTAACATGTATAGACTAGAACAGTTATCCCCTGTAACTATACATGGGGAAGAAGATATAATTTATTCTTGCTTATCCATCCAAGTCGGATCTATATTCTGATAAGAAAAAGTTATCCAAACCGTGAAAAGAATAGCATTCATCTAATTCTCCTCTATTCCAATAAAAATATTTTATGCCTGATCCGTGAACTAAACAGAAGGCAAGAGTTTTACCATATAGAACCTTATTTTTTTAGCTTTATTTTAAGCCACAATAATATATGCATTCACACTTATACATATTTATTATTTATATGCATTCAAGGAATGTAATCTAAGTAGGGCTAAAATTGGTAACCAATGCATTTTATTAGATTTGTGGTATGAATTTATGTTTCTTGACGCATAAATAATGTTCTCTCATCTATTTTCCTTTATCTTGCTATTGGGGGCATTCCCCTTCCTCATCACTTACTATGTCAGAGATTGCTCTAGCACATATCTATTCAAACTCACCCTGCCAATTGATACAAATACTTCGGAGGGGCACAGTCGGGCAAACTCATTTGATCTTCAGGGGGAACCATGAATCTCTAAGGCATGGAAGCTGCTTGGAGCCTTGCAAGTTGCACTTGGCGTCTTCCTAAATTAATCGCAGTGATTATCCACAAAATACATACCTGAAATCATAAGAGGATTTGGATGACTAGGTTTATTAAAAAATTATTCTGATGTAATTCACATGAATTGGTGTATACATAGAGAATCCACACAAGTGGAAATTTGTAGTCTGAATTTCATGTGACTAATTAGATTGACAGAAACATCTATGGCAGGGATGTCTTCAAGTATCAGACAAATAGATGACCATGAGTTTTGTGTTGATATGTTCTTATACGAAAGATTGCCTATCATATATTTAAAGACCATCAGCAAGGCACTGGTCATACAGAATCATCGAATCAAGAAAAAGAAATATACACACATGGATAGAGATGCATATGCATATCTTTGGCCAGGAAGTGTAACTGACAAGATGGTTTAAAATGCATGGTCTCAAATGCATGGGGATTAGTCAAATAGAAGAAAAAAAGGGAACAAAAAAATCATTTCAATACTAGTTAACATTCTCATAAGAAAGGGTGGAAACACATCTAAAACAATATGTTTATATAAAAGTGAAATTTCATGATACATACCGGCAATGCATAGAGAGACACGGCAGAACTCTGTTTGCTAACGTTGCTGAAAAACAGCTTAAACAATCCTGCTGCAGTTGCATCTCCAAGTCTTTGAACAATTACATCTATGCATACCTGCAAAAATATGGAGATTCAAACTATCAAAAATAACTATACTAGATGGATTTGGTGCCTTTGGTGTCAGAATTGTAACCAGGCAGCTGGGTACAGTTTCTGAAAGTTCTGAATAAGACAATACTAAAGCACATACAACCTTCACCAACTGGTGAAACTGCTTTGGTTTTTCAGTTAGCAGTTCTGAGAAATTGGAGCAGATATAGTATCTAATGAATAAGGGGATACCTTTGCCTTGTACTTCTCATCCTGTGTCACAACTGTGAACAAAAGCTCTCTTCCTGGTCTTGTTACAACATAAGTGACAACCTGGAAAGCACAAAAGGAGCATATACAATTAGAAAAGCAACTCTGGTTACAAAATAACAATTTTGTAATGTTATTAAACAAATCAAGTAATTTGAACTGGTTGTTTGAAAGCCAGTGGAGATCAACAGTTTATAAAGTTCAGACATATGCAAGAAAATAACAGGAGCTCCAAGATGAATATATATCATTAATTAGACTGTTCCAATTGTTCTAGCATGGACCATGTGCATTGTAATACTAGTATCTTGAAATCACAGTTAAGTTTGCAGCTTCAATCACAAAGTGAATCGAGACTCTGAATTTAATACATACAACATTCAACTTGGACCACAAGGCGTATCGTGGCATAAAATGAGACAAATAATAGCCTCAATGATTTAAACACTGTTCTACATGCGTCAGATACGATAAGCCAATCAAGCTGTATATTTTAATAGGGCATTCCTCTGGTATAGAGTCAGACTAATAAACTGGGAATAGACCACTTAAAGCTTCCTTGACCAACATTCAAGTTTCCAAACTACTCACAAAAATTGAAAATGTAAAACTGAATTTCCTGAATGAATGCTTAATATTTTGTACTACAAAATGTTTCAAAAGGTGGTAGGCCGCACCCAAGGCAAAGGGGGCCCAATTCCAAAACGCTAGGTGGGGTCCTAGGCAGATGCACGAAATGAGATGGAATGGTGTCAGCTGATTAGAGTTCAACCTCTTGGAGGGGAAGGGGAGTTACGTTGCCCAGAATGAGGAGCAGAAGGAGTCAATAGGGTTGGTTGACCAAAAGTGAGATGATGTTGGTTGGCCGGATGAGTAAAAAAAAGAAGATAAAATGACTACAAAGAGAAGGAGAAAGAAAATCACCAGGAGACGGACAAGAAGTGATGATAGTGCATGGGAGGAAGGAAAGGAAATGTAAGGAGTACTTTGGAAATAAAAACTACAGGCCAATTTTTGCTTAAGTGGGTGCCTGAAACCAGATATTAGGGTGTTCAACCCAAGCGGTAACTAGGTGGGTGCCTAGACCAAAATCCACATGGAAAGCCACCTATGGTCCGAGCATAGTGGCAAGCCAGTAAAAACACCTGGGCGGGCACCCACCTCCCTCCCTCCAAGTTGGCATCTCACAGGGCTTGAACCCAAAACTTTGTCCTATTAACTTAAGCACTTTAACATTGCTCCAGGCGATGGATACGTGTGTATTAAAAAAAATTGTGAACATAAATCATTAGGACCACGCATGATTTCTCCCAATGCATTAGTTCACCATGTCACATATTTTTAAAATATTGATCCCTCTTTTGACACATAAATGTGAGAAGCAATTCAACATCTGGGGTGAAAACGGTTGGAGATAACAAACAATAAGATATTTTATAATTAAAAATTTAAGGAGCAATAAGAAAGGAGTCACAGAAACATTACTCCTATAAGATGATGGAAATTTAGATGAGTTACAAATAAATCAAAATTCGTATTTTACTACAAGTTGGCATCGTTATACAAAATGGAGAAAGATTAAATATGACTTCTCAATTAAAATAACAAAAATATCAAACTACACAAACCTTACGCAGGGTTTCAGAAATAGCTACAGCAATCCACGTAGGCCAGATAGAAAGTGCAACCAAGTTTGAAAAAGAAACAACTGGGGATGAGCATATGGCTGCAGTAATTCCAGCCACTGTAAGAATGCGCCCCTGCATGGATTTTTAATTGGGAGATGAACATCTGAGGATGAGAAAATTCAAAAATAAATGATATTTAAGATGCTATTGATTCTCATCCGAGCAGCAGACAGCCATACAAAAAATAACATAATCCTACCAAGAGAATTGACAGTGTCAATAATTTAAAAAAAAAAAAGAATTGACAGTGTCAATAAAAAAATGATTTACTTTGCTGTAACTCTAAGGGCTTGAGAAGAAGGTCAACATAATATCCTTAAGGTGCCTGAGATAGTTGCCAGAGTTAAGGGAATTTGACACAACTCAAGTGTCTATGACTACAATAGAAAGGAATGGCAAATATGAACAAAGTTCATATCTTCCTCAATTTCTTTAGGTCATTTCTCACTAGGCCACAACAAAATGTTCCAACATTTCCATATTGATCTAAACACACCTCTCAAGAAGACTTCTTAGCAGTATGTAGAAAGTGGTTCGACTATAGCTGGTGGCAGAACCATAGATAACATAAAAAGGGGAACATATTTGTTATTATGTAGACTTACATTAAAAGTGACAGTTGACAACCAATCACTCTGTCAAAGTGACTGCAGAAAAGTAATTTTTCAATTTAACTATGTAACCGTAATTGCTGTTTCGTGCAAAAAAATGAGGTGGCTGCTTGCAGAAATTATTTAACATAAAAACTATACCGTTAAAGTAAGTTGTCCAGTGAGGATAAATATAGCAATGAAACTATTAATCTGGGCAAACAATTTCCTCCTCCCTTGCGGACTTGCAACAGTTTCGGCAACAATGGTTACTTTCTGCAGTAGAAAACAAAGTCAGCAAATTTTGGTACATAGATGTTCAGGATTATTCAAGGAGCTAAAAGTGATCAATTTCTTGCACAGAAACAAAATAATCAGGTAGCTGAATATATATTGAGTCCACCAATGTAGTTCATAGTTTTGATAAAGTTTCTTGAAAAAGTAAACATTAACCAGAGCAGTCCCATTCCTTTGGCATTATCACATTAGAAAAAAAATATACATGAAGGACATTGATTGTTTATTTACTGCAATGGAATAATTTCCTTTCTTAGATAACTCGTCCCATCCAGATCTTCATATTTATCAGCTACCATCATGATTTGAGCACAAAAGCATAGCTCATTTTTTCTGCATGTTTCATGCACTGAAATTATTTTTTGGTGAAGAGAAACCCCAACGGTGACTGGGGAAAACCCAAGTGCAGTCAATCACCCACAAATCATGTGCATCGGATAAGCCCGGAGGGATTTAATATAGAGACCTATGAGGAGCAAACCGATGGCTTTAACCAAAGTGCCAACCCAGTGTGGGTTGACTCGCTGTGAAAGTTGGAAGAACTACACATATATGATATATCTTAATCTCAATATGAAGTTCTCTACTGATATGGAGGTTTCTTGACTATTTTAATATTGTCAGTACTTATTTAAGAACCCATATTAAAACATATGATATATAATTTATTAATGCACGAAAGTTCCTTTTTGCTATTTTTACTGCAAGTTGTCGTTAATACTTACTATAGATTGATTCATACTGTCTAACAAAGAATCACCGTAATTAAAAAACAATATCATTATTTGACTTACAATTTACTTTTATACAAAAATATAGACTAATTAGAATGAACATATTTGAGCATTTACCAACAGCAATAGTTGTACCTGAAAATAAAAGAAGGATGAAACAACTGCGCTCAGCCATAGGAACAAGGATACATAAAGTAGGTATGTTGATGACATTATTAGCCAGAATCCGTCTAACATTACACAAAGCCGAGGCTTCACAAGAGAAGAAGGTGACCTGGGTGAAGGGCCTTCTAAAGTAGATTTTGTGAGTTCATCACACTCACCATGTTGATTTTGAATGGCTCCTCTAAAAAAAATAACATTCAAGTCAGGAAACAAAACAATATGCCTATATTTAATGTGATGCATGGTAAACCAGCAAAAAATGAAGCATTGATATAACTGCCTGGGCAGAGAGAAAAATTATAGAAGACAACAATTTCCTCAATGTCTCATACATTTTGATTCTATAACATATTATACAAATTAGAGCGAGGGAATTATCACACTATACCAGTCTATGTTTTATGTAATTATTGCTTTTTTTGAAGACAAATATAAGCTAATATAGAGCAACAATTTACATAATTGTTGATGTATAGCAGCTTAGACATTTGCCAAAGATAGTCAGCTTTGTATTATTATTTTTTTGGAAATTTAATTTTTTTAATCTTTATATCCATGGGGTTTTTAAGATGCTTTGAACTCCCATCACACAATCAGTTCCATTTTACAAACCTCCTGATTCTATGATTTGATTTACCATTCATCAAGAATAATTAAAGATATAGCCACAAAACTACACCTATGAATGCCAAGCATCAGATAAGCACCATTTACATGGTTTGTGCATGGCTGAGACATGCATTTTGGGATCATGCAAGACAAGAACAACAAAGGCTCAAGTTAGAAAAAAACAGAATATTGATGTTGATATCAATTGTGCATATAGTTGCTGAGACAACATTGTGAAAAACATGGTCGGATAAGCAAAATTACTCAATGTGTTCACTTTGTTGGCAATGTCTTCTAATTACATGGGTTCAATGCCTTGTGAAGAACTATCGAGATAAAAATTCATAAACATTAGTTATCTTGGTGACTTTTATTTCTCAAGAAAATTCTCGCATGAAAATTTGAAGACTCGATTTCGGCTCCATTAACAAAGTGATATTAAATATCTCGTCAAACCTGATAAGAGACAATTCTTCAGGTTTGTGGTACGGTTCGTGGATAATTCCTTTAGATGCCTGTGCAGCAAGCTCCATCAAAAGGGCAGCAAAAAGGAGTAAATCTGAAAAAGCATCAATCAGTGGTTACTCATAACAATAAAGAAGCTTATCAAAGAATAAAACAAAAGATATCATTCTTGCCAAAGTGCCGACCATAGGCTAAAACTCATAGTGTCAACAACATGCATACATGGTCCTAGCCAAGCCATTCCTGCAGCGAACAATGAACCCAAAAGCTGCCCAAGGGTAGCTCCGGCACCAACAAAACCAAACAATCTCGAACCTGACTGAACACGACAAGAAGTTAGATGTCATTCCACCTGCTCTCCCAATAGTAAAAAAACGGGTGCAGATCAACTGTTTCATGAGAGAAGAAACAAAATTCTTGGACAATCAATCCACATTTCAACCACGGACTGTTTGTTATTCTGTTTTGTTTTATTTCATAAATTTTAATAACATGGCAAATGGTCTGGAATTATTGTTTCTTGCAAAACAGCTGATCTGCTCCCTTATAAAAACTACCCAGAAGTGCACGAACCTCGCTGTCCATTACATCTATAACTCTAGCCCAAGTGGAAGAAATCGTAACAAGATTAAGCAGCGCAACCTATACATTCCAAAAAATCAGTTCTAAAATCACAAAACCCACAATCCACAATAAGAAATCAAACCATTCAGAGTCATACCCATAGAAAGAATCCAATCCTAACTAAAATGTAAAACCATCCATGGTCACTCCAGTCCCCCGAAACTCCAACATTTTTTCCTTCTTCAGACACCGTTGAATGAACAACCGATACCTAGAAACAATTCCCTATTATTCCATCAAATCCACTAAAAAAATACACACGATAAACAAATCCCATTCATCCACAACTTACCTTGGACTTCGAATTTGAATTGCCCGGTGTCGAAGCATACCAAAGAACAAAGAATAAAAGAAGAGACACACTAAAAAACCTGTGTATCAAAACCAATGCCTGCAAGAAAACAATCCAACCAACCACTTACAACCCATCAAAATTGAGACAAAAAAATTCACAAATTTGAGAGAAATAGTGATCAAAACCTTGGATTTTGAGAGATTGGGCAATGAAAAGATGAGGGTGGAGACTGGGGCGGCAACGAGAGTGAGCACTAATGATCCAACGAAGAGCCCCGGCAGGTTTGTGAGGCCGAGCGAGATCGCCCCTTCGTCTCGCAATGGGAGGACCACAAAGTAGGCGCTCAAAATCTAGGGTTTTCATGAAATCATGTAAAAATAGATCCATCGAGAGTTCAAAAATTGCGTTTTTTTCTCACAGATTCGAGAGGACTTACGAAGAAGAAACATGAGGAGGAGTGGATCAGGGCGGAGACCTCGTGCGGATGGACGGTCACGATCGAAGATAGGATCGAAGAAGCCCGCGATCGTGGAGTCATCGCCGTCGGATCTCTCCAGACTGGTTCGATCGCCTGGTATCTCTCTCACTCTCTCTCCACTTTTGATTTGGTGATCGTTGAAATGAAAGGGGGAAATAATTCCAGGTCCTTCGAGAAATCCTTAAATTATTTGAAAGCCCGTGCATCGACCCTTGTTTAGATGGACCACCCATTTGCCTTTTTTTTTTTTTTTTTTTAGAAAAGATAGAACTTGCCATCATTATTTTATTTTTATATAAAATCAAAAGTGGGTTACACACCGGATAAGGAGAAATAGAGAACAGAAAAAAAAAAAAAAAAAAAAGAGCACCACCAACATGCCCCAAATAAAGGGATATGTGGGAGTTATACGTAGATGAGTTATCTATCAATATACTCTATATTCTGATATCTATAATCTACACTAGTTTTTTTTAATGTATGTTTTCATTAAATAAATAAAAAATGTCTGAGCACAACAAAGAGTGTAAACGAGTTCTTAGGACCTTTAAAGAGTAAACCTGAGACTAGAAACAAAAAAAAAGTCCAATTCCATGTGAGTTATGAACGATAATCTGAATAATATCTGTTAACAATCAATTACATTCAGAGTGCAGTTCACCAAATAAGCCCAAGGCCCATGTTTGGTTTGAGAATAAGCTTAGAATAAATTGAAAATTAGTCAGAATAACCTATTATAGATGTTTGGATGATTAAAATAAATGGGAATCTATATGTCAGAATTAACTAGTATAAAGTGGTATATGAATTTCATCCACATTAGAATTAAGTTATTTTAGGTTATTCAAATAAAAATCCATTATCAAATCAACTGTTATCACTCTTACAAATTAACTATCAAATCAACTGTCATAATTTTTTTACCTTTATAAATCTCCATCCACACTTTATTCACATTTTATCAAACAACAAATTTTTATTATTACGTTTTCTAATAAGAATAATTCAAATACAACCAAACACAAAATTCATTTTATCATTATTCATACTATAATAGTTATAAATCTCAGAATAATTTAATTCTCGAATCAAACATGGACAAAGAGTATACACATACATCATGACCTCAACTTCGAAGATTCATTGACTCATTTTAAGTCTAACTCATAAAACGCGAACCAACAAATAACACAAGATTTGCTGATTCCACATTCAACTAAAACCTGAATATCTATTCTAAGTTCCAATTGTGCAGACCTGATTATAAACTTAATACATTGCACATATATCATGACTTTGTTGCTTGCTCTATACTCATATATGGACTATAGATTTAAAACTCTCCACCATGGGCACCTTCCCGCCAGCCTCGCAGAAGGTTAAGGTGCCACAGAGGTCCGTCACCTCGAGAATCCGCTCCGCATTATCCATAATCAGAGGTCCGTATTTGAATACCAGCTTCTTACACTGCCCACAGGAATTAAACTCGCAGTCACGATCATCACAAACAACACCAACTAGTAATGTCATAATCATATGAATTGAAGGCATATGCTTTTATATTGACATAGGATAGTATATGTTGT
This sequence comes from Acorus calamus, assembly GCA_030737845.1. Lineage (NCBI taxonomy): Eukaryota > Viridiplantae > Streptophyta > Magnoliopsida > Acorales > Acoraceae > Acorus > Acorus calamus. The sequence goes on along the minus strand of CM060878.1, from coordinate 25,531,241 downwards.
GTTGGCCGATTTTATATATAGTGTTAGTGATGTGGTATTTGCAAAAATGATTGTAAAAAGGACGGAATGTTTCAGCGCCCAACTAATAATGCTCACCTCTGTCTCGTATTTGTGAGATTGGTTGCAGGCCTTAAGAAGAATCTCTATTACCTCTAGCTAAAAAAGATGATGCACACAAATAAATTGAGCAGAGTTAGCAGTGATAATAGGATATAAATACATCTAATGCAAGGCAACATAAATTAGTTATCTCTGCAAGTTGCATATTGGAAAAAAAAAAGATAGTCATCAACTGCTAGTTGCATATTCCACGAAAATTATCATATCTATTACATTGAGCAGTCAAAAAGATTTTTAAATGGTAGACCAAATATTAGTCAATGGTTAACCCAAGAACAAAAAATTAAGTTGTACATATACAGATATCATTTTGAAATATGCTTTCTGTTCAGTGGGTGACATAGTTTTCTAGGAAGCTCAATTAGATTTCATATACAATAAGATAATCACATACATGCAGCTGAATAACAAACTGCCACTCAAGAAAGGAGGACACAAAGAAGGTGGAGGTAAAATCTTGTAGCTTCAACAGTCATAAATGGATTTAAATTTGGCCACAATTGTCATCACATTCCTCATGAAAATGAAATTTATAAAAGTATTAGAACCATATATAGTGCTAAAGTACACCAAAAGTACTTCATGACTGAATCACAGCCAATACTAAAACACCTTTTGACAGGTCGAACAGAGGTATCCCCGCTTTACTGAAGAGTCCCGAGTTCGAGTCTTACTCATGTTAAATAGATAAGATTTGACAAAACAAAACACTTGCCCACAAAAAAAAAAACAGATAACATAGCAGATAAATTGCAAGTTCCAATTGGCAAAGAAGGCAAGCCTTATATTGAACAAAGAATTTAACAACATTAGCAGTAAATTACCTGGCTGTCGGGATCTCTCAGCTTGACCAAGACTTCAGATACAACTTGGTGGCAGATGTCGCAGATATCATCCTCACAAAGGTTCAGTTTTGCACAGAGACAGTCTGGATTTATCAAAGAAACTTTCATGAAGAACAAAGATGCATAGTAATCCACCAGTATAGTGCACTGCAAGAGAAAAACTTTAGATATCAACTCTTTAGGCAGGCTGTGTCAAAAGAAAAAGGATAAAATGTATCTAGATAATAAATTGATGTCTAACTCCTGTAGTCCTGTGAAATTTGTACATTCTGATGATTTGTATATTGCATAATGTGTATTTAATTGAGAAATGTGCCCAGGTTCTTTCGGTGGAGACCCCCGTTTGGAACTAATTTTCAAAAACAATTCTTCTGTAAAAGTTGCTCTCAATCATTTTTTTCGTAAAAGTTGCATTCAATTAGTTTTTCCTTGTATCTAAAAATAAGTAAATAATAATAATAGCTTTTTCATAAAGGTCGTTTTGTTTCTCTTAAAACATAAAAATTAATATTTGAAATAAAAAACTAGATTTTTAAAACACCCTTTTGGAACCAATAATCTCAAAATAGTTTTTGCAGAACCAAAATCAATTTGATAATTGATTCCAAATGGGGCCTGATTGCATGAAGTGGAAACTCTGGTTTGAATAATCTTTAGGCATGGAAAGACACACCTCAAACTAGTTATAGATAAAACTTAGCATAATGTGATCCACTAATAACTAAAAACTATAATGGCCTTTCCATGGATTTGGTAAATCCAATAAAATCTCCATTCACTTTGAAAAAGGTTGACAGTATCAGAGCATTGCATACCTGTTCTTCGAAAAGATGCAACCGAGAACATGCCTCATGAAGGAAATCAGTGAATTTAGTTTGGGTCTGATTTCCACCAATATAATGAACTACTTGAGTAATGTACTGCTCACACAACGTGCACAGTTTTTGAGTCCTCTTAAATGGTTGAGAATTGTCACTTTCTGTTTCGATCATCTGGTTGTTTATCTGCATGACTGAAAATGGAGCAATCAAAATCAATGTCAACTTTCATTCATTCTGATGTGATACTAATATACTTATCCTCATAAATTTTATATTGTTACAAGCCAGCAAATTGTTACATAGTTGCAGCTAAGACTCAGAGAACCAGTATGAAGATTTCTGAGCAGCATCATGAAAGACAACCCTTAGTTGGGGAAACAACTAATGACCCATTTGGAACCAATTTGAAACTGATCTGCAAAATCAGTCTTCAGATAATTGATTCCAAGTGGATTTTTTTTATTTTAGTTTTTGGTTTAGGATTTTGGTTTTTATGGGTTAAAAATCAACAAAACAACTCTGACGCAAAAGCTGATTGAGAGTAACATTTATGAAAAATGTGTTCGTAGAATTGGTTCCAAACATGATCTAAAAGTGTGCCAGTTCATGTTATACCAATCTTTCTTCCCGGTTCATTATTAGAAGATTCAGTTGTGAGGTGACTCAATTTGGACATTAGAACACAATCAATTTGAATGATTATTCCTTTAAGTTGGGTGGCTTTAGTACATGACACACTAGTAAATGTCCTCGTTCAAGGATCGGATTCATCAAAATTGAAATTCAAATACGTATCTATAAATGTGTTAATGCTAATTGAAGTAGATGTAATTGACTAAGTCCAGAAAATTGTATCAGCTCAAAATCCATGAGAAATCACAAAGATAAAGCAAGTCAAACCTATGGTAAGTGTAGATATGATGACTCTGTCGTGGTAGATTAGACTGAAATTTGAGGCATTGTTTTACTTATTTAGTCAAATTATTAAAATCATACAAATTGGTGTTTCCTTAGGCTATCCTTAAAATTAAATATATAAAAGTGTCATCCCCTTCTACAGAACACTCATTAGTCTCCAATAAATAAATAAAACACTCATTAGTCTACGAGCACTGAATAATTTTTCCAAATTACTCAACAATCTCATCTTGTCTGAAAGTATCTACTTATTTCTTTCTTGGAAATCTCATCATTCTGCATTGCTATGAAAGAAGTCTTCATTAAGTATTATTGTACCCATTAAACAACTGCAAAAACTCTTCTAACATTAAACGTTTCACTGAAAAAGCAAGAGCACACTAACACATATTTCATAATCATATTGTAAATAGTGCCAAGGAATAAAATTCGAACATATAAATATTGCAATAATCTCCCATAAATTGAAGCTAAGACCTACCAGATTCATCGGATATCATTGAATTCCTGGCTTCTGCATAGGCCCAACTGACAGCCAGAACAAGAAAAACTAAGGACCCTACTCTCATGCCCATTATACCTGTGACAGAAATTATGACAACCACATAAATAAATTTCCCACAAAACAAATGCAACATCTTGGGCAAAAAATGCTTTATTAGGTGAGACCATGTGAAAGCCCAAAGTTCAAGAGGATGTAAGTGAAACCTAAGCATAAGCTTATAAAACATTTACAGTGAACTATTACATTCTGGTGGCCAAACAATCATCTAAAATGAGTTCTCTGTAGGCAACAACAATGACCTCATCACACATGACCTGAACTCAAACCAAGATAAGACTTCCCTGAAGACAAATTAAAGCACCTAAGCAATCGAGAATTCAACTAATAAACAATGAATTGCTGTTCATAAATGTCAAAATTTCATTTTCCATCACAAATCAGTTCCAACCACCATTTCAAGCATGATTGTGTAGCCATGCAATTCAAGTTCACTAAAATCAGCCACCCAATTATATTACATGCCTAAACATAAAGGAAAATATAGGTGTCGATTGTCTCTTATACAAAATTCAACATGTTCTAAAATATGTTAAAGTATATAATTGTCTAATAAAGTACATATCTATGCAATAAATAAACAAAAAAAAAATTTAAAATGAACTGAATACATACTTTTTTGCATTTTCCAATCTTAGTATATTCTATCAAAAGAATTGCATGAATGATTGCGTGTACAATATAATACTACAATATAATACTACAGTAAACTCTCTTTGTCACCCATTTTTTCCTCTCAATTTTTTTTTTGTTCTGTAGAATATTGGATTCAAATCTACATAATTTTCAATCAGAACAACATATTCATAGAAATCACTCAAACATAAAAACAAACATCAATCACCAATAAAGAAGAAGAAAAAAAACAATTGGAAAATCGGAAATGAAAACAGACCTGAAACGGAGGAGTTGGGGATGGAGAGTGAGTGAGAGACAGAAACCTGCGTTAAATTTCCTTCGTGTCTGCGATTGAATTTACGTGTTTGATTTGGACATCCTATCGACCCATGTTTTTATCTGACAAACTGCATTGATTTTAAACGTGGTGTGTAATTTACGACATGATTGAAAGGGAAGATATGATGTCACCTCTGGTTGTAGTTCGGCGAATTTAAAGATATCAACTTTAAGTACTGCATAGTAGCTCTTATTCACTGATTTGTTTTTTTTTTTTTTTATAAATACTGATAGCTATGTCTGAATAAGTTATGATAAAATTCATAATTATTTTTAATAATAATATTTTCTAGACCCTAATTTTATAGATCCCAAATGAGACCATGACATGACATGTACACAATGTCCATAATACCTTTATGATTTATTGGGATCCTTTGATGGTTACATATTGATTCAATTACGGTGTCAACAATTAATTCATATCATAACCATATACAATGGAGATTTACAACGGCCGATCAAAGCAAATCGAAATCGATTTTTATACGATGAAACCATTATTGCTCTCTCAGATTTTTTAATCCTACAAATCGAAACTGATTCTTATGCTCTCTCGGATTTTTTAATTCTGTGAAGTTCGAAAATATTGTTTTGTTTTTTATGAGTTGGATCTCCCATTAACGCTTATCGGATCAGATTTTGTTTATGTATTGAATGTTATTTTTCATAGTTTGATTTGTTTTTATAATGTTATATTTTATATATGGAACATTCGTAAATGTTCCATTCGTTTTTTTAAATCTGTGTCATTTTTGTTACATTCGTAAATGTAACAGTCAACCGCATACGTGTATTTATTTACATTTGTTACATTCATAAATGCAACAATGAACTACAGGTGAATTGCATGAAATGTAAAACATTTAGAGATACATATATGTAACAGTTTTTATGAAAATGTAACCAATAGTTTATGTAATATTTGTTAAATGTAACTCACAACAAAACAATGTTTGATATTTTTCATAAAATGTAAGGATTCGTTTTAAAATTGATTAAATATTGCATGAAATGTAAAACATTTATGTAATGTAAATGTAACAATGTTAATGTAAATGTAACAAAGGATGTAAACATGTAGAAAATGTTTTTGTTGCTGTTTGAAGGATTTTAACGAAAAATAATTTAAGTAGTTTTGGTGTAATTTAGGTAAATTTTGGTGTAACTGAAATAAAAAATTCAATTATTATGTAGAGATTTCAAAATTTAAATTTTGAAATAGGGTGTAACCGAAATTAATTTGAAAGATTTGTAACAGAATAGAGAAAAAAATGGATTTGGGTTAATGAGATATATTTTTAATGAATGACATATCCCCATTTAACACTTTTTCAAAAGTCAACAAACCAACCAAAACGAATCAATAAGGTGATGACACCTCATGGGGCTTGTGAATAAGCTTTGTGATTTGGGGCCTAAGTATCACCATTGTATTTTTAAAATATTCTATCATTATTTGTAAGCAGTGTAATTTCCATAGACAATCATAAAGATAAATTAATTTCTGCAAAGATCAAATTACCCACATAGAAATACTTTTTGAAAAGGGAAAAAAATAATGATAATTTAATCATTTTATTATATATGTTAGGGTTAACTATGATAGTTAGGTTAGGAATTAGGATTAGCCCATGACACCAGGGATGTGTATTTGGTTTTGTGATTCAAAGACTTGTATGTTTACTCTCATTTTGACAATGATTTATATGTGATTATTCATGTTTACCAGGATGTAGAAGATTTTATCCTTAAAAATTTTTTAAATGACATTTAACTAGGTGCTAGGGTTGCAACTCAGCCGATTACGTCAGGTTGGAGCTCAATCTGAACCCAACCCAAACCTAACTCGGCTCGACTCTTCAGTTTGAGAAGCTCTACCCAAACCTAACCCGTTAGGTTTTGTTGGATTCGGATTGGTTTGGATTTGATCTAAATTGGGTGGGTTCGGATTAGATTCAAGTTTAACTTGAAAAATATATATTATTTTAAACAATTAAAACTTTACAAAAATTAATTCTCCACATAAAAATATTAAAAAAGATAAAAATGATGATCATTTTTATTTAGATAATAAAGATATGAAAACTATAGAAGTGAAAGACACTAGATAAAAATAAATTACACAATTCAAATTTTATCATGCACATTAAAAAATTATAATTTTACTTAGACTATTTTATTTAGATACAAAAATTTTAGGTTAGGGTTAATTCAAGTAACCCAAACCTTCAATCCAAACTCCACCTAAATTATATTCAGGTTGTTCTGATTGAACGTGAGTGTTAAAATCTTAACCCAAATCTGTCCAAATTTTTTATTGAGTTGGATTGGGTCGGATTCAATCTGTCCAAGTTATACCCTTGTTGGGTGTCTTATTTAGAACAAAAATTATTATCAATTTATTATCTTTTCATTTGAAACATATAAATTATTAAAATTATTAGTGAGATTTATTTTATTTTAACTTTAAACTTGTTATTTACTTTATTTTTTAAAATTATCCATTATTTATTTATTTATTTTTCATTCTATTATTATTATTGTTATTTGTTCACATCAAGATATATTTAAATAAAGTTTTAATAAATAACTAGTTTTAAAAATTATCTAAAATTTTGGTTACGATAATTTTGTTAGCCATCAAATTGACATTCATATCATGATTAGATAGATTCATAAACATTTTTTCTACCATGACACGTGTCACATCATGATTGGTCAACATCTATGCGATGACGCGCAAAGAGAGAGAGAAACAACTGCAAAAATTACTTCGATCGTCCACCAAAAAAAAAAAAAAAAAAAAAAACAAAGATCCCCAAATCGATTTCTAGGGTTTCCATCTCCGATCGTCGTCAGTGCCAAAATCAAATGATGAAGCTTCGGACCTACGCGTGCCTGAGCCTCCTCGCGACGGCCATCGCCATCCACCACGCCTTCCGCAGCCGCGGCCAGTTCTACCCCGCCGCGGTCCACCTCTCGACCTCCAAGATCTGCCTCGTCCTCCTCCTCAACACCGCCGCCGTCGCCATGTACGTCTCCGCCCGCCTCGTCCAGCGTTTCTTCCTCGGCCGCCTCCGCGAGGCCGAGATCGAGACCCTCAACGAGCGCTCCTGGAGGGAGCTCATGGAGATCCTCTTCGCCATCACCATCTTCAGACAGGACTTCACCGTCGCCTTCTTCGGCATGGTCGCTGCCCTCTTCGTCATCAAGGCCCTCCACTGGCTCGCCCAGAAGCGGATCGAGTACGTCGAGACCACCCCCTCGGTCTCCCACCTCTCGCACCTCCGGATCTGCGGTTTTTTGGTCTTTCTCCTCGCCATCGATTCGATGTTCCTCTACAGCTATGCCTCGCACCTGTACAAGACGTGGGAGCCCTCGGTCTCGCTGTATTTCGCGTTCGAGTGAGTCGCGCTTCTTTGGAATTCTCGTTGTTGTGTGATTATTAGATTGGCCTGTGATTGATTTGGGTTTTCTTTTGAAGGTATATGATACTGGGAACGACGGCGATGGCGGTCTCAATTAAATATATTTTCTTTGTCATTGATATACTCATGGAAGGGCAGTTTGAGAAGAAAGCAACGTACACGTTTCATTTGGAGCTCGTGCGTGACCTGCTTCACCTGTCAATGTATCTCTGTTTCTTCCTCACCATCTTTGTGTAAGTTTTAATCGCATAAATTTGAGTCAATGATATTACTTTGCAAATTGGTATTTGTGCTTTTGCTAGGGCCATCATATGACTAACATTGTGTTCTTTATATCCTACATGAAGCTGGATAGCTTTAATTTAGCTCTATGTAGATGATGGGGATGTGTTAGTTCCTTTTTAGTTCTCGTGGTAGACTTTTTATTTTTATTACAATGTTAGAACTCTCTCCAGTAATTAATATGTCGAGCTGTTGTCAGTTGATAGAATTAGGAACTGGGTTCTGCCTGTGTTCATCATACTGAAAAAAAACACTGTTTAATAATTACCTTTATTTTATCCCCTTCTCTGATTTGCATCGAGGTTTAAGGTCATGCAGTTTCTTTTGCCAGCCTGCAATGCTCATGTGCTAATGCCTTTAAAATTTAAAACCGTTTTAGGAACTATGGCATACCACTGCACTTGATCCATGAACTCTATGCAACGTTCCGGAACTTCAGAATTCGTGTTGCTGATTATATTCGATATCGGAAAATCACATCAAATATGAATGAACGTTTTCCAGATGCGACACCTGAAGAACTTCAAGCGTGAGTCATCTGCCAAACCTGTATGGTTGTCCATTTTCTTTTATTTTCCTTAATTCTTCAGTTCACAGAGAGATGTTGAAATTACAGGAGTGATGCGACCTGCATTATATGTCGTGAGGAGATGGTCACTGCAAAAAAATTACGTTGTGGACACCTCTTTCATGTTCATTGTTTGCGGTCTTGGTTAGAGCGACAAACAACTTGCCCCACTTGCAGATCAGTTGTTGCTCCTCCTGAAAATGGGACGGTTGGAACTGGACAACAAGGAGGTCCATCCCCTCCGCATCAAACTGGTAGATACTACAATATCAATATACATTTTTCTACTGATCTCAGTTTTCTTTATTTCACTTAATATATCAGGTTGTCTGTTTGTCCCTGTCAGTAATACTCTGATTTTCTTGTTCCTCTGTGCCACAAGCAAATTCTCTTCTTTGAGATTTTTCTGATGATTTGTTGCAAGAAAATGCTATATACTTATATGTCTAACTGAAGATGATTTTTCTGATCAATTAGAATTTTTTCATGCTGCAAAATTCACTGGATACTCTTTTTATCCAGGTGCAGGATCACGCAATGACACATCTGCACAAGATCCTGGGGTTGGTGCCGCAGGTGTTAGTCTGAACCATCATCAGACCAGACTCCAAGCTGCTGCAGCTGCTGCATCAGTGTATGGGAAATCATTCGTCTTTCCTCCACCCAACATATTTGCGGGGTATGGTTATAGAATTCTTTTGTTTACGGCATGCCATGCCTTTGTGAATATGCTCCATGGTTTTGATATAGAACATGCTTGACAGTTTTTAACTATTCATTTTGTGCACATGCCATTCTTATTATTTTCTGGATACGTATTCATAGCAAATATTAGCAGGTGCTGCAGAGCTCGATAATGGCTGTCCTTGTTTATAAGCAGAATTAAATATTAGCAATTAAGCAATGGAAATGTGAAAAGAAAAAAAAAATTAGTGGAAATAAAAGTACTTATTGATGCGGACTACGTGGTGGATCCTGTGATTGAGTTTAAGAGGGAGAGAAGAATATGGCAAAATATTTAGTAATTTTTATTTACGTAGAGTAGAAGATTAAAGCAAGTTGAGTACAGCCACTGTTTTGAAAGGGATTATGTGTTCAATTTAACATCGGGGAGGGGGGCAGAATGATTTTTCTGAAATGTTATTTGAAGGGGCAAATGTTGCTTGGAACATGAAACTGGTAGGGTGAAGGCAGACGTTAAAATGCAGAAATATTAGATAAAGAACAATTGTCATCTGTATAATATTTTCTTAAAAACTGTTGTATTACAGGTTGGGCTGGTCTGCATATTAATAACTTTTTTGTCTGGTTTGGATCTCACATCTATACTATTGACATATCTTTCAATCTGAAGGGCTTAGACTGGTGAATAGATTGAATTATAAAAGAACTATCTTGTCTGAAAGAAATATGGGGGATTTAAATTGTTTTATTCCACCCAGACAGTAATCTTATGGTGAATAGATTGAATTATAAAAGAACTATCTTGTCTGAAAGAAATATGGGGGATTTAAATTGTTTTATTCCACCCAGACAGTAATCTTATGGTGATTGCCATGTGTGTGTGTGTGTGTGTATTACTGTTAAGTAGTTAACCTTATTCCTGTTAAAATAGATGCTATATCAATGGGTGAAATATGGAATGGTTTGCTGAATCATTTCTTTCACATTCCAGGGCAGCAGCATATGCAAATGTGCCCCATATGAAAATGCCTACTGTGGATAATGCAGAAAGGAGGAGGTTGTCAGATGCAAGGGTCTCTCTATTGGGGGCACAGGAAAGCATTCTGAAGTTGTTAGATGCAAACCTAAATCTAATACAGCAGATTGAGGTAAAGGATTCTGTAAGTTCTCATACTTGACTTTCATCTCTATGAATTGTGGCACCCATGATACCAGATTATGAGTTCACAACGTGGCACTCAACTTTCATCTCTCAACTTTCATCTTTCTTATTATGTAATGTAATTAGTTGAATCCTTATGCAGATTGTTGTAAGGAAACATCCATGTAGTCAAATTTTTAAAATAAAACATCCTTGTGACACCATGCATATCAAATCAGGAGTCCATGACACATTTCATATTCTGTAATGTAATTAGTTGAACTCATATGCAGATTGTTATAAAAGAAACATCCATGTAGCCCAAAATGTTTTTTGGAATCCCATCTTGAAGTTTCACCATACAGTTACTTTTTTTCTTCCAGGCGGCTATTGCGGGTACAATGGAAGGGAGGTTGTCGGATGCAAGGGCCTCTCTATCGGTGGCACAGGAAAACCTTCTTAGGTTGCCAGATGCAAGCCAAAATCTAAGACAGCAGATTGAGGTAAAGGATTCTTTGAGCTTGCATACTTAGTTGTTGTCTTCGTGAATTGTGGTACCAATGATATCAGATTATGACTCCATGATGCCATTTTATATTCTGTAATGTAATTAGTTGAACCCTTATGCAGATTGTTATAAGAGAATGCTTATTATGGTGGACAGGGTGTCCACTTTTATTCCTTCCATGGGTTCTTTATATTAATTGGCTGGAGCATGCAGCATATCTGTGTGTCTTTTTTTACTCTTGTGATAACTATGATAACAAAAAGGTGAATATGGTCATGTTACACATACCAAGTCACTGATGTGCAATGAAATAAATGGCATAGATGGCTTCCACATCGTTCAGGCTCATGCAGGTCAAAGGTTGGGTTTGGATCTGCTTTTATGATTTAAATATTTCACAATAAACTTTTTCATCAGGAGTTGAATTGGTGTGGTGAAGAAGTCTCGAATAAAAATTGCTCGTGTGAATTTGTCTATTCAGTTTGTATTTTAACACCTGCGACGTTGTTGGAAGTCTTTATAAACCCTTATCATGTGAAAGATGTAACCACACATTTTGCAAAATGACCAGATTTTAATTGTGCCACAGAGGCCCATTAATGACAAAAGAATCCATGGATATCCAATTCTGTGATCCATCTTGAAATGGGAAACCTTCATTCAAATTTTTATTCAGCAATCTGAGAGTCAAGACTTGCATCCCTACATGGTTGAGCATTGTTTGTTATACTTTCTTTGGTGTGCAGGTTCTCAAAAGAGAGCTGGAGCTCTTGAAGGCGCAGGAGGTTTTGAAGGCCTCGGAGACTTTGAAGGCCTCGGAGACTTCAAGATAAAGAGTCCATCTTATCGAGACTTCTACAGGCGTGGAAAAAGTTGGTGATGCGACAAAGCCACTCTCTTACATGCAGTCTTGTATGCATGTTGGGGAAAAACTTGCTCAACAAATGAAGAAGTCCAGTTTGATGAGACTGTACATAGAAGCTTTTTTTTTTTTCTTTCTTGTATCCCTAATTCTGTGGGAACAATCTTTGTTTTGATAAATATTCTAAATTAATACATGATTAAAAAGAAAAAAAACTCCATTTACACAATGAATTGATTCATCTTATCAGTCCAGGTTCAAGACAAGTAGGGATGACAATGAGACAATATTTGAGAAAGTTATCCGACTTTTAGATTGGGTTTGGTTTTTTGAAAGCCAATTTTACAGGCATTTTTTAATTCTTTCATTCATTTTTAAATTTAAAAATTAAGTAATTGCCTCAAATCAATATGTTATAATTTATATAATATTATATGATAAATACTTGAATGGTTTGCAGTTGTAAAAAAAAAAAAAGAAAGTCATGTTGGGTTAGAACTAGTAAAACAACTTGAAAAGTATTTAATTTTCAATAATTTATTATATTTTTTGTAAACTGCTCGAAATTCATACAACCCTATAATTTTCTTTGAAATCCTATGATCTCTGCATTTATGTAAAATCAAACAGTCCACTGAGTTAAACTTTCGTTGACAAATTAAAATGATTATGTGAATATTCTGTTGGTTGCTTGAAAACATATTATACGAAAATCCTCTGTAAATGATAATTTTATCTCTTCAAATAAAATTTTATAAACCTTATAAAGAGGATAAAATCATCATTTATAGACAGTTTTTTATTTTTAACAAATTTTAAGAAGGGGTTTGATATACTATGTTTTCAGTTAGGGTAAATAACAGAATATTAGTAGAATATTCCTCATCTATTAATGAAAATTTAATTTTGTCACTCAGGTTTATTTGGATTTACATAAGTGTTTTCAATGTTACATGAACTTTAAGAAAAACAAAGGTTTAAGCGGGTTATTTAGATTTTTCCATTTTTTATTCATAATTTTATTTTTAATATATATTTTTCCGTACATGCATATAAGAACAAAAAACGGTTCTCCAACCGCTTATACATTATCATTTTCTTTAAGAAACCATGTCCATCCCAACATGATCAAGTCGAGTAGGCATTATGGTGCACTATTTAACAACCCTTCCCATTGCCACCTTAAAAGTAATCTCACTAACGTTTTTTGGACATTAGCAGACCTGCTTTAATAAATTTCGAAGTTAAAAAAAGACAGTATGAAGAATAGATGCTTATCATTTCCATGTGAACAAGCTCATCCACACATACTGCTTAAACCCACATATTAGGTTCATTGTACTCTTATACATCTTCCATTGCCACCAACAAACCATACTATACAAACATAACTAGAAAACAAAGACCATACCCAGATCACAAACATTAAGAAACACAGACGAAAAAAACTACTAATAGATCACAATATAAAAGACCTGATGTTGAACCATCACCTTGTGCTCAAATCCTGCTTCTTCTTCATCTTCTTGTGGCTGTTGTTCTCCTTTGCCAATAGAATCGCAAAACGCGCGAACCCGAATTTCTTCCTCTTCGAAGAGAACTGCTTGCTCCCAGTATCAGACCTCGTCGGAGACGAAACCATGTTACCTTTGCTCAACATCTGACGCAACGACACCTTCGCCACCCCTTTTTGCTCCTTCCGCATCCTCTTCTCGTACTCCGGCAACAACAGTTTCCGACTCAAGATCTGCCCGATCGACAGTGTCGGCTTCATGAGCGCCTTTGCATTCGACTCACCCACCAAATTCAATCCGTTCACGTCGTACACATTCCGAGAGTCTCTCCGGTGGTGAGATGGGTTCTTGAACCTTGTGCTGTTGTGTACGACGGACCGTTTCTTCTGTCCGTGCTCCGACCTCCACCTCCGAAGCGCTTCTTCCACCTCAAGTTTCCCTCTGTTTGCAGCTTCCACGCGGTTGAGAGCCTCTTCGAGCGCCTTCTTACTTGTCTTGACTTCCTTCGAAGCCTCCTCGACCGCTTTTAGTATCTCCGCCTTCGATGCGTTCACTTCATCCACTTCAAACATCGCCACTTCGACTCTCTTCCTTGAGACCTCTTCAGCTTCTCGAGCTTTGCGGGTAAGTTCAGCATACTCTTCAAACGAAAGGGTCACTCCAAGGAGCACTCATTGTTTGTTAAAGCTTTGATCTCTGCAAGAGCAGCGGCTTCCGATGCTTTAGCTGCCTCTTGCATCTTTTTTGCAGCGATACACCTTATCTCGGCTGTCTTTATGCTTGCTTTCGTCCTTTCGATTTCCGACATTGTTTTGAAACTTCGGTTGTTGCTATTTCAGCCATCTTTTTGAACTTCTCTGCTTCCGAACTTAGCCTTTGGAGCTCTCTTGAAAGATCCCCTTCGCAGGTCTCGGGATCTTTGGCTAACCGAAGCTTCAGTCTTGTTCGTTTGAGCTCCTCATCAAGAGAAGAAATCTTTGCAGAACTTACAGTTAACCTCTCTTGGGTTGTTTCAAGTAAGGCCTTCTCTTTCTCGAGTTTCTTGTTTAGTGAGTCGACAGAGCCTCGAATTTCAGCAGGCCACTAGTCGTCCTGTTCAGATTCACCTTTGCTTGCTTCAATTCCATCAATATCTGGCCTGGAATTAGGGTTGTCACTGCATTCGGACTAGGTGGGTTTGGATGGATATCGATTTCTGCAACTGGGTGAACCTTCCTGTTATGCGAAGGTGGCTCAGGAAGTGTAGTGGTTTCCAATGCTTCTTTTTGTATCTTCAGTTTCAACCCTTCTACGGTCCGTTTTGTCATTTCTAGGTCTTTCAAGACCTCAAGAGCTTCCCTTTCTTTCACCATGAGATCCTTCTCAAGCTGTACAGTCTGTTCCTCGACTTTTACAATATCGGTCTCATTGAAGACGTGGTACTTCTGACAGAATATTTTATCTTGGAAGTGAGTAACATGTAGAAAGCATAAATTGCAAATATGAACAATGATACAAAACATAGGATACCAGAAAATCAATGAGTTCAGAATTCAAGAGATCAAGTAAAGATTGCAGAACTTGCCAATAAGTAACTAAAACAAGAGTTTTTTTTTTTTTTTTAAATGGAACCATCACAGAGTGTGTAGTATTCATCTTAAACTGTAAACGCATTGGAACCTTGTTGGCATATAGAATGCCACTATGACCAACATCTGTGAATCCATACTTGACATGTGTACTGCTCTGCTATGCACACAATCAAAAGTTCAACCAAGTCACCATATCTGAGTTTTTGTATGTTGAGAACATACAATACGGAGCGCATTCAAGGTTCAGCAAATCTACCTTCAAATTCAATGGGGGCAAAAACTAAAATAAACATAAACATCAATCCTCATCCCAGTATCCCACCTAACATGGCAGTCAAGCACACACTAAAAAAATGAGTAAATATTATCCATTATTTTATTTATCAATTTGATCTCAGAGAATGGTCGAGATCTTCTGACCAAATGGGAGCATAGAATGCAAAAAAAAAGGAGGTTAAACCATGTTTCTTTGGTCTTATTGCATGATTTTGACTATGACATTTTTGCAAAAATACACCAACCTAGTCCATCACTCAAACTAAAGATGGTTGCAATTAACTAATCAGACAGAGCAGACACAATGACATTAAAAAATCTGTAAAGTATCTATTATCATTTTTTTATTGTGATACTGCTCACAAAGTATTCCTTTCTCAGTCAACAAGTTCACTATGCCTATAAAAGAACACAGTCCATTGAATCCAACAAACAACCAATTATGAAAACTCATTATGATTACTTGAAATAACACTCTTATTCATAATATGTTCACTCACAATGTTACATAACACACAAACAAGCTTGTAATGTCACATTTTACCTAAACTACTCAATGAAACATAAATTACATTGTCAACTTAAATGATCCGAACCACTTCAAAATCATTTCCCCACAAAATGCATCAGAACCTAACAACCCAACTTCAACCAAAACAACAAAAACAAAACCCACTTCAGATTCAACACATCAAGAACCCAAAACCACACAGAAAAAAGATTCCAACTTTGGTCCCCAACTCACCTCGGAATCATCACTGGAGGAGGTGGTCGATCTCGGCTGGGCCTTCCAGTGCCCGCTCCCGCCGAAGAGGCAGACGGCCTCCTTCACCGACTCGAACGGCGCAGACGTGTCGACCTCTCCGACGCTCATTGGCCTCATATTGGCTTCTGGGTTTCTCGAATCCGCCATTTTTTGAGCTGAATCGACTAGGGTTTCTCCAAAACAAAACAAAAAAACCCAAATTTTGGTGAGGACTCTAGAGAGAGAGAGGGGGGGGGGGGGAATATATTTGGGTTTTATTTTCTGTTTTTAAAAAAATAAGTTACGGAAATGCCCTTAAAGTTGGATGAAATATCTCCAACGTTCAGATTTGCTTTTTCAAACTGTTGACCGTTATTGCTGGCAGTTTTTACCAAAAAACCGTCTTTAACGTCGATTAATTACGATAGTACCCTGGTTGTGGGCCGAGAATCTACCGTTAGATTATTGTGATTTTATCGGAACGAGAGATCGGACCGTCCGTTTTCCAGTAAAATTTTGATTGTAAAAAATGCCCTTGGATAATTCCAAGAATTACAGATTGACTACTTTTTCCACTTGTTTGCTGTTCTTTTTATTTTTATTTATTTTTCTACTTTTACTTTAATTTTTAATTTTTGGGATTTCGTATTTATTACACATGTGACCGTTACATTGAAAGCCGTGACCATTAAAGGACAGATCCATCGTCCATGGACTTCCTTCTAATTTAACCTAGCCTGACATGGGGATTCGACTTGGAGTGAAAAAAATAAAAAAAAATAAAAAATCTTGTCACACCACGAGCTAAACAGTGAAAAAATACCTCATCCACTTGGGCATAATTTAGTTGCATAGTTAGACAATTTTTATATTCGCATGAAACTGTTTATGCAATCATGCAATCACACAATTTTACTATGATAGTTTTATATAGATAGATTTTAAAAAATAGTATCCAGAAGCTGATATTTTTAAAAGTTGGAGAGTTAAACTTCTTACAGAATTAGTTTTAAAATCTAGATTTATGCAGAATCATTTTTCAATCCCGCAACCAAATGCACCATTAGTTTTCTAATTAGTTTTAAGTGGTGGAGGAAAATTTCAAATAACCTCTTGTAAACTATTTGAAATTCATATAACCCCCTAAAAACACACATGTAAATCCAAATAGCTATATGAATTAAATTTTCATTGATAGATTATGATTATTGTGTGAATATTTTGTCTGATAAACCTGGTTCAAAACATAATTGTAGGAGATCAATTCGACTAAGAGAACGAATAGGGAATAAGGAAGAACAGATGCAAGGACTGAGCAAAGAATAGTCTGCTCAGATAAAGATGGCATGGGCCTAAGGTAAGAGAAGCCCATGGACCGAGGGACACACGATGACCACGGAAAAGCCCTTTACACTCAAGATGGACAATTAGTCAAACCCAATTTAGTCAGGACGAGCAGGAGTTGCGGGCCGTCCAGGGCAAGTCGGGCAGGGCAGGTGCCTGACTAAGATATAATAGACAAAATCGTGTCCGACTAAAGTCGGCTAACCGGCCATTGAGAACCTGTGAACGAAGAGCTTATGTCGACCGACCTATACCATAGAATATAGTGAAGCCAGAGCTAAAAAGCAGGCCGGCCATAATCCATTCCTCGACGCAAAACGGTTAACCAGGGGAATATTCCTTGACACCTAAGGGGACAGTACGACAGGGAAACCGTTATAGGATAATGATGATCCCTAGGCGCTATGTGTCATAGAATTCAGAGGCCACGTGAGATTCCATTTCATGCTATGGCTACTCCATAGGGTTGAACCGGAACGCCCCGATCTAGTATAAAAGGGAGGCCCCATCCCCTCTCAAGGTATGCGAAAAACTCCTGACTCTCTCTCTCCTTGAAATCTCAAATGTTCCAAGTTCTTCTTCCTTCCTCACAAGGAGTGGTACTGACTTGAGCGTCGAAGGGGCGTTAGCCGACACCACACTGGTGTGAGTGGAAGGTACACAGAGGTCAGAGCCAACAAGGAGCAGAGGATCCCGACGGAGGCGACGAGGAACAGAAGGTTTAGCCGGATCGACACGAAAAGGAGTCCAAGCCCACACATCCACTCAGATTCACCTCAAAAGCCCGGATCGAAGTGGATCCGGCCCAGGAGGGGATTACGCGAAAACCACCCCCCACATTTGGCGCCGTCTATGGGACTCGAGCGAAAAGCCATCCCAACACATTGACCGGTGAAAATGGTGGTGACAAGGACTCGATCGACGATCCACGAGTGCAACGTGGAAGAAGGACGTGTGACGCCTGACGACCCCCCCCCCCCGCCGAAAGGTAAGGCACCGATCGGGTCATCCTCACAAGATCCAACCCAAAGGCCGGGCGCGACCTTGCGAAAGAAATGGAGTTGATGAACCAGCGCTTTGGACATTTGGAAGGCTTGATGCAGCAATTCTTGAAGCGCGGGGAGAAGACGTCGTCACCGCCCCCGCCGGAAGCTCGAAATCAATCGGATCCAGTCAGAGCCGGAGGGGAGCAGCAGGACCATGACCGTCAGAGTCGACGGGCAAACGTACGGAGCCATGAGTCGGTGTACTCATTCGACGAGGGGCGTCGTCAGCAAGAAGATCAACAGGACCCGCCGGTCTTTCCCACCGCAGGGAACCGGACTAGAGATAACAATGGGGGGCATCGCGACTATTCCCCACGCCGTGACCAACGAGGAAAGCGAACCCACACCCGCCAGATGGGAAGACGGGAACGTTACCCGAGCCCGAGTCGGTACTCGGTCTCGTCAGATGATGACTACGATCAAAACTATCAGGAGCATACGAAAAGGACGTACATGAGTGAGATGACAAACACCTGCGATCGGGAATTTATCTCCAGAGCTTTGAAGGGGTTCGAATCACCCTTCATGCAACACATCCTGCATAGCACACCCCCTATAAAATTCGTCCAGCCAAAGTTTCGAGGCTATAACGGAACGACTGACCCCTTCGACCATGTGTTGGGCTTTCGACAAGCGATGGTGCTCTACGAGCAGCATGACGAGCTCATGTGCCGCATGTTCCCGTCTAGTCTTGCAGGGGCGGCCCTTAGCTGGTTCCACCAACTCCCTGGTGGATCAATTCGCTGCTTCGAAGAACTCAACCTCTGTTTGCCGAACACTTCATTTGTAGCAGAAAGCAGAAGAAGACGTCGGTGACCTTATGAAGGTCCAAATGCAAGCGGGCGAGTCTATTCGGGGGTACGTAGACCGATTCCGTCTCCTCATATTTGAGGTAGATCGGTGCGACTCAAATGCGGCCATAATGGCCTTTCGGAATGGATTGCCGCCAAAGCATGACCTGCGCAATTCCTTGGTTAAGAAAGTCCAGAATCGCTAAGCGAACTCATGTGCTGGGCGGAGAAGTATGCGAAGGTTGAGGATGAATCGACCTCCTCACGACCCCAGGCTGTCGCCGCTGTCACAAAAAATCCCGTGTTGAGGGAGGATAAAGGGCGCAAGCCGCGCAGCGATCAAAAGAGCAATCCGGCGACCAATGAGGTCCGGGAAAGGCCATACACGAAATTCACCCTGCCCCTTGTCCAAATATTAGAAAAAATCAAGCATGCCCCGTTCTTCTAGTGGGCACTACCCATGAAAAGCAATCCGGCGACTCGAGACAAAGGTCTCAAATACGATTATCACCGAGACTTCGGTCATCAAATTGAAGGGTGCCGAACTTTGAAGGGTTCCTGGAATCCTTAGTACGCAAAGGAAAGCTCAGAGAATTTATCGAGCCCAAGGAGGAGAAGAGGCCAGAAAAACACGTGGTCGCCGTAGGACCCTCGCACGCAGCAGGGGTCATCGGCATAATTTGCGGAGGACTGCCACAGCTATCGGGGCCCAAGTCGTTTGAGAGGTTAGTCAAACACAGTTCAGGACACTTGGAGGTCTTGCAGATTGATCAGGAAGCAAAGTTGGTCTCGAAGAAGTTAAGAACTGACGAATTGGGGGTGATTTCTTTCTCCGATGACGATCTGGCCGGAATAGCCATTCCCCACAGCGATGCCCTAGTCATCACGCTATGGATCGTGAATTTTGATGTCAGACGCATACTCGTCGGCACCGGGAGCTCGGTGGACATACTGTTCATGCAGCCCTACCTCAAGATGGGACTGAAACCGTCAAGCCTCGAACCGATGAGGGAACCGTTGATAGCCTTCAACGGGAGCAGGCAGTTCCAGCCGGATGGATAACCCTGCCGGTTCGGGCAGGAGAAGAGACTGTCCTGAAGGAATTCATAGTCATGGACTTGCACTCCCCGGTCCTTCTATTTTACCTCGGAGGGGTAAAATCATCATGTATAGAAGGTTTTTCGCATTTTTAATAAATTACAGAGAGTTTTTGATATACTATGTTTTCAGTTAAAGATAACAAAACGGACTATTCACCGAATATTTATCATTTGTCAATAAAAATTTAACTCGGGGGTTTATTTGGATTTACATATGTATTTTCAAGGGGTTATATGTAGCTCTGTCAACGGGTCGGGTCCAGATCCGACCTGACCTGGACCCGATTACACGTGTAATATATCGAACTCGATTTGGACCCAGCCCGATTTGGACCTGACCCGGTGGACCTGAACATACAAACGGATCGGGTCCGGGTCTACCCTGCCCTGACCCGTTGGACCCGAGACCCGACTGTTTTATTACTATATGCTCATATATTATAAGACTATTAGTATTAGTTGACCCATAATTTTGTTTTTTATTTATCAAGTTACAAGTATAAATTTTAACTCATTTTCTTATCCATAAGTCCATAACTAAACCTATAAATCATAACCCATAACCAATCAAACTCACCCGTTGACAAGCTTTATTAGTTTATTAGCTTTTGAATTTATATAATTAATTGGTTTGTTGCATGATTTATGTTCATTGTTTAGGTTAATATGTTAGTGTTTATTGTTTTGAATGTTGTTTAGATTAATATATAGTGTCTATTGTTTTGAATGTTTACTTTGTGACACAAATAATCATTAGCTATCCCTTTTAGTTCATTGTTATATTGTTTAAATTTTTGTTTATTTTGAATGTTATATGTTAGTATTTATTGTTTTAAATTGTACAAAAATATGTTCAAATATAATGTCAAGACACCAATTTAGAAAGTTCAAAACTAAGGTGTTGTTTGGCAACGACGGAAAGCGGATTTTAAGTGATGATTGTTAAGCGCAGAAAGAGGAAGGATGATAATCTTTAAGAGTTTAAGGAAAAAAGCATTTGGTTCAATGAAAAATATTAAGCAGTATTTTAAATAAGTGTGTTTGGTTAACCAGTTGACTTATGTGATTATTGAAACGGTATTTGATCCATTTTATAAGTGCTGAATGTTATTTTGATGTTTGGTTGAAATGGAACCAACAAGCTTTTTTTTGGAGATATTAGAGATTATTTTTTAGAAAAAATTCATAACCAAAACAACATGATCCATCAAATAAACATTAGTTGAAAAAATTCTACACTGCCTCTATAACCAAAATGAACAAACATTATGCGGAGGACACTACTAAAAATTAAAAATTGTTGGAACTTAAGTTTTGATGGAGTAAACTTTGAACAAAAATAATTTTGGGTTCCATCGCCCCGCACAGCTTTGCTACTAGGGTAGGGGGCATCCCTCCTCCCCATTGGGGAGAGCTATGTTCAAGCCTTGACCTGCTTTAATCTTGCATTACAATCCACTATTTCGTGTGTACACAAATTTTGTGGAACTTTATCGACCATCATCCACTCATGATAGCAATAAACAAAAATCCACTCATCATTGCACCAACTCAATATCCAATTTTTACAAATCCAAAATATGTAAAAAAATATAGAAGTACAACTACAAAGTAACATTAAAACATTATATACACCACAAAATATAAAATATTAATCATCAGGGAGTTCACCCGCAGATTACAGAAAATTATGAAGTCTCATCACTCAATAACTTCAACCTCTTGTTTAGTGTTTCTCCATCCTACAAAAAAAAAAAGTTTCAAACTTATCAAAACTCTTACCTTTGTTTTTTAAAACACAAACAAAAAACCAAATCTAAACTCAAAAGCTGAAATTTAAAAACGAAACCTGAATGCTTAAGAAGAGCGAACAAAATAGTCTATACACTATTTCTATACAAGACACTATATACTGAACAAAAGCTTCCCTTTGCCCTCCTACAGATCAGTCATTCATTCTATATTCACCTTTCCTACATTTTATCCATGGTAATTTCATCTAAAATTAGTCAATTGCTTTGAGTCTCCCATTTCTAAAGTTCCATCCATAAAAAATTTCTCATCTTCCCTCTCTCTTTGCCCCTCACCCTCTCCATCACTTGTGTGCTGCTGATCATGGTTATTTAAATTAAAGTTATAAATTTAAATTATTACAAGGCATATATCTCCATAGAGAAAGAAAGAAAAAGAAAATTTATGCCCACAAGAACATCCAAATAGGTCCCATATCCCTGCCTATTCATTACAAAGATACCATTCCTATTCAAAAGAAGAATAAATAGATGAGTATGCCCATCTTGATTTCAAACCAAAAGTCATATGGCAAACATAATTTTTGTTAGGCTGCATAACTAACATTCCATCTAATTCAATCACAATATATAAGAGTTATGGCTAAATAAGCATGTGTAACTAGTAGATTTGCAACTATTTAATTGTCGAACATTTTCTGAGCAATCACATAACTAAAAAAAATTATATTGTCTATGATTTCTATAAAAACTTACATCAGTGCCATTTATGTAATAAAATGGAGGCTCAATAGATTTAATGTGATCTTTGTTTCCCCAACCCAATTCTGCAATCTTGATGGAGCCAAATTAATCTACAAAAACATGAATGAAAGCATAAAGTTAGTAAATGTAAGTGCACTTAAAATGTTTAGGTGACACAATGGTCTTAGTATATGTTAAAAATAATATGATAAACAGAAACCAAAATTTGCTAAGAACAATAGTAGGAAGAGTAAGGACCCAAAGATTATCACAAGTTAATTTACATAATATCACCACACATTAAACTCCAACAATTATATGTTTCCATTGGGAGGCAGCTAAAAACATGAAGAAAAAAATAACGATATTTTCTTACATCACTTAAAAGCAATTTCAATTTTAAGTCTAAAAATACAATTACATTACAAAAGACCAAAAATTAATCATCACTAATTAAAATGCTTCAGAATAATTACAATACACATTAGATCCCCTGGTCCCTTCTTCCTCTCTTCCCTTTCTGTGGCAGGAGGAACCCCCAACCCCCATCTTCTTCAATCTCCCTTCATCCCTACCCAATGCCCTTCCCTTTTCCCTTCCCCGTTCTCTCCCTTCCTGCCTTCTTCCTCCTCTCTGGTTGGGTCCCCTAGGGATCTCTGCTTCCCCCATCTTCCCACTCTGTCTTCTCTCCCACCAGAATGTCTCCTCTCGTCAAATCTCATCTTATTGATTATTAGATAATCAAATGAAGAGAGGTTTCAAATGAAGAGAACCAAATAAAGGTTATTGAAGGTTTCAAATGAAGAGAGGAAGAGATACCTTGAGAGGCACGGATCAACGGCGGACGGTTTCCGCGTGTGAAGATTGGCAGCGTAGATTAATCGACCATGGACATGGGCTGGATCCTCAATGTAAGGGTATCGACGGGGATCGGCGGAGCATGCAACGGATTACGCGGATCGACAAAGGCGGTGAGATGATAGAGGTGTTGTGGTGGTCGATCTACCGAAGAGAAAGGGTGTTGCGCGACGGAGGTCTATCTTCTTCGCTCGCGGGGCAGAGAGATAGGTGAGGGAGATCTTGGACTAGCTAGGGTTTCAGTTGATATGGGCTCGAAGAGAATGGGGTGAGAAGAGAGAGAATCTCCGTTATATACCACTCGTAAATATTGATAAGTAGCTAGGGTAGAACTGTCATTTCAGGTCCCGTAAATTACCGATTGGCATTGAGCGGAATAAAAAGTGACGAGGGGATAATGAAAATTTTGGGGTTATTTTAATTGATTGAGGAAATTTTTCTGAAGTGATTGGATGTCAACCAAACAACCAATTCATTGAATAAGTGCTTATTTATCTCTTTCAGCTGAATAAGTGCTGAAATCAGTGTCAACCAAACACCCCATAATATTTTATACAAATTTCTTATAATAGAAAGATAAAGCAAAAAAATTCATGAGCTCACTAGTTTTTTTATTAGCCATTTTCGGGTCGAGTCAAACCCTGACCTGACTCGGGTCCGACGGATCCGGGTCCGGGTCCGGGTCCGGGTCCATATTTCCAAGGACCCGCCGAGTCCTAGGTTGGACCCAGCCCACCGGGTCTTGCCACAGATCGGGTCCAGGTCCACCCCGACTGTTCCGACCTGACCCGTTGACAAACCTAGTTATATATATGTCAGGCACTTTACATGGGGTTATTTGGATTTTTCCCTATTATTTGTAGCTCAAATGCACAATTTCATTTTTATCTAGTTAGCACATAACAAGTTATTTATTTTATTAGAATTTTTTATATTTTTTATAAATGGTTTCATCCAATTCACTAGAGTGTATATATATATAGAGGAGTGATTAGGTGCGGCGTGCGGACGGATGCGGCGTCGACCACGGGCCGTCGATCACGGGTCCATCGCATCCGACGGTCGGGTGAGATTCACATCGACCGTCGGATGCGATGGACCCGTGATCGACGGCCCGTGTCGACGCCGCACCCGTCCGCACGCCGCACCTAATCGTTTCGGTGTATATATATATATATATATATATATATATATATATATATATATACCTAATGTAATTACATGATATATACTGTTTTTAAAAAATCAAAACATAACTAGACTGAAAATGAGATTGAATAAAAAAACTACATGTAACATCATATGTTCAATCATCATCAAATTTTATAAATGATGGATGAATCCACAAATCTAAGTATCTAACCATAAATTTACAAACAATTTTATATATAGGGTGCTGTCATTTACGTAATAATATAAGGTTAAGAAAAATATAAAAAGATAGACAATCAATTCATTATATTATATAAAAAATTAAGCTTATGAACCGGCACTTGATTGTTATATATATAAGAATCAAAGCATGAACATCACCTTTTCATAAAAGAACGTGCTTCATTAGCTATTTTATACTTGAAAAAATACAAAAATAAAAAATAGGTGTGGAACATAAATGAGACTAAAATCGGGACTTAACATGCCATTTTACTTGTCATAAGATTGTTAATGGGCTGGGTTTTCTATTTCACTTGGACCATAGTCTTGAGGTCCATCAGACCCACAAAGTTGGGCTCGAAGATCAGGCCCAAAGAATAGTCCCTCAGCCCTGTCAGGTCTTCAAAAGGGATAATGTTACATCCAGCCTCATTTTTAGGTTCAATTTCAGTCTACATGTGTTTTAAATTTTTTAAAAATAGTATGCCTCATTTAATGAGGTACATACTTTTATAAAAAAAATGAAGCATATACTTCAATGAATTGCATGAATGCATTCATAGAAAATGTAAAAAAATTCTTTCAAAACATATGTCTTGTTAACGTGAGCATATGCATCGATAGAAATCTATCGACTCATATAGGGCAGAATTGAGGCTGGAAATGGTCTGGGTGTAACAGCGCCCCTTCAAAAGGGATGGAATGCCATTGAAAAATGAATAAATGATACATGATATTTTTGTGTTTTTTTTAAAATTTACACTCGTTCATTTAAGCATATATTGTTATAAAACTTGAAATATATACTGAGATAACACTAATATATATTTTTTTAAATAAATTTTTTATATACTATGATATTACAATATATAGTACAATAACACAATGTATAAATAGCTGAGATTCTACTTTTAGGTTACATACGAGAATGCAAAATGAGCCAAGTGTTTTAATTTAGTGCTTAAATATCACGCTCAATTCTGTGAGAATTCTCGCAGCCCGCAGCCTTATGATTTTTCACATATATAAAATCGGTATATTTTTATTTTTTTATAATTAAGATTTTTTTTTCATGTGACTAATTAAGATATTTTATCCTAAAAATATTTATCATTCTATTAATTAATTAACATAGACCCAAAAAATGGAACAAACTTTCACCAAAGGTGGGGGCACGTACCATGTGATTTTGCCCCCTCAAAAATGGCCTCTTGTTGTGGTCAACCAACTAATGAAACAAGTGAAACCTCGGTTTGATCACTTGATTTTGGCTTTTGCAGGGACTCAAGTCACATGACTATATGTTCAATAATTTGTGCGGGTTTTCATTGACATCTTTTGAAGGTTCATTAAATATGTCATGTAATTAAAAAAGATAATATAAACTATTAGTATTAAAAGGTTACATATAACATGATCTAAGCTGATCAATATTTTTATAATCCTCAAAAGCGATAGATTTGTGTGATCTCATCGGCCGGAAGTTCAGATTTCAGTGTTTGTAGGCGTTTGTTCGTTAGAATTCATCAAAGGTTTACTTATTAATATTATATTAAAAAAGGAATAATTTTATCTAAACCCCTGCAATTTTTTTTGATAATAAAAGGATGACCTCATGTAGTATTTATGAAATAATGATTTTTTGGCTAGACCCCAACATAAAAACCTATATTACCATAAAGTTTTAACAAATTATTATGTTTTTTTTTTGATTTATTTGATAACTTTTTCCTTTATGTAGAAGCACCACTTTTTTATCGGGTTTTTTTACTATTAAAGGTAACAACGTCATTCGGCCCAAAGATGAAACATCATCAACAGTTTAAAAATTATGATTTTACATAAAATTGTTTAATAAAAAAATTACAAGTCATTTTTTTTTAGATTATTTGAAAACAAACATTTTTATTTTTGTTTGGAGAAGAGAAAAATTTTGATTCTTTAATTTTATTTGTTTTTTGAAAATCTATCCATTCATGATCTTTTTTCGATAATATATTATGTTGATTTTGATTTTTCATTTTGTATTATTAAAAATTTTATTTTAAATTCAGCTGGCTTGTAAACAATTGCTGTGTACATTTTAATTATTTGTGTGCTTGTATTGTTTTTTATTTCTACAAAAGCAAAAATATTTTCAAATATAGTTATTCACTTATATGACATTTTATTTTTTAAGATACATGTGTATCAATTAAGTTTCTGTTTATACCATCTATATTCAGAAAATAGATTTGAGAATATATTATGTTATCTTTTCCCTAAAAATTTTATTTTAAATTCAGTTGGCTTTAAAACTGACCAAATATGTTTACAGGATTGTGTGCTTGTAGTTGTCTCTTAATTTTTTTAGCACATATTTTGAAAAAAACTAGTATGAAATGTGCTTTTAGTTAATTATTTACAAAAAAGAGAAATATATATATATCATATATATTTCAGTAATTAAATTTCCACATCAATAAATGTAAGATATTTGTTATTTCTTTTTTTCTTTCATATACAGTTTGAAAATGATAAAAACATTAATCTATTTTCATCAAATGTTTAAAAAAACAATTGGTATTCCAAAATATAAGGAAGTTTTTAATACACTCAACTTCATGCAAACTTTATCATATTTATTTTCATAACAGCAATTATTTATTAAGATACAATTGTCCTTCTGTAAAGTTCTAAAATTCAAATTTTTTCAAAATATGTAACAACTTCTTCCCCTATTAACAAAAAAAAAAAAAAAAATTGAGCTTGAAGTGTCACTTTAGATGAAAGAAGATTGAGCACTGAACTTACATTTTGTATTATTAAAAGCATAAATTATTGTTTTTTATTTCAAAAAGCAAAAGTGATACTGTTTGAAAATAGATTTGAGAGTTATCCAGGGCATGAAAACATTGAACAAAACAAAAATATGTAATTAAATTGTAACTTTTTTTCTGTTTGATGATTGGAACCTCCTAACATGCTTCTTCCCCTATTAACAAAAAAAAAAAAAATTGTTTTGATATCGACTTACCATAAACAAATGTTTTGAACAAAACAACATTTTCCTCATATTTTATAATGTGCAAGTTGAGGTTACCATAGTCAGTTGAATTATAACTTGGACATCAAAGTTGATCTCTCTTTTCTTTAATATACATAATTCAACATGATTGATTATGTCATTGTGAGTGAAATCAGCTTCTTAATTTAGAAGGCTGAAAGCTTTTCTCAGAAGCTCATCAATGGGACGACATTTTTTATTGTATGATTCATGTTGCTTGATTTTTCTTCCTATTGAAGATTTTGGCATGCTTGATGTAAGCTAAGGCTTTTCATATATTGAATGAGTCATCAAACATTTTAGAGGGTTATCTTTTCAATTTCAATGATAGACAATTCATGTTAGATTTTCCATGGAATAATTAAGTTGACCTAAGTGTTTATAGTTATCAAATTGAAGACTTTTGATGAATATATGATGGCGTTGTGAGAACAATTTCTGAATATTGTATCTTTTTTTCTTTTTCTTTTATAGAATAGACAAATTCGTTTTGAATTATCTTGTTCAAAATTCAAGAGAGATAAGTAATGTGTTATACTATTTAATTATTGTATACTGAAGAAAATAAACACCATCATAAATTTATTAAATTAAATTCGAATAATTTTTTTTGTTACATGCATGTGGTCATTACAATCTTGAAGCAGCATTTTATGCCTTTTGTTCTACTTTTATATATACCTAAGTGTGGAATATTCATTGGTAATCCATATGCTTCAATTAAATAATTGGCTTGGACAAATTGAAATTAAAATTTTAATAATAAATTTTAATATACACATTTTATGTATAAATAGTATTATTCCACTGTATGACTGCATCTTGTATGTTAAACATATCTCATCTGGATAATTTGTATTGAGTGGAAATCATAAGGATAACAAACAAATACATATAATTAAGTGTTTAAATAGTTACATGCCAAGATAAAACTATAACATAATATATATAATAGACA
The DNA here is from genome assembly GCA_030737845.1 of Acorus calamus. Taxonomy (NCBI): domain Eukaryota; kingdom Viridiplantae; phylum Streptophyta; class Magnoliopsida; order Acorales; family Acoraceae; genus Acorus; species Acorus calamus. Next base: position 25,502,424 of record CM060878.1, on the reverse strand, counting down.
CTATTACACACAATCATGTAACATATAATTTATTGAATTATATATTTATTTTTATAAAATTAAAGTATATGTTTCATTATATATATATAACTCAATCAGTGTAATGACTACACTTGGAATTGTATGCACACGCGATTACTCCCCAGCTAACATTTTTCTAAAATAATATATGAGCATGATTACTCCCTAGCAACATTTTCCTCAAATAATATATGAACCCTTCAACAATATTCTAAAATCATTTTTAATGAAGGGGCTGATTGATTGGCTCATGCAACCAATGTGGACCAAAGACAATTAAAAGCTAGCATGGAAATTATTTTGCAGATATACTTCAAATTCTATCATTATCATATATTTAAATAGATGAAACTCTATCTGTGGCTAGCTCATGCCCTTTAATAAATGCAAGCAAAAACCAAGTAGGGCAGCGAATTCAAATGGATCGAAGGTATTGCATGTGTTACAAATTAAAACCATAACCTACTGGAGATGTTCTAATTTTATTTTTTTTATCTTAGAATATTATCAACTTGTAAAATTTTTTAATTTCATAGGTTTGACGAAATAATAAGCCAATATGTGCATATTAAATATGCTTGACCATGACAATAAAAATATTTGTCTCAAGTAATAAAAAATGTGCAATGTTTTTCTATGTAACACTCTCATGAGAGTAAACCATAGTTATTCATTTTACAAAATTAAATTGTTTCAATCCATTTAATTGGAAATGATATATACCAAGAAAATAAACAAGGCTCCCTCAATTTAACTTCTTTGTCCAAAATTTTATTTATTTATTTTGGGGTAGCTAAATAATTAATCACTTCTAGGGGATTAATTTATGAAATAGCTCTCTATATATAGCATTTTAAACCTATAAATTGGAATTGCGGATTGCATACTCCAAGAAATACTATTATTATATAATACATGTAGCAACCCCCATAAACTCCGTCTTAATATTTTATAACCTGCCCCCAATACCAAAGTTTGACAGTGAAATAAATGGTCTCGTGACGTATATTATTATTTAATTTTTGTAGCACTATTTGAATTATATATTATTATTATTATTATTATTGTCCCTATGTACCAGTGCAATGAAAATAGGAGTAGGGACCGCACGTGCGCCATGGAATGCTCCACGTGCCACCGGATCTTCTCGGATGACCCTCATAAATAACTCCTCCATATATGATATATATCATGTAATATACATGATTTATTTTTGTTATACATTAATTGCATATAAACACTATTTTTGGATACATTAACAATCAAAATCTATTATACATATACAATTTCACAAAAAATGAAGGCACAATCAATCATTAGATCCCCCCCCCCCCAAAAAAAAAAAAAAAAAAAACTATTCATAATGATATAAGTGAAACAAAACATATTGATTTGATGTACAAACTCGACATGTACGAATAATAGTATATGAATTTAATCTGTCCACTGTCCATAAAATCTTTCACACAATTTGTTAAGATAATATTACATCAACACGGGACAATTAGATCATCATCAAAATCACAACCACCACATAAGGATACACCCACAAATAATAATGGATATTCAAAGGATCTACATGTAAAAATACATGTATGGTTATGATTTGTTGCAGACTACATATGCCATTGATTGAAGCCCTTCACTTGCTGTTTCATTTTCTTTCTTTTTTGTGTCCCAAACTTTGGAATCCTATCATGATAATTTTCGACTTTCAGGTGGCCTTTAATCATGTGGTCCTCACATAGGGGACCACAGAATGGGCGGTTCATAAGCCCCCACCGTTCAAATTGAAATTTTGTTACAAACCCTCGGGACAGTGGATCTAATTGTAATTTTGTAGTTAAGAAATTCTTTGCGGATCTCTGTGACAGTCAATAAAAGGCAGTCATGCAAAGGTTTCTATGTAATTAAAAAAATAAAAAACCAATGAGAGTTGAAAAAATAAGTAAAAAAAAAAAAAAAATTACATCGTTTATGAGACCGTCTCTGATTGACTACCACATGATTTTTATATGGTTTTATCACTTAGGATCTAGGAAATCGGGACCACCGTTCGATGGAAAAAGCTTAAGAAAAGGTCCACCAGTTGGACGTCTGAATTTCTACGTGTCTCACTTTCTGAAAAAAATTTCATAATCACATTAATAAAGTTTTGCTTTTCATGATCAGATTCACGAGACATTACACGTGCATCGTAGAAAGTCGTAACATATGATATCCTTTCATCCAAACAAGGTCCTTTGATTAATTAACTCCAACTAACTCAATTTACTTAGCCACGTGGGAGGTCCACCTAAGGACTTATGATTCGATCCCCGCCGTCCGATTGAGAGGGGACGGCTCGATTGGATGCCTGCTGTGAGAGGAAGAAAGTTTGTCAATGTCAAGGTAGGTTGGAATGAAAGTTGTGGAGGTGTCATAATCAATTCAAGATATTGTTAATTAAATAAAATCAAAGTAATTTGCATAATTAAACACATACCAACACAACTTTGGTCTTTTCTTAATAAAACAGATCATTCATTCGGTTTGATTTAATATTACAATATTTTGTTTTATTGAAATTAGCTTGTTTTTTTTTTTATATACATATGGTAGGCATGCCTAATGATAAATTTGGCACAAAGCCCAATTCAAAATACAAGCAGCCCTTGCGGATCTGGACAGTCCGATCACGCAAATCTCGCAATCGAATGGTCTCTTTTTCGAGAAAATTTTGTAGGTAAGCCTCCGTTTGTTTTGCGTATAAGCCCCTGGATTACCCCGAATAAAATTGACCCGGATTCCCAATATTTCCATTACACATTAGAACATGTGTAAAAATTGCATTTACCTCGGGCCAGCCAAATAACCCAAATCTGAGGGATAAATTGTATCTTGGCCTTCACCTCCGATCACCGAATAGTAACTCCCAGCCTCCCATAGTCCTGGATAAAGTGATATATGGATCATCCAATAAACCTCTTCATCTGGACGCCAAATTTATCATGGGCAAGAAAGCATAAGATATTGCAGTCTCTTCTCCCAACCAAAGAATACCGGTGCGAGAGGTCCACTGTCGCCCGAAATCAATTGTCATCATTTTCTCTTAACTAAATCACCTATCAAAGGCCAATTATCATTATTTTTGGCCTTACCTTTTTAAATCTTTATCCATACGCCATGGGTTCGAGACGTTCCGGTCCCTTCGCCACATCGTAACATGCGTGCACTGAGAAAGGATGCCAGGCTGGGGCCGCCAACAATATCCCCCACCCCTGCCAAACATCACCGTGTTCTCCCGCAATAAGGCGTGAACAAGGAAGCTTATCTCCCCTAATTGTCGAGAATGATTCAAGTCCCAAAACCCTGATGTGCTTCCGGCAACCAAACACAAAATTACTTTATCCTTATTTATAAGCAATTAATTTATTATCGGATAACGCATTCAGTATACCCAAGAATATCGTGCCAAAATTTGTCTCCCTCCCGTCGCCTATCACCGAATTGCTCCAAACTGGGGCTAAGAGTTATATATATATATATATATATATATATATATATATATATACGAGGTCCTTCCGCGATGAAACCCGGGAAGCACTGCGACCCTCCGCACTTGGTTTTGCCTCAAGAAGTCTACACCATCGCGTCACGGTTGATCAGCATCGCATCCAACGCCATTTACTTAGCAAGGCTTTATTCATGTCACCAAGTTTAGAATCCCGCCCCCCCTACCTTTCCTGACAAACGAATCCGATTTGCAAGATGGACCTTCGTGATCGACCTCCCTAGCCGCACGATTCCACAAGAAACGGCGTCGGATGCTGTCAATTTTCTGTAGAATTCCCACTGGCGCTAAAAATTGAAAGAAAAAACACCGGCAGGTTTGCTATATATATAGGAGTGTTAGCCTTCCACCAATAACTAGCATATATCCCACGCCAACCTATATGCCTCTGTCAAATTTTGAAACAAGAGGTGACCAATTACGTGCTTTCCTCAATTTTCCAAGGTGTAACGCGGAGTCCAAGTAGTGCGTAGGGAAGTTTGGACGACATCCAAAAATGTGCTAAGTCCGCCGTTCGATCGCGTTAGGTCCATCGCATCCAACGGTCGACTCAGTTTTTTGAAAGTTTATATGCACCCGATAAGAATCAAAGCGATGCGATGGACCCAAACTTTACACCCCGTGATCGACGGCCCGAGGTGATCGCGCACCGCACCGATGGTGTCATCGCATATTGCACCGCACGTATGGCCCTCCATCGCAGATTTTCAGTCCCTTGACCCACCCGTCGCATATATAGCTTGTTATATACATATACCGCGATGAGTTGATAACACAAGGCGGCTTTGCACCGTGCGGATCTGGAGCCGTCCGATCACGGGTCCAAATCTCGCATCCAACGGTCTCTTTTTCGACGAAAATTTTGAGGTAAGCTCCCGTTTGTTTTGCGTATAAGCCCCTGGATAACCCTGAATAATCCCGGATAATAATTTTGGTGTGTTTGTTTACCTTGGATAACCCCTGATAAAGTATACCAGAATAAACGGTATAAAGTGGTATATGGATTCCAATAAACCTCTGATTAAATTTATCCTATGTTATTTCAACCAAAAAATATGTGAGCCCACTGCAAATCAATTGTCATCACCTCTTATAAATCATCTGTGCAAATCAATTATCATTATTTTTTTACCTTTTTAAATCTTTATCCATACTTTATTCACATTTTACCCAAACAACAAAACATTTGTTCTTACGTTTATCAACGAGAATGATTCAAAACACAACCAAACACAAAATCACTTTATCCTTATTTATATTAATTTATTATCGGATAAATGTATATCCAAGAATAAAACATATCCCCGCTCCAAACTGGGGCTATATATATATATATATATATATATATATATATATATTCAAATTTTGATTTTAATTTAAAAAAAAATAACAAAACAATTTTTATGAAAACTGTTTGTGAGTAGCTTTTTCGATTTATATTTACATCATAAACTGCTTTTGACAATTAATTACACATGGAGGAAGATTGATAGCAAGTTTTAAGATGTCTCTAAAAATGATCACATGCCGGACTCATATTCAATCTATATTATATGACAACCCCTCTTTCCATAAATTAAATATAAATAAGAGCTAGACGAAGATCTACTATTTTTTGTTACTCATGAATCCATGATTTTAATAGTGATATTGTATGAATAAATAATTTACATTTTAGCAAATTTGCAATTTAATTATTCATGTAGCAGAATTTTAGTGGAATCTTTTTCATGAATTAGGTATATAACAAAAAGATTTTTTTAGTCTCATATTATTAATTAGAAATATTGATCAGTATATCTTAAATCTAACAGGGTTGTAACAAAGTTAAAATCTTTATTATTAAAAGAATGCAATAATGTCAATTTGTCACCTACTTCAATATACGGACAGTTTAGGAGCATCCAATCAGTCTAAAACAATTCATTAATTTTTTTTAAAAATAAATCAATTATATGGTTGTTTTGTAGATTGTAAGTAAGATCATGATAATAAAGAATTACTACAAATAAAACCTAGCTCATTATTTAATTGGATCCTTCCACCCAAGTTCATTCAACTTTAGCTCCAAAAGCAACACAAATTGTTTAATGTCCCCACATCACACAAATACATACTTTAATCAACCAAAGTTAAAGATAATTTTTCTTTGGTGTAGGGCCAACCCATGACACAATCCTTCTCAAAGTCAATCCCCATGTTTCCACATGCACCCCCATAAATTACACACCATGTTATACTATTACATGTATGAAAAAAGAACTTAATAATTAAACACCTCCCTAAACCAAACCATTTCATTTGATCTCTCCTCCATAAAAAGCCTTCCCAAAACCTTCTCAAACTGATCGAAAAACACCTACCCAAAACAAAAAACAAAAAATGGTATCTTCAGGAGCTCTCCCTCTCCAAATCAAAGATGATCAATCCAACAATAAGAAGTTCTATTCAAGGCTGTTATCAAAAGAGTCCTCCATTGAAAAACCCTCCTTCAGAGTCTACTATGGTGGCGCTTCTGGCGCCGTCCCTTTCATGTGGGAGTCTCAGCCAGGGACGCCGAAAGAGCTGGTCTCCGCCGAGTCTAGGCTCCCTCCATTGACACCCCCTCCTTCCTTCCTCTCAAGCCCTAACCCTAAGAGGTCAGGTTTCATGAAAAGGCAGCATCCAAAGAACTCCAATCTTCTTAGGAGCATCTTCCCCAAGTTGATGAACTCTCCGAAGAAGCCGCCTCGCTTCTCGTCTTCTCCTTCTGTCTCCTCCTCCTCTTCTGCTTCGACTTCGTCGTCTTCGTGGTCGACCTTCTCGCCGATGAGGAGGTTCTCTTCGTTCGACGAGGAGGAGGAGGAGGAGGCGGCAGCAGCGGTGGAGTCTCCTAGGTCTCCTCTTTGCTTTGGTGGATTGGCTATTGGAGGGCTGAGGAGGTGCTACACAGTGATGGTTGTGAAGAATGCACTGTTATCTGTTGTTGGTGGCCATGGATCTAGCCAAGGTAGTAGAAATGTTGCTTAACTAATTGAGTTTGGAGTCTTTGATGTTTTTTTTATTTATTTTGAAACTTCATGAGGGGTGTTTGTTTGGGGGGGGTGTGACATTTGTGGTAGTGACTCATCTACTCAATGTAAAAAGAAGGGGGGGGGGGGGGGGGGGGACACTGTGGTGGTGATTATATTAATTAGGGTTTTCAAGGTGTATGTTTATTTTTCATTTTGAATAATGTGAAGAACTGAAATGTATGTGATAGTTTTCCAATGATGCTTTGTTTCATATCTCCAAGTTCACAAGCTCTACCATAACAACACTTTATGGTTTTATGTTTTTTTTTTGTGTGTGATAGGTAAGTGTTTTATGGGCTTTAATTTGTTTATCTTCTTGGTTAAATCATCTCCTATCTGGAAGAGTGACTCAAACACATGCATAATTTTTGGGTAATGTATTAAGATGATATATTGCATCTTTGTCAACCTGATTATTTGTGTATGAGAATGAAATATTTGAACAATTCATGTTATGATGGACATAAAATACAATAATATTTCATGTGGCATTGTGATTTTGACCTATTGTTTCAATTGGTGAGATAATTATTTTATGATTCTGATGTCATATTGTTTTGGGCGTCAGGACATAGTCTTTCTTACCGGCTTTACAACCCCACTTTTAAATTATATATTAGTTTATCTTAATATATAAGAGATTTTTTTATATAAAAAAGATATGTTTTGAAGCCTTTTAAGCATATGTATTTCATAATTAGACATGTATATTATAGAAAAAATTCAAAGCGGCTGTAAATGGGGCCTGTCCTAACATTTTCCTATTGGCTTTTTAATTTGTAATCTGCTGCGCGCATAAAGATTTGGATGTGTTAAAGATATTAGATTAGATTTGTTATTATCTTAGTTTGTTATTATATTAGTTTGTTATTATCTTAATGTGTTACACGTGTAACACCATCTTGTACTATTATATAAAGGGCTTTAGTCCCTCTCTAATTAGGAATAAGTTTTAGGGTTTCATTATTATTTTCTCTTTTATTTTTAACATGGTATCAGAGCCATAAACCCTAGATCCACAAAAATTTATCATCTTCTTCCCCGCTCCGATTGGGGAGTCTTCTATCAGAGCGGGGATGACTTTTGACCGTCGTCGTTGGGCCGCCATCTTTGCACCCATCACCGTCATCTCCGCATGTCGTCATCGGAGTGGGGATGATTTTTAATACCCATATTTTCTTCTGTTCTTTGTGTTGTCGTCGTCTTCATTGCGATTGCGCGTTGTTTGCGCCGTCGTCTTCTTCGCGACGTCCGTCGCACGTCGCTGCCCCGGATACACGTCCGAGCGCCGCTCCCATCCGCACTGCCCCAGCCGCTGTGAGACCCGTCGCAGCCCGTCCACGTGCAACTCATCTACGCGCAGCCCTGTCCGCTGCGCAGATCTGTCCGAGTACCCCATCCGTTGGGTGGAGTCCACGTTGCAAAAAAAAAAAAAAAAATGGCGACGGTCGCCTGGCCGCTCGTCCGATCCAACCTGGCCCACTGTTTTCAACGCGGATCCGACCTGACTCACCCGGCCCACTGCTCGGACCCATCTATGGGTGACCCAATCTGTCCGGCTCGTCCGGCCACCGTCCGACAACTGTCTGGCCACCGCCCGAGGTCGTCCGTCAGTTATCGACCCATTTTCGACGCGTTTCTTTCCTGGACTGTTACGACTTCGTTTGGACTCCGAATCTAGTCATCCAGGTACTCATGTTGTTCAGTTTTTCATTCTCTACGCATCCGTATATGTCTTTTTCCCATTTTCTTCTGATTTTCATCAGTTTCAACATCATCGTTTCTTTTCTTTCTTGGATCTTCTTTTTTCTTTGAGATCCACTGTCGTCGTCGTCGTTCGCCAAGTGGCGTCGTTTTTTATGCAGCATTGCTGCCTTTGTGCACCGTTGTTTACGCGCACCGTTGTCTCTGTGCGCCGTTATTCCCGCGCACCGTCATATTTTGTGCGCTGTCGTTGTATTTGTGCACTGTTGTTTTTTATTCTTCTTCTTAGTCAGCGCGCCTCTCTTCTTGTGCTAGTCTACACCGTTTGCGTCGCCATCCGCATCGCGTTTCTTCTACTTCTTCTTCTCCGTTGGCGCATGTCCGCGCTCTTCTGCACCAACCTCCACCGGCCGTCCGTCACTGTCCCCACTGTCGTCTCATTTTTATGCAAACTCTAAGGGTTCCATCATTCAGAGTTTGGGAGAGGGTATTAAAGAATCTCCACCACCATTGTCCGCGTGCTGTCTCTGCTGCCTGTCTGCGTTCGTCTGTGCCCTCCGTATTCTCCTTGAACCTCCGTGAGCCCTACATGCGCCATTTGATCTAATGGACCAACAATTCTGACTGACTCAAAGAGCGGGAGCGACTCTGACTGACTCAAAGAGCGGGAGCAACTTCGACTGACTCAAGAAGAGCGGGAGCAAAGTGATGGATCCGAAAGACAGATGACGATTACCAATTCACAAAAATAAATTGGAGGTGTTTGAAATAAGAGTTTTAGTTTATCATTTTTGTGTAAACTCTAAGGGTACAACCCTTCAGAGTTTAGGAGATGGTATTAAATATATTAGATTAGATTTGTTATTATCTTAGTTTGTTATTATATTAGTTTGTTATTATCTTAATGTGTTACACGTGTAACACCATTTTGTACTATTATATAAAAGACTTTAGTCCCTCTCTAATTAAAAAGAGTTTTAGGTTTCATTATTATTTTCTTCCTTATTTCTAACAGGATGCAAATGCATTAGAACCAATTTTGAAAATCAAAGACAACCCCAATTATAGGGTTGTATAATAAATAAGATATACATACTGGGGCTGTTGGAAGAAAATCATTTAATGTGGATGGGGAAAGGTCACTACAACTTTCTATTGCCTACTATTTAATATGTGCATCAATGCGTTTGGAATCTTTTGGTCTCCCTGTATGTCCCAGTGCATGTGACCAAGCCACAAGTTACCCTGTTTATTCAAATGCAAAATACAGGGAGTTCATATAAGGGTGGCTCTATTTGCCCCCCTCCAAATTAGGTGCACCCCCTCTTGTGTATTCCCCCTCTAAAATTTAAGGTTTTACCAACTCTTGTGTGCTCTCCCCTCATCTTCTTCTCCCAGTCGGTGATCGAGTCATCGCACGGCAGAGCTTCACCTCTCCAGCGCCGGAAGAGGAGGAGAGGAGGTGTATGACTAGCCAGATTAGGAGGCGGTGCCGGTTGTAGATGTGGAGGAGCTTGACGGACTCGTCGAGATATGAAGGGAAGATGCTCTCGATGTTGGAGACGGAGAGGTCGGAGAACAGGACTTCGATGCCAGCGTGGATGGTGGAGAGAACTCGATGGCCTTAGAGAGTCTATTTTTCTTTCAACATTGATTTGAACATAAACCTAATATGTTCGACACTTACAGTGTCGAGAGAAATGACTTCCATCGACACCTAATCGGTCGACTGATATGTATTAAACTCAAAATGTTTAAACTGATCGAATCGATACATGAAATGTTGACATTTTATGAATCTGTCGACACTTTAAGTGTTGACAGATTTGGAAACCCCTGACATCGTCGTCGACCCCGGCTTCATTTCCTGAACCCATTGACACTCCGAGTGTCGGCAGAAATCAATTCAGTCGACACTTGCTCAGTCAACTTTAAATAGATCTTGTTAAGGATCCATATAGGAGGGTGCAACTGTATTAAAGGGGGGTGAATAGAGCCACCCTTCATATAATTGTCATTCCCGAGTCCTAACCGAGTATATGAAATTTATAATATCCCACTTCTTATATGTCATTATTTTACATGGATTTGTTTTACTTGGAAGTGAAATTCTATTAGACTGTTTGATTTATCAGATTTTTTTTTATAGTGCTTGGTTAGAGCAAGAAAAGATAATAGATAATTTATTTGAAACACTTAAAATATGCTTATATACTAAGCTAGTTGTTTTATACATACATACATTATATATATATATATATAGGGACGTGATTATGTGCGGCGAACGGTGGGTGCGGCAGCGGTCATGGGCCGTCGATCACGGGTCCATCGCATCGGACAGTCGGGTGCAATTGACGTCGACCGTTGGATGCGATGGACCCGCGATCGGATGGCCCACGTCGCGGCCGCACCTGCCGTTCGCCGCACCTAATAATTTTCATATATATATATATATATATATATATATATATATATATATATAGAGAGAGAGAGAGAGAGAGAGAGAGAGAGAGAGAGAGAGAGAGAGAGAGAGAGAGGGGGGGATGATTAGGTGCGGTTGTCGCACGGTGCGGCAGCGATCACGGGCCGTCGATCACGGGTCCATCGCATCGGACGGTCGGGTGCGATTCACGTCGACCGTTGGTGGCGATGGACCCGCGATCGGACGGCTGCCGCACCGTGCGGCCGCCGCACCTAATCACTCGACTATATATATATATATATATATATATATATATATATATATATATATATATATATATATATATATATATATATATAATGAGTAAGTAATATCATTCCATAAAATACTTAATAAAAAATAAATGAAATTAAATAGAACAATCACATATAATAATATCCCTGAATAAGTTGCATGTTACATATTGTTTAGATATCGAAGTTTTAATGGAGATAGAAAAAAGGATAATTGTTTAATGAGGAATATGAATTGTAATTATTTAAAATATATCATTAATAAAGGATATTGACAAAAAAATCTACCAGGAGTCCTACCAATTTGTTGGGATTTTGATTCCACCCAAATGCAGCAAAATATGTATTTTATTTATTCGAGTATACACTTTATTATTATTATTATTATTGTTGTTGTTGTTGTTGTTGTTGTTGTTGTAAAAGTATATGTTTTATCAAATGTCCAAAAAATGTAAAATATTTTGGGATTGCAAAAATAATTCATGATCGACTGAGTTTAACTTTTCCCCAAAATATAATACCAACAAGTTTCATAAACCATTAATCAAGACAGTCCAATGAATAAGACCCATTAATCAAGACAGTTCAATGAATAGGGTTTCACCTAAGATACCTAATTGAAAATTGGCTTTTTGTGGTTTGTATACGTGGTTGGTTTGAAGACTGGGAATATGGGAGGCCCATTGAATGGACTGTCTGGATGGATTTGGATATCCACCGACAGTGCATCCCTAGAGAAACAGAATGGGGTGATGCTGGATAACTAGGAATAATACAGTCCCCTACCATTCACTTTGTCTATTACGTGTAATTCAAATTTTTGTTATTTTTTGAGGCACATAAATAAATAATGGTGGGTAAGTTATTCATCACATTTAGATAAAGCATGATAACAAATATAAATTTGTCATTTCTTTTTTGGAACCTGTTTGGTAGTGGAATAACATGGGAAAAGCCAACAAAATATTACTTTGCAATGAATATATGGGTGTAACTATATCTGAATAATTGAAAACAAGCTAGTATTAATATTTTTGGTCTATCTAGAATTGTATTATTCCATTCAATCTATTTTATTAGTAATAAGAGGACTCATTTGTCAAATCAATTATCATTATGTTTTCCTAAAAACTAAAAAAACACAACCAAAATGAAAATGATTTATTTTTTATTTGTACTAGAATAATTATATATTTCAAAATAGCTTGTGGCTACTCAAATGTGGAGGTATTTATATTTTTAATCTTTTTCTGTTATTAAATTTTCTCTTGTCAGCCTAAAAGTAAAACTCAAAATTCATATCCCTTAAAATGAGATATACACCTACACCAACCATCCTGGAACTTTGTCATTTTATCATAGGATATTGGCTCAATCAAATTAATTTGATATTTATTATAGCTAGCTAGGATGGCTCAATTAATCAGTGATTGAACAAGTGATGGGTGTTTTTTTTTCCTCCAACAAATTCAAAGGACACTTTTGTCAACTTATCGTACAAATTACAAAATCACATCTTGCACATGTTATCATATTTCTTTAATGTTTTGAAGATTAGGTTATATTATAATTTCAAATTTATCCTATGTTGAATACTCATATTTTCATATACGTAATGGGGTCTGCTTCCTGGTCAATTAGTTTTAATATAATAAAACACAAAAAAATTGAAAAAAATAAGGGCTTTTATATTAGAGTCATAGATTTTCTCTCTATAGCTCTCAAGTTGAGATCTTCTATAATTACCTGATGCAAAAGGCTTTGTGCATGATTTTGTGCATCCATATTCTTTTACATTAAGAAAAAAAGAAAAAAAAAGACAGAGAAATTAAGATTGAATTAAACTACTACTCAAATAATGATATATAGCTGAATTATTTATCAACAAAATGGAGACAATGGTTTACAATGAATTAATTTAAGACGCCAAGAAATGCAGACCTTTCAAATCTACTATAAGACAGCACTCTCAAAGCTGCCAATTGGAAACAAATTAAATCTGAACTTCAGTACTAATAATATGTTCCATTGCTCTCTTCTTTACTTGTTTATTTATTTATTTATTTTTTTGTGGCGAAAGGTGACCATATATAGCTTCAATCATGTTTTGTGGCTGATCACAAAAAAAAATCATGTTTTGTGGCTGTTCAATTTGTGTACCTATCCATAGTGGTGGAGGTGAAATTTAATTATTGAAAAATTTAGAGGACAATTCCACATGCAATCATCATCAAAGACTTATTCTACTCTACTATGGTAGGATGTCACATATTTGTTTAATAGACAGATATATATAGAGATGCAAGAGAAGTCTTCCCACAGAAACTCTGAGTTAGACATGAACAAACATGGAATAATGTAAGAACATAAAAAAAGTACATGAAAATTTGTATTTTTTTTATGAAAAATGACACTTATATTTAAAAATACCAAACCCACGTCACCCATTTTTACATAAAGTTTTTTATAATGAATTTTTGTATATGTCTATACACTGCACCTTTTTCAAGCAGGTGCATTCCAAAGTGATATAGAAAATACAAACCTTATTAGACTCATGTCTATCATTTCCATAAAAATAAAAAAAAAAGAGACAAATCTTGTTACATGGTTCTATCATGGTACATAGTCATATCTGAATAGATAACAATTAGGAAAATATAATAATATATTTTTATTATTCACATTAAAGAAAACTAAAAATTCATTTTTTACTTTGTTGCTTGATTCACATTGGATTAGTTGGAGGTACTCGGTGAATAATGTATCTCTCTCTCTTGTATGATCAATTTAATATTACATTTGATTTTTTTTATTTGTATCATCTAATCATATATGGATTTTAATCAAACCAGTTATCGCATTTATCTTTTCATGTGACGGCCCTTTATAACTCAATTAATATCAGTAACCCTCTCAGAATTTTTTAGATTTTCTATAGGTGGATTTGATATAAAAAAAAAGTTAGTTTATGCATTATAGAGTTTTTTAAAAACGTGAGGGGTAGTTCCATGACAGTCCGCACATGTTTTGATTTGTTAAAAACTTAATGACTTATAGTAAGACATATAGTTTAATAAAAATATATATAACTTCTTGGTCCATCACATGGTTATCAAGATATTAAGGAAGGTAATATATTGTATTCAATTAACAACATAAAAAATTATTAAAGAAGGTACATATATAACTCAACAGATGGTTATCGAGATATATGGACTGTCATCCGCTGGATTATTGCCATAAACTGTGTTCATAAGTAAAAAAATGCCAGTTTGTAGGAGTAGATTTTTTGTGTAACATATATAATTATTTAAAATAAAAGTTAGGTGAGAGAATTTTAAAAAAAATGATAGAAAATAATATATTGTATTCTTCAAGCATGAATGAGAGGATAAATGAATAATTCCACCTATTTCTGGAATTGTTATCAGACTCATTGGCTCAGCCAGGAATATCTACTTTAAGTATTTTTTTTACTTACCACATAAACAACTCATTTTAGCAATCCAACTCTATTATTACTTATTATCCTCTGTTATATCATTAGTAAAGGCATTTTGTTTAATTATGCAATTTATGAAAGATGGTCCGAATCTTGTCTCAAAGCAAATAGAGGGGATGAGAAAAGAATTAAATGATGGGTTACGCACCAGTGGTATACACCCCAGCCAACTCACGATCGGCACAGGGGAGTATAGGAGATAAAAGGAGAAAAAGTACTTGTGTGGGGGGGGGGGAAATCATGGTTGAAGAGTTTACATTCCTAATTTATTAATCTCTTTTATTGTGTAAACAGAGAAAGACAAAGGTTGGAATGAAAATTAAATTGCATGTAGACATTGTTAATAAATGGGTCAAGTTTAGGTGCATTAATTTCTGTACTAGTATACCATATACCCCATGTACTACTGTTTGATATCACATCAAATAATAATAAAATCAATAATGATAATCATAATAATAAACTTGCATGTTCACCATGAATAATTTAAAGTCTCAATCCATAATTGTGTATACCATATTGATAGTTGTTAAATTTTTTTTTTTTTTTGCTAAAATAAAATCTGATAAATATCCATGATTAAACTAATATAAACTCCGGTTATAATTGCATGATAAAACTAGAATAGCCTGACTATTATATATTAAATTAAATTATTGTTTTGTGTCATTTTAAAACTTTATCTCAGTACGTTTACATGTGTAAAATATGTCATATCTGATATCTCTCGTACTATCTCTCACATTTCCAACATATCTTAATAGTTATGTGATAGAAAAATGTTGTATTAATATATTTTATTATTTAAAATGTAATTTGCATTATAGACGTCGTTATAGTCAATACAGAGGAGAGGTAACTAACGATGTATATGGGATTGTAAAGAAGTCCAAGTGTTTCGTATAAGTTTGTGAATATTCGGACATTCCTATCATGACATCATATATTATTATATATTAAGTTGATCACGAAATAATACGTAGGGGGGAAATTATGGGGCACATCATAAAATCGCATTCAAAATGTAAGGTCTTTAGTCAATTTGTCCTTTTATTTTACATGCAGTAGGGGCCATGCACATTTCAAGAGACAGCCCATTAAGACCCTGTCTATATATCCATCAACAACATTAGGATATGTGTGTGTCATTTGGGGGAGTTGTAGGGTGGTTCATCTTCCTCCATCACGCCTATCAGATAATGTTTCACATCACCAAAAACTAATCAAAGAATCATTAACAAACATGCATGTCTGTTGATTTTGGGGCTCAAATCAAATGTTTGTGGGATCAAAAGAATTGATGTAGTGGGTTTGTTTTTGTACTAATTGTGTAGTTTTAGCTAATTGTGACATGAGACTCAATGGGCTCACCATTTTCAAAATTTAATAAATTATATTCACACTTATGGTTAACGAAGCATACATGTTGGTCTTTTTTTAATAAAAAAGTTGGGTCATTGGAGACTTTTCTTTCTTATTAATTATCTGTAGAGTTTTATTTGAAAATTTTCTTTCATTATAATACCTTGAGTTTCCAATTAGTAAAATCATAAATGTAGCTTATTTTTTCTAAATTCAATATTTAGTAGAGTATATATTTATACTACGTATATATTGCACTAAGACATTATACACTATACTAATAGAGTGTATGGGCGGCACTGCTGACCCTGAGTATAGGTCTAGAAAATAATAGTCTAAAGCCCCCACCATAGAGAGGGCCCCAATATTAGTAAAAAATGTCTTTTTGAGTTTTTTTTTAAATAATAAATATTTTTTTTCAATCCGAATAGACCCTCCACTTTTTTTTTATAAATTTTTTGTTTCACTATAAATATAATATTAAATTAATAATTCAAATTATATTTAATTATTAATTTATCTTAGTTTTTGTTTCTCTGTTTTATTTGTTTTTTTTACTATTTTACTTGGATTTGATTTTTTTTTGTTTGATACCTTAAAAAATAGGGATTTTTAGTTTTAAGTCTCCGTAAACTATAGAATTTAGCGATCGATCTCTCACTTCTTCATATTTAGGTTTTCGTCCCTACATTTAAATGATAATTTAGGAATAAGTCCCTCCCATGGACTAAAAAAGAATATATCATTTAAATGTAGGGACTAAAACCTAAATATGAAGAAGTGACGGATCGATAGCTAAATCCTATAGTTTACGGAGACTTAAAACTAAAAATCCCTAAAAAATAATATCATTTGTTAGCAAAATGAAAATAAATCCCACTATTTTAGGGTTTTTTTTTTTTTGAAAAATTAACATTATTTTTTCTTTTTTGCATTTTTAGTTTTTTTTGTCTACTTTTGAGGATCAATTTTTTAAACTTATCTAAAAAACAAATATGTTGTTATTCACCATGTACATAATAATCTCGCATAATTTCATAGTCGACCGGACTTAAGATCGTCTCTAGATTATAGATGGGCCATAAAATAGAATGAATGTATTAGCCCTTTCAATTGGGCACTGCTACACTCATTATTTTTGCAGTCCAAAATTTAGTGTCATATGCTTTGTTAGAAATTCAGTAAAACATATACAATCTTAAATGATATATATATATAGTCGAGTGATTCAGTGCGGGAATGCGGGAAACGACGTCGATCGTTCGATCGCGGGTCCATCGCATCCAACGGTCGAGATGAATCGCCCCCGACCGTCCGATGCGATGGACCCGTGATCGACGGTCCGTGATTGCTTCCCGCACGACCGCATTCCCGCACCGAATCACTTCCCTATATATATATATATATATATATATATATATATATATATATATATACCGCACACCGCACCTAATCGTCGGCATATATATATATATATATATATATATATATATATACATCGTTAACTTTTTTTTACATTTACTAAAAATTAGTTCATTTAATTCAAAATAGAATGATATACATTTTTTTTTATTAAAGCATATGCCTTATTAAATGATGTTACTATTAAAGAAAACGAAAAACATGTGAGGTTTGAGTTTTATACTGTAAAATGACTCAGTTGAACATATTCAATTAGGGCGCTGATACACGCAGTCCTTTTTACAACCTGTTTTCCAGCCACATACGCTAATATAACGTAGTATAGACTATGTTATCATAGCATATGAGTCCTAACACAGTATATGACTCAAATTTTTATTTTTATTTTTTCATTATGAAAAAAAAAACACTAATGTATCTTAGTATATACTTCATTTCATATAATAGTATATACACTTCAAACAATGAATGTATGATTTTTAAAAAATCATGAATTGTAAAACGGGGCTGCAATTAAGGCTATGTGTATCTTTTTCCTTTCAATTATTATTAGTACCTCCAAGATAATTGGGCCAGACTGATTAGCCCGATTTGGGCCGCCCCTGGGCCCAAATTAAATTTCCTAAATAATTTTGAACGATACATACAGTCTATTTTCCAGTTTGACCAGTATTTTAAATTTTTTAAAAATAATGTTTTATCTAATGAGATACATATTTTTATAAAAAATGAAACAAATGTATGGATTCATTTATAAAAAATGTGAAAAATTTCCATCGTTGTATATACCTCGTTAATACGAGTATATGCTTTGATGATTTTTTATTGATGCCTATGAGACTAAAATTGGGGTTGAAAATAACATGTATTTCAATGGGAAAGTATGATTTAAAAGAAGAAAAAAAAGAAAAATTGTGTGGATATTAAGGGAAAGTGTTGACATATTTAATGGGAGCAAATAGAGAATCAAATGTTAGACTTACACCCCTTTCAAGTCCCAATCACATCTTTTTTTTAAAATAAAATAATATAAATAATGAATTATGCACTTTTGTAAAAAATTAAACATAGACACATGAATTGTATTGATTCATGTGTAGAATGTGTAAATTTTTTTTCTATTGTTGCACATGTCTAATTAAAATAAGTGAAGGTGATTAACAAGATATATAAAACTATAAAATCGGTTGAGTGTAATAACGCTCAATTAAGCTTCTTTGAACAATCTTAATTTAATTTTTGATATGGCCCTAATACATTCATAAAGCATCATATACTCCACTATATAATTATATCTAATAATAAATATAAAAAATATGTATTTAATTATACGACTAGTATGTACTTTTTTTTTACACTTCATTAACCAAGTCTATATTAAAAAAAAAAATTGTGCCAGCTTACATTTTTTTTGTCCCCAAAGACTCATTGAGTGCCATTACACTTCCTAATTTCAATTTTATATGCGTCGATAGAAAATCACTAGAGCATATACTTACATTAGTGAGGTATATGCTTCGATAATTTTTTTTTCCATATTTCTATGAATGTATCCAAGCAATTAATTGGAGTATATATTTTATTTTTTTATAAAAATATATACCTCATTATATAAGGTATAATATTTTTAAGAAATTTAAAACATTTGTAGACTGTAATTGGACTAGAGAAATGACTATATAGATTGATTAGCCCAATTCTTAGTTGGGCCGAACCCCTTGGCCATATTGGATAGGTAATGAGACCTAAACCAAAGGAAAAGTGCGCTGATACACGCAATCCTTTTTAGAGTCTGTTTTACAGCCCTATACGCTATGATAACGTAATATACACTGCACTATTATAGCGCCTATCGTAGTATATGACAGCCATGTCCCGGCATGGGCCCAAATCAAGTTTCCTCAATAATTTTGAACTCATAAAATGTAATGGAAAATAGTTTGTGCTTCATTTTTGCTGTTCTAACAAGTTTTAAATTTGTTTGAAAGTACATACTTATTTTAGAAAATACATACATTCACAAAAAATGTAAAATATAATATATACTTGAAACAATGAATTGAAAGAATATCTTCTTGCATTTTCCCAGTGATGTGTATACTTGTTAATTTAAGCCAGTGTACACTCCATAAGTCTCATTTGGTAAGTGTTATAAGCTAAATTGGCATAGATAATTATTTTAATATAGACAACCATATTGTATGTATTTTTTTTCACTGTTTGGTTGTATTTTTAATTATGTTATTAGGAAACATAATGATAAAATTATTGTTGTTTGGTTGTCCCAGATAAATTATAGATAAAAGATGAATAACATGTTAGTTTCAATGACATACAATTTGATATATAGGCATTTTTATACAAGTGAATAAATGTGTGGACTATTACAATTTTAGGAACCTGAAATGACAATATCACATTACAGACATAATTATATCCATTTATTTCTTCTAAACAAACATATTTTTCAGGACTTCTTCACCCTTACTTCATCCTATCTTGGATCTATTCTTCCACTCAAACAGAGAGAGTCTATCAGCTAACCAAAAACAAATTCTCAACCAATCAACAAAACAACACAGTCACATATCATTATCTTCCAAAGATTGCATCATATAACAATCACACAAACACTCAAAATCCCACAAAACACCCCACCAACACCATGAAAACAAAACATTGAAAAAAAAAAAAACTGATAGAGAGAAGACAAGGCACCAGACTAAACCATCTCTTGGCATATTGGTAGTGCATGGTATCTTATTTTCATCGAGGGTTTTGGTTTGAGTCTTACCCTTGTTGAGAGGGAAATATTTGATGAAGAAATAATAATAAAAAATTAACCAGACAAGGCACCAGTACTGCAAACCTCAGTTGACCTTACTACAGACCTTCCTGATCTCCCCACTCGACCCTGTGAGCGGCGACAGATCCCCCAACTTGATCATGGCGGCCGCGAAGTCGGAAGCGAAGGAGCTGGCGCCGGACGCGTACGACGTGACCTGCGCGTCGGTCGAGCCGTTGCTGAACAACTGCTGGTCCGAGTGGAGGAGGCCCTTGAGCGAGACGAGGTTGGCGTAGTAGCGGTTGTCGAAGGCGGTCGGCGTCTGGAGGTCGAGCGGGGCGAGGTTTCTGTCGCCGGACCCTTGCGTGCTCGGGCAGCTCGCGCGTCTCGTAGTGGCGAAGGAGGCCTCGATGTTCGTCTCGTTGTATATGCGCGCGCGGAAGTTGGTGCACTGCGCTTGCCCGAACGTGTGCGCGCCTGTCGTGCGATCCATGCGAGTGAGATTTAGCGAATGTATGAATGAATAATTTTCTTTCTTAAAAGCTAATCAGTTTTGTAGCCCAATCGCCTTTACACTGTGTGATAATACAATTTACATTTATCACAATTTTTTTTCTTTCAGTTTTTTTAAAATACACTTACGTATTTCTATGTATATTTTATTTTTTACAATAATACTTATTTCTAAAAAGAAAATTGATGATGACTGTGGGTCAATTTGCATATAAAACTAGACATATCATTTTTTTTTTTATTGGAAGGGTCAATTTGCAAAAAACTCCGTATGTATTTGTGAATATAATCTAAAGTGGTAAAAAAAAATTTTGGGGGTTGGAAAACTTTTTCAGTAACAGATTTTTCAAGGGTCAAGATTTTTCAGTTTGCCCACCAGTTTTGGCCGTTGATGATCCATAATATGTATATTTATTATGGATGAGCTGTAATAGTTATGTATTAATGAATAAGGGGAAAACTATAATAGCTATACACATGTTCAGTTTATTTATGTTAATTTATTAAAACACAACAAAATTTCAACAAGACAAGCAAGAAAAACAAAAAAATTATAACAGGATCTTGGCCCAATAGCTTAGTGGTTGACAAAAAGAGGTCCTATTTAAGTTCTAGTAGACGGTATACCTATATAATTTATACCCGAGTAAGATACTTGCGAACCAAATGAGTGCTTTGGGTTATAAAAATGATTTATTGATTGTTATAACATTTAGGTGATTTAGGAAAGAAATCCTGGTTTAATAGTAGAAATGAACCTGATAAAGTGACCATGTCCCTGGCAGAGAGGCCCTGAGCCTGGAAGCTGGAGATGAGGCTGCTAAGGCTGAAGGTTGGTGGTGGGATGTTGTTGTTTGCACCAGATAGACTTGCTGTTCTTGCATCCCTTCTCCCCACTTTCACTGCCCAACTTGGCCCTCCTAACTACACCAACAAGTAAATTATATTAGGTTTAGAGATGGAAGAATGGGATGAACCATCAAAATTCTAAAGATATTAAACATACAGTTCGACGAACATATGCTTATTCAATATATTATATATAGTTAAGAAAAAATATTCATTGACTTTTTTTTGTTGTACTTTGTGATTATGATTGAAACTATTAAGACGAATGTCATATGATTTAGTACTCACAGCAACGGTAGAGTCCCTCGCAGTGATTGCCAAGATATCGGCACACGAGACGACACCAGGGCAGACCTTCTCTACCTGGGACTTAATGTTGTCGATGACCCCAAACCCCCTTGCTGAGTTCTTGTTAGGAGCCGCGTTCTTCTCTCCGGTGAAATTCGCAGTGTCGTCTAGCAGGATCGACCCATCGCAACCCTACAAATAATGCGAAACACCAAGTTAAATGATCATTGCAAAATCAATATGGATGGACATTATTCAGTGCTAGATTTCATCAATTTTTATCGGTCACCGATAGACTTTTAACATGTGTCACATCACATGTTTAAACGATAATGAGATTTAACACTGACTAGATACTATTTCATTTACTTAGAGGTGATCTGTAATTACATTAACGAAACAGTCATGGTAGAACAAGCGAACGAGAGACGCGCCCATCCTCTTCTCGCTTGCCACCGCAGATTGGACGGCGGACTTCACGGTGGAGAAGACGTTGGGGCAGGAGCTGAGTAGAAGTTCGTTGAGAGCTGCGCCGAGGAGGTCCCAAAGAGGAGGAGGAGGAGGAGGAGGAGTGAAAAGCTTACAATGGCCATGGGAGTAGTAGTAGAAGCAGCAGTCATTGTTCTTATTTTT
Organism: Acorus calamus; assembly: GCA_030737845.1. NCBI lineage: Eukaryota > Viridiplantae > Streptophyta > Magnoliopsida > Acorales > Acoraceae > Acorus > Acorus calamus. Next base: position 25,480,021 of record CM060878.1, on the reverse strand, counting down.
GGTACCTTGTGAATGACTGCCCAAGACTTTATATATAAGTAGTGTTATGTAAAGGTGACACTCAGGTTTTAATTAGGAGCATTATCCATCTCTTTCATTACACCGACCTTCACCTACTCCACGAAGAAAAATTTGTGTGGAATCCATAGCAGATTTTGAGCATTCACATTGAGGAATTAATTGGTTGATCCAGTCAGGACTACCTTAGCTCAAACCAATTTCAGTTCAATGCAATGTCCCTTTCAATTGAATACAAAAGTTGTTTAGTTCAATTTGATGTTATGGAAAAAAATTCATTTCGATGCCACATTGTTAATTAATTCGATTTAAAGTCCGTTTAATTGAATTTATGTATTTAATTCAATTTGATACATGGGGTGCTCAATTCGATTCCTATATAATTATTCACCATGATCCATTGGGGTTCTCAATTTGATTCCTATGGTTATTCACTTTGATTCAAGAATATTTTAGTCCGATTTTTGGATTTAATTTAATTCTTCATGAATCATTCAATATAATTAAAATCTTCTATAGCAAGATGTCCCTGTAATATTCTAGCTGAATCCAATCATGACTGGATGAGGTCTCAAATTCAATAAGATATTTGTTGAGACAAGTCGAATATAACGTGTTGTCTTTTCTCAAGAGTGTTGTTTTACTTGGACTTTAAGGTGTCAAAAAAGTTGTCTGCTAGATGAAGTTCTTACTTTGGAAGAAAGGTTCCCAAGTTGAATTGGTCTTATTCAGATAATTCATATCAATCTTAATATTTTATTTACATTTGTGGAGGAGAAAGTACTTGGAATTAAGGGGGTGTTTGATTGCTTTGAATTTAAGAGTTTATTTTAATTAAAGCTGATTTTAAGAATTAATTGTGTTTGGTTGGGTGATAAGAAAGTACTGATTTGAAACCTCATTAAGTAAAAATGGGCCATTTTTTTCAGTTGGAAGGACCTCACTTAAAAATCTGATAAACGCGTTATGTTATATGGTGTGGCTGTGAAAAGACGAAAGTGCCCCTTCACTGTTCAGATATTTACGTCGGGTATATAAACCCACACCCACTCAAGCCCCCTCTCTCTCCTCCTCTTTCATTCGGCCAAAATAGTCGCCGGGTCTTCCGTTCCTCCTCCAATTAAAGCTTCAGACACCGCTGCTCCATTTCAAGCTTCAGACACGCCTCCTCCAATTGAAGCTTCTCACGCTTGAGATCAGCCATTCGCTTGGACTTGGTGATTTCTTGCAATGGATGCCTCAGACGCTCCTCCTTATTAGACGATTCAAGGACTGGAAGGGATTCCGGATCCTCTCTTCGTCCTACGCTACCATCGGAGTCGGACGGAGGAGGTCGATCGGACGTTGCGATCAGCGTCATCTGATCGTGACACGACCTAAAAACAACGAAAACCCTAAAAACGACTTTATCTCCTTCAATCAACGGTGGTTCTTCGGGGAATACCAAAATTCTTTCCGGTAAACCTCTATGCACAGATCTCCTTTTCATCGACTGAACCCTCCGTCCCCGATCTGCTACCTCAAAATCCGACATGTTTTTTCACAGGACCGGCCGATCTCCCTCGCATTATCTCCAAGTCGAGCTCTCCGACACTCCGATCTGTTTCATAGCCTCCTTCGATCTCCTCCACAACCAACGATCTAAGTAAAACCTAAACTTTCCCCTCCGTTCATTTCATACTATTCTACTTGATAGAATTTAGGTATTTCCATTTTCCTGGACAGGACTTTGATTCTTAAATTTTTGAAAGTCTAAGCACATATGTTGCTTTACAGAGGAGGATGGAAAGGTCAACTTCAGGTATCTTTTGTTTGCATCTGAAGCTATATCCTGGTAAATACGAGGTAGTGGTTCTTTCTTATTTTAGTGGATTGGTTAGTATTTTTTTTAGATAATAATATAACTTTGTATATATAAACTTTTGGAATAATATTGTAGATAAAGTTTATTGTGGATGGAACATGGAGAATTGATCCTCTGCGTCCCATTGTGAATTATCACGGGTATGAGAATAACCTACTTTTGGTTGTTTGGTTTCATAGTGTATCAGTGTTACTTGATTCTGTAAACTGACCATATGTTAATCCAAAATGTTTAATCCAATTTTATTATAAGCACATTTCATCCATCACATAATTCCCAATAACTAATGTTTAGCAAGTTGGCTGGGACAGAAGACCTAATTTCTCAGGCCGTAGCTCTCTCATAGCATGGTAATTGGTAGAGTTGAAATCAACTTTGGCTCCTTGTATATGTTCTCCTACTTTGACTTGGCCTTTAACACCTGCTACATGGAGTTTTACCTTTTCCTCTTACATTAACTTTGAATCTAACTTTGATTGCATGAATTAGATTGGAAAAGAAGCCATAGTTTTCTGCTACTAATATGTATGTTGTGATGCAAATCTTAGATAACTCAAGAAATTAAGCTAGTATCAATCTGACATCTTTCCTTTGTATACAGTGCCGAATCCTTTAGGGGTTTTGGTGGATAGGAAAGAGGCATCTTCATAGGTCCTTCTAGAAGTGTGGTTGGCTAGGGGATGACTTCCCCCGAATTGCAAATATATTATAAACATGCTCTTAAAATAGTGTATCCATCCATGTAGGTAATTCATCATGGAATGGCCAAGAGAGAGCACAACTCATTAGTCATTAGTAGATTAGAAGGACACATTCTATAATTTGCAGTGTAGAACATATTTTGGTTTATATAAAAATAAGCTTGGGAATTATTGTTAGCGTTGAGTATATATAGAAAGAGAAACACCATGTTACATGTCATTGTTAGGTTTTAATTTGGGTTTGTTTATGTATAGTTAAGGTTATCATGGATTACTGGCACTCAGGGTAGCCAAGATTAAATCAACAGTAAGTATATAATGGTCTTTTTGGTTTCATATACATATGTTCATTACAAGCATTAACATATATCAATTTATATGACAGGTGCTAGATGGTGGGGTTTGCCGGATGGAGTTGCATCAAGTCTCCAGATTGCATTTTGTGGAGTTTGTTAGCTCATGCAGTCTGTGTGCAGTCTAGACATGTTTGCTTGGATGTAGTTTGTGTGTACTTAGTTTCATGTTTGCTTGGATGTAGTTTGTGTGTACTTAGTTTCATGTTTGCTTGGATGTAGTTAGTGTGTATATATATCGTAAGACAAGAGGTTGTTGTATCATGCCTCTAGTTTGTTTGAAGTGCGTTAAATGATTGCAGATTGAATGTCCAATGTCTTTGTCTATGTGGACTTTATATGTTAAAATAAAACATTTCTATGTGCGCATTTTGGTAGAATTTATGTAATTGTCAAACTCTTACAAAAGAGGTCCATCCCAATTTTTTGCTGTTCTGTTTTTGAATTTTAATAAAGACACTACGATGTGTTTGCAAAAAAATTGAGGAGTCTTTGTAATTCTATGGGATATGTGGAAATATATAAATATCAGAGTTTTCAACGGATTAAACATGTGAGTATCCAGACACTATATTGTTTTGGCTCTTCAAAGAAAATTGTGGTACTGATATTTTTAACATGTTAAAAAAGAATAATCTTTAATATCTCCAAAATAACATGTTTTTTCTATTTCAACCAAACATCAAAATAACATTCAGCACTTATAAAATGAACCAAAATACCCTTTCAATAATCACATTAGTCAACTGGTTAACCAAACACACTTATTTAAAATACTGCTTAATATTTTTCGTTGACTAAACCTTTTTTTTCCTAAACTCTTAAAGATTATCATCATTCTCTTTCTGTACTTAACAATCAGCACTTAAAATCCTCTTTTCGCCGCTGCCAAACAACACCTAACTTTATATGAGGGAGGACCTTTAAATCATGGAATCTGTCTTTGTCTGGAAAAGAAGGGATAGTTAATAAGTTTAGTCCAATGATTCACATGCATTCCACGCGTATTGGCTTCTTTAGGTGTGAATTTTTAGAATTGTCAAAGTCAATAGTCTCATGATTTTTTTTTCTGCGTGAAATGTAAGAAGGATCCAATCCCAAAATACAATTCAACTTGAAACTTTATTGATAAATAGATTATAGATTATTTCATTAAAGCCACTAAAATAATCTTATTTTATTAAAATACTATTGGTGAAATACTATTTCCTGCAATACCACTCGAAATAGCATAAATTATGCATAAATTCCTTTTTGTGGGACATTATTGTAAAACTAAAAATATTTATATTGTACATAAATACCCCTTAAAAGGGCATGAATGCAGAATTTAATCTATTTAGAGGGGTAATGTTAATAATAAATTTTTGTGGGGGATATTTTGATAATATAGGGTTTTTTGCGGGGTGTATATGCAAACAATCCCTAAAGATCATCTCCTCCTAGGCTTACAAGTCATTTATTTAACAACTCAATCATACTCAATTAGATATTTAATTGACCACAAATACAGAAAATTATTAAAATGAAAGAGATAATTGATCTAGCATTTATGCCTAATTATGAGTACCTACAGGGAAATTAGAATTGATGGAACTAATTATGAATTATTGGAAAAGAAAATTTGTAATTCCAAAGATTACTAAAAATATTGAATTTGCTTATTCAAGCGCCTAAAGACAATCTCTTTATTGTTACTAATGAAGCCATCAGGAAGATTTCCATGAATTTCTTCAACTCACCAAATTTCATGGTCCAATCACTCCAAAAATGCATTGGTTACTCGTTTTGCATCATTTTTTATTGGCCTTTTTTTTCTTCAGAATATTAATTTTAAATATTTTTAATTCTTTTTTTAGGTCCCTTGATATTTCTAGCATGTAAAAACACCCCCAAGTTAATTGTTATGGTTTTTTATTTTTAAATACCCTTAAACAATATGATTCAGTGAGTTTAAGTCCATAAGTTTAAAGAATATGTTCATTATTAATCCTTCAGATGAACTTATCACTAAATTATTTGATATTTTTATTAGTCCATGAGAGGGATTAGAAAAGAACTATTATTTAAATTGAGAACTTAATCTATAATATGAAAAAGAAGAGTATCGATCACTAAATTGTATAGTTCATGGGGACTTTAAAATAAAAAACCCTAATTATTATACCTTTATTTTTAGATCTTTCTATCCAAAAAGGTGCATCAATCACCCATCTCCCTTTTATATTATCATATATTTCACTTAAATATAAAAATTGATATTAAAAAAAGTGTTTATACAATAAGAGTAACTTTTTCTAAGGATAAAATTAGTCAAAAATTGATGAACAGTACAATACCTTACATTATTACTACTTTGCTAAAAAATCATACTAATTAAATATGCTGCTAAAGGGGCCATGCATAAAAGAAATGTGCTAACTCTGCACCTTATATCACATAATTATTTAAATATTGACCACCCATTAGAATCTCATGTCATTTGCCAAATTATATTATTCCGAATTATAATTGGAGTTGGTGAAAATTTAAAAAGAAAATCAGAATTGACACTCTATGGGGACTTTTATATTATTTCAAATTGGTCAAATTTCAATTTGGTCAAATTTTTTAGGTGCGCTGAAATTAAAGTGACCCCAGGAGTAGACTTCTATAATTTTAGTTTTTATTAAATAGCTAACCCAACTTTCACTTTTATTTACAATAAAGATTAATTTTTAGCTTTTACTACACAATCAACAATTTAATTCTCACTTCTTCTTTTTTGCTTGATAAACTCTTTTTCTCTTTTTTATTCCTGGTAAAATCTTTTTCTATCAATATGAGCAAGAATCGAATGTAAAATCCCTCGATGAAAAGGGGGTATTTCTATCAACCTATCAAGATGTGATTTGGTAATTAATTCAACAATTCTCACATTATGGATACAATCCACAAATTCTAAAATCTAGCTCAAAAAAAAAAAAAAAAAAAAAATCCAACACTCAGGGAATTATATTTCTAGAGTTTGATTTTTCTAATCTCAGCTTACTCAGCCAATCATGAATTGGAGATGATCTCATGATGGTTTACCACATTCATATATGTTGGAAAAACTTGGGTTTTGACCAATTTTGGATTAAAATGAGTTTAGGTTCCACTAATTATTTTTAGTGAAAACCCATTGGATCGCGTTTCTCTCGTTGAGTAGATGAACGTAATATATTTACATTATCAAAATCAAGTTTGGATGAATGAGAAAATTGAATTCAAAATTCTCCCAATAACATGATGAAAGTGGTTGGTGGTTGGGGAAGAAAAAGTTTTAGTCCCACATCGGTTAAAAATAAAAAGTATTGAAGATTTATAAAATGGACTTCTTGTACTCTAATGAATTGGTTTTGGTGGACACCCTATGGTAGACCTTTCCAAGCGGGGTGGTGCGCACCACCACACGTGTCGCGCGCGTGAGGGCGTATTGTGCGTTTTAGGGTGACCCTTGGCCTTCATCGGAAAAGAACAGAATCGTCAATCCAGTAAAGTTGTTCTTCTTCTTTGTGTTTCTATACTGTTTTGTAAACATAACCATAATTTCAAGTAAAAAGTCATAACAATATATATATGATATATTTGATTGAATCTTGATTCACAGATAAATTCTATTTTCTTACATGCGCATGATTAAGTCATGGATTTTGTTGTCCACTTCTCTATAATGGTCATCTTTAATTGATAGGGTCATACAGTGGCGGCTCCAGGAATTTTTATAAATGGGGTCATTTAAAAACTAACACTAATAAAAATAAACCATAAAAAAAAATTCAAGGATTTTCAATGTATAAACTTTTACAATTGTCCTCGACGAGATTTCATATTTTGAAATCGTTGCTAAATTTCATTATCAACATTATCAAATATATCTTTTTCAATATATGTAACTAAATAATCATTCATCCACTGATCTCCCATTCTGTTTCGCAATCGGTTCTTGATATTTTCATTCCTGAAAAAGTTTTCAACACTTGCAGTCGCAACCGGTAAAATTAACGCTAACTTTAGAAGCAAATAGACATGATATACAGGTTTTCTTTGTCTCCACCAACTTTAGAGCAAGGTACAAATTCCTTTTAATTCTAAAAACTCATTGTGGAACGCATATCAATAATATAATTCTGAAGTTGATTGTCAAGTGCCATAAGATTTGCTGCAGAAAAATCAGATGGATAAAACCCAGCAAGATATAACTTCTGCTTATCATAAGCAAAAATGAGTTTATGGATTCAAGCAAGCTACACAAAGAAGCAACTCGGTATTCACCTTGTAAAACGGTTGTTAAGCTTTTGAAGTTGCTATCTATAACTGCATGAATAATTCAACACGATAAGGTGTAAATTTGTAATTTGTGGAGATTGGCCGTGACCTCCCACGAACTACAAACATATCAGACATGTTTGGGATAGAAATATCATGTTTCGTACAAAATAAAGACACTTCATTTAATAAAGATCCCTATTCATCATCTCTCATCATCTGCAAACGTTGCTTGGATACTTTAACTAGTGTCATAGCATTTATAATATCTTGATCTTTTCTTTGAATGCAGTGACAACTCATTTGTGATTCCCAAGACATTTTTCATCAAGTGTAAACTAAAGTAAAATAAAAGATTGCAAGATTCCATAAGAAAAGAAGCTTCAGCTCTTTGCTCAGGTGTAGGCAATCTTCTTGAATAATTTCAAGAATCATCACAGAAGAAAACATAAATCAAGTTCAGAATGCTCCATAATGTGAGCCACAACGTTTCACCAGCACGTTTAAAGTTTCTTGATTCAAACCTCGACCACTTAAGAGTTCACCATTATTCAATGCTTCTACAATTCTTGCATTTTTTATCTCGAAAATGTCTCGTCGCTTAAAAGCCTCCAACAACATTTAGAATATTAGCAATTAAGCAAAAAAATGAAGCAATACTAATGTGATTTTTAGCGACCGCCAAAGAGTCAATTGAAGTTGATGAGCAAAACAGTACAAAAATGCAGATTCATTCTCTCTCATGACAAGGTTTTGAACCATTAATTCCCCTTGCAATTATAGCTCCATCATAACCTTGCCCACAAGTCTTGATAAACTAATCCATATTTTGAAAATAAGGATTCAATTGTTTTCAATAAAAGCTGTGGTATCCATCACATGTACAATATCCATATTTTGAAAATAAGGATTCAATTACATATATTATTGAACGGCGATCGCCGATCGACAACGTGGGTGATCAGGTCCGTGTGGCGAGGGTCTCCGGATTTACAAAGACAAAGAGACAAAGGGTCCCAAATTTTTTTATTTAAGGTGGGGCAGGACGTAGGTTTTTTGATTTTTGGTGATTTAAGGGTGCGTTTGGTTGCGCGATTGCAAAACTGATTCAGCAGGAATCTGCGATTGCAAAACTGATTTCAGGAAGCCATTTCTCAGTTTTTGAAATCGCAGCTTTTGGAACTATTTAACTGCAATCGCTGGGTTTAAAACTGCGATTACAAAACTGTTTGGTTGCACGATTGCAAACGCAGCTTCCTGCAATCGCAATCGCAGCGCAATCGCGCAACTAAACGCACCCTAAGTATAATGTGGTTGTTTTAAAAATTGAATGCACAATCTTTCCAAAAAAAAAAAATGATGCACAATAAATATACAACCAATGAATCCCATGCAATCAAGATTCTGAGTATCCACGTTTTTCTCTTTTTTTTCTTTTTTTTAAGGCTTGGCAAATTAGTAAATATAGTTACATTGCTATGGGTCAGATAGTTTAATTTTTTTAAAAACTTTGATGTGTGGGGTAGGTAGTATAATAATTTTCAAAAGTTTGATGGGGTCAATTGACCCCATATTAATATACTTGCCGCCGCCCCTGGGGTCATATTACTTAAAAGTCATCGTTTTATATAGTCTAACCTGTCCGATCAGCAGGTATATATGGTTAGGTCTACATGTCATGATCATTGATCAATATTGTTGCATGGATTATCACTATAAAACAAGTTTGCTTACTTACCAACTGTGCATAAGGAGTTGTTTGGATCAAGTCAAGATTGATAAGGTCCTGACACATGAACACATCATTTGTGAGGTATGTTAAACAATTTTGAGGAGAGAGAAATCATAAATTTTGATGCGTTTGGAAACGCGTTTTGACGCATTTTAAAAATGTAAAAAGCACAGTGTTTCCAAATGTTTCTACAAAAGTAAACTTAATTAAAAATTATTTACAACTTTTAATATAAAAATATGTTTTTAAAAAATGTAGAAAGTGAACTTATCAGGAATCAAATTTATTTAATTTATTTTATTCAAAATCATACATTTTCACCATGTTACTAAACACAAAATTCATGATTATAATTTAATTCAAATTTGCTCAAATTAAGGCTAACAAAATTGAATTTAGTTTAAATTTCTTTCAATAAAAGTTTTTCTAATTTAATTTCAATTTCATTTTAATATCACATTGCAAAATTAATTTTTAAAGTTGAATATAAATGGTTCAATTAAATTTAGGTTTAAATGTATTTTACATGATTTACAATGATTAATGATTGATTAACATGTGAGATGTCCACCTGTCATGGAACAGGAATTTATTATTCAAATTATAAGCAAATGGAAACAATGCAATGGGAGCGTTTGGTTGCGCGATTGCGCTGCGATTGCGATTGCAGGAAGCTGCGTTTGCAATCGTGCAACCAAACAGTTTTGTAATCGCAGTTTTAAACCCAGCGATTGCAGGCAAATAGTGCCCAAAAGCTGCGATTTCAAAAAGCTGAGAAAGTGAGCTTCCTGCAAAATCAGTTTTGCAATCGCAGATTTCTGCAGAATCAGTTTTGCAATCGCGCAACCAAACGCACCCTCAAGTCAGGTTTTTAAGCTCCTCTACCGAAATAAATGAATGAAAAATGCAAGTCAAAGCAAGACTCAGGAGATGACTTAGTGGGTTTGGATTTGTCTAATGTCAGTTATTAATTACTTTGGTCAATCTTGCAATAAAGATTATATATATATATATATATATATATATATATATATCGTGCGGCGTCCCGCATGCGGGAACGACGCCGTTCGTCTGATTGCGGGTCCATATATATATACCCGACCGTATGCGATGGACGCGAGGACCCGTGATAGCGTGCGGGTCGTGCGGTCATTCCTCTATATATATATATATATATATACGTGCGGCGGGTCGTGCGGTCGTGCGGATCCGACGTGAGTCGTCCGATCGCGGGTCGATCGCATCCAACGGTCGAGATGAATCGCCCCCGACCGTCTGATGCGATGGACCCGCGATGGACCCGTGATCGACGGCCCGTGGTCGACGCCGCACGACCCGCACCTAATCACTCCTCTATATATATATATATATATATATATATATATATATATATATATATATATATATATATATATATAGGGACGTGATTGCGTGCGGCGAACGGCAGGTGCGGCAGCGATCACGGGCCGTCGATCACGGGTCCATCGCATCGGACGGCCGGGTGCGATTCACGTCGACCGTTTGATGCGATGGACCCGCGATCGAACGGCCCACGTCGCGACCGCACCTGCCGTTCGCCGCACGCAATCATTTTATATATATATATATATATATATATATATATATATATATATATATATATATATAGGAATGATATTATGCGGTCGGTGCGGTCGTGCGGCGTCGATCGCGGGTCCATCGCATCAGACGGCTGGGTGCGATTCACATCGACCGTTGGATGCGATGGACTCGCAATCGGACGACGCACGTCGGATCCGCACGACTGCACCGACCGCACGCTATCACTCGACTATATATATATATATATATATATATATATATATATATATATATATATATATATATATATATATAGAGGAGTGATTAGGTGCGGGTCGTGCGGTCGTGCGGCGTCGACCACGGGCCGTCGATCACGAGTCCATCGCGGGTCCATCGCATCAGACGGTCGGGGGCGATTCATCTCGACCGTTGGATGCGATCGACCCGCGATCGGACGACTCACGTCGGATCCGCACGACCGCACGACCCGCACGCTATCACTCGCGTATATATATATATATATATATATATATATATATATATATATATATATATATATATATACACGCGAGTGATAGCGTGCGGGTCGTGCGGTCGTGCGGATCCGACGTGAGTCGTCCGATCGCGGGTATATAGTGATACGATTAGGTGCAGTGTGCGGTCAGTGCGGTGTGCGACGTGGACCGTCCGATCGCGGGTCCATCGCATCCAGCGGTCGACGTGAATCGCACCCGACCGTCCGATGCGATGGACCGTGATCGACGGCTCGTGATCGAGCACCGCACCGACCGCACACCGCACCGACCGCACACCGCACCTAATCGTAACTATATATATATATATATATATATATATATATATATATAGAGTCGTGATATTATACGGTCGTGCGGTCGTGCGGTCGCGATTCACGGGCCGTCGATCACGGGTCCATCGCATCGGACGGTCGGGTGCGATTCACGTCGACCGTTGGATGCGATGGACCCGCGATCGGACGACGCACGTCGAATCCGCACGACCGCACCGACCGCATATTATCGAATATATATATATATATATATATATATATATATATATATATATATATATATCGATAATATGCGGTATATATATATATATATATATATATATATTCGATATATATATATATATATATATATATATATATATATATATATATATATATATATATATATATGAGTGATATTATGCGGTCGGTGCGGCGTCGATCACGGGTCCATCGCGGGTCCATCGCATCAGACGGTAGAGGGCGATTCATCTCGACCGTTGGATGCGATGGACCCGCGATCGGACGACTCACGTCGGATCCGCACGACCGTACGACCCGCACGCTATCACTCGCGTGTATATATATATATAGATCCGCACGACCGCACGACCCGCACGCTATCACTCGCGTGTATATATATATATATATATATATATATATATATATATATATATAGTTACGATCACGGGTGATTCACATCGACCGTTGGATGCGATGCGGGAATGCGACGGTCGAAGTGATTCGGTGCGGGAATGCGGGAAGAGATCACGGGCTGTCGATCATGGGTCCATCGCACCGGACGGTCGGGTGCGATTCACATCGACCGTTGGATGCGATGGACCCGCGATCGAACGATTGACGTCGCTTCCCGCATTCCCGCATTCCCGCACTGAATCACTCGACTATATATATATATATATATATATATATATATATATATATATATATATGGTCGTGATTACGTGCGGTGTGCGGTCGGTGCGGTTTACGACGTGGGCCGTTCGATCGCGGGTCCATCGCATCCAACGGTCGACGTGAATCGCACCCGACCGTCCGATGCGATGGACCCGTGATCGACGGCCCGTGATCGCGCACCGCACCGACCGTAAACCGCACCTAATCGGCTCCCATATATATATATAGCAACGATTAGGTGTGGCGGCCGCACCGTGCGGCGTCGACCACGGGCCGTCGATCACGGGTCCATCGCATCGGACGGTCGGGTGCGATTCACGTCGACCGTTAGATGCGATGGACCCGCGATCGGATGGCCCGCACCTCATCGCGGTCGTGTATATATATATATTAACCGATTAGGTGCGGCGAACGGCGGGTGCGGCAGCGATTATGTGCCGTCGATCACGGGTCCATCGCATCGGACAGTCGGGTGCGATTCACATCGACCATCGGATGCGATGGACCCACTATCGGACGACCCACGTCGCGGCCGCACCTGCCGTTCACCGCACCTAATAGCAAGCGTGTGTATATATATATATATATATATATATATATATATATATATATATATATATATATATATATATATATATACGGGGGCGATTATATGCGGCGAACGGCAGGTGCGGCGGCGACGTGGGCCGTTCGATCGCGGGTTCATCGCATCCAACGGTCAACGTGAATCGCACCCGACCGTCCGATGCGATGGATCCGTGATCGACGGCCCACGATCGACGCCGCACCTGCCGTTCTCCGCAGGTAATCGGCCCATATATATATATATATATATATATATATATATATATATATATATATACACGCGAGTGATAGCGTGCGGGTCGTGCGGTCGTGCGGATCCGACGTGAGTCGTCCGATCGCGGGTCCATCGCATCCAACGGTCGAGATGAATCGCCCCCGACCGTCTGATGCGATGGACCCGTGATCGACGGCCCGTGGTCGACGCCGCACGACCGCACGACCCGCACGATATCATTCCTCTATATATATATATATATATATATATATATATATATATATATATATTCTCTATGCATGATTTGTGAATATGGGAAAGATAGATTTTGTTGTCGGCCTCTTATAATTAGGTAACTTGATATTCTACTTAATAAACATGATTCAATTGCACCGGTCTTACATTTCACGAAGTCTCTGTTTTATTGGTCTTCAAAGTTTATAGTCCAACCTGATCAGGGATTATATAGGACTGCATGATTATCTTTGTACAATAAAATATAATATGCAGCTTTTAGGCAGCCTAACACATTAAAAAGTGTGGTATTTTTAAAATGGTGTTTCTAATTAACTCAATCTGTTTTGCATAGTAGTCATATCATTAACACATATAATATTTGAAATCACTTGATATAGCATATAATTTATTATATATAACCTAACGTGATACGATTAGGTGCGGTGTGCGGTTGGTATGGTATGCGACGTGGGCCGTCCGATCGCGGGTCCATCGCATCCAACGGTCGACGTAAATCGTACCCGACCGTCCGATGCTATGGACCCGTGATCGACGGCCCGTGATCGCGCACCGCACCGACCGCACACCGCACCTAATCGTAACTCATAACATAACATACTTTATTATAGAAAATTGTTATATATATCATTAGTGAAGTATATATAGCATGTGTTAGTGATGTGAGTTATATTACATGTTAGTGGTGCACCATCCTAGATGGGGATGTCACGGGTTCAAGCCCTAATAATCAAATTTCTTTAAAAATAAAAAAATATTAGTGAAGCATATACTTCAAAAAAATCAAAACGTGTGCAGCTACAAGGTTGCAATAAAAATGAGTGTAATATTTTTCTAATAATAAAATAAAAATTAAATGCTATTGCAGTTTGTGTATATCAAGAATACATCCAATATTGATTAAGTCACACTATCACTCATAATTGTTCTGAAAAATTAATCCAAAAGAAAATATTAATTGATTTTGCTTCTGTTCAATCTATACTCTGAATAGATAAAAATCTATGCAATGAGATTTTAATCCATTACTTGACATATAAATACATTTTTACAGCCCAGTTTGATTAATTATAAAAATTTATGTTATCAAATTTTTACATCCTACAATTTCAACTTATCTCACCCAGATTAGCCCTAATTATGTTTCTTGGATAAAAAAAAACTCTTCAAGATATTGTCATGTACTTAATTTAATTCAAACCAATTTATGTACTTATTTATTCCTTACAAATTAAACAAACAAATCTTGGTGATTAAGAAAGATGAAGGCCACTTTTTTTTCTAGTGATCAATTGATGTGGTCAAAAGCGTACCAAAGTTTTAACTTTGTCTCCATGTCTTTATTTTTTTAATTTATTTTATATGTGAGTGTGTAGTCCATGTTGGTAGGATATAATGTGAATTCTGTTGTTCCATTCTTGTCATTTCTATTAGTTTGAATGGTTGGCCATCTTTTCCTAGTTGGAAAATCTAGAAGCCTATTTAATAACACAAAAAAATACAGCTGCAAAATGCAATGATTAGTCATGTATACACTTTTCATGTAATTTTTTGTACAATTATACTATACATGCACATCGCATTATTATACATATAAATAATAATATATAAAATTTTATGATTATATGGAAAATATTAGAGTGGTTGATCTCTTTTGTGGTCTCAATTTTCAATTAGACACACAATTTGATTTTACGAAGGTATATCTGTAGAAGAAATGAACTATGCACATACTTGAGTGAATAATCTAACATTAGATTATTATTAAAGCAAATAAAAATTCATATTTTTTATTGACCTAATATATACTTGTTTAGTGAAATATGTGGTTCGAAGTATATGCTCAAAAAGGATTGTGTGATTACTTGTGTTATAATTAAGATAAAGTGTATATATATATTAATCGGTAGTTTTCATAGATACATGAATGTGCTCAATTGGAGGGTGATTATATTTTTAATTAAGCAGAAAGCTTAAACGTGTTATCAAACGGGTTTTAAAAAGTCAACTTAATTTAAAAGTTACTTACAATTTTTAGTGCAAAAGAATTGCTTTTTAAAAAATGTAAAAAATACATTTTCTATGAATTAAAGTCTATTTATGTCACTTTATTCAAAATCTTATTTTTCAAACATGTTTCCAAACAGCCCTTAAACAAACACATAGTGGATCCATTTTACACTCTGAAAAAAAAGGTTTATACATCCAGTCACTCCTACAGTGATTTTTGCTGACGTAATCTAGTAAATATGTTTACTAATTTAATTAATATATACTTAATCTAATGTATTCTTTAACTAATAAATATATTATGTTAGAAAAAATGTGAAAATGTATGCATTATCCATTCGAGTAGATGCTTCCTTTTTTTTTGAAAGTATATTGTTTGTTACACAATTATTTATCTTCAATATATTATTTGTTAGACAATTATATTTCTTGAAGAAAAAAATTAAAATTTTTTAGAACCGTAAAAAGTGACTACAATTAACATTTTTCAATTTTTATTGGATAAATTTTCACACAGAAAAAGTGGAAGGTGGGCCGATCCGGTGGCCCATTTAAACCATACGATTTATGAGGCCTCAGCCCACTCGTCCAACTTTCTAGTGATCAAAAGAAGGGTAAACAGGGAAGAACAAAACGAACAAGTACATGAAAATCTTCAACTATAACTTGAAACTGCAATGAAAATCCAATTAGGAGAACTCAATATTCCCAATGAAAAACAATAAATTGGTACAGAATGGTCAACTACATAAAACATAATATACTAATCTGAAAATTGGTCTCTTACTCCTCTTAGTACACACACACACCATACCAAAAACACTTCAAAAATCTTACAATTTCCTATAGGGAAAATGATCAATAAATCTCTCAAAAGTTAGAAATACACAAATCAACCACTTTTAAAAATTATACAAAAAAAGTCTAATTTTACCATTTCGGAAACTCAAAAGGCTAACCTACCCCCTATGTAATTAAATCTTTAACATGCCTCTAACTCTTATTAGGTTATTCTATACTAAAAACTTATTTTTATTACCAAACAACAATCTCTCCTTTCTCCCTACCCGCTAAAAAAAAAACTAAAACCCTAGCTTTTGAATTGTGACAATGGAGGTCGATGACATTGAGGTAATCCTAAAAATATTCATAATATTTCTCTAGATATTTATATTATTATTTGAGATCTTTATTTTGAAAAAGTTTTTTTTTTTATGTTTATTGTTCATGTGTTTCGCCTACTATGTTTATTTTAGATCTTGATTTTGGAAGAGTTTCTTATGATTTTGAAATCCTATGCCACTGTCAATGTTTCATCGCTTTAAAACACAAATTGACATGTTAAGATATTATAGGATCTCATTTGTCTCCACTGTTTATATACACGCACATATATATTGAAAGGTGGTCCAGATGGTGAGTGGGGGGTGATCAGTTGAGTTATCAAATATTATTGGGTTATCAAATAAAATTTTGATAATATCATCTTTTTTATTTGCTTAAGTAGATAGAAAAACCTCTTCTTAAAATTATTCTAAAACAGTAGAGATTTAGATAACTGCCCCCATTTGTCACTTATATAATGTGTTGGACGAATAGGCCCACATTTTGTGTATTAATTAATACATGCTAATTCATTGCATTACAGGATGATGATGCATCGAGTGAAGATGGCATGGATACAATTGATATTCTATCATTGCCAAATGTTGAAGACTTTATTGATGATTATATTGTACGAAAGCTGGAGACGAAGATGGACATGATTTGAATGTGGGACAAGTTTTTAGAGGAATTGTTCAGTTTCAAAGAGCACTAAAGGCATATGCACTTTTTAAAAGATTCGAGTAATTCCCGTTGAAGAAAAATAGCAAACAAATTACTGCTGATTTCCCAATTGAAGGATGTAAATGGAGGATTCATGCATCCCAGTTGAAAGGAGTGTCCACATTTAAGATCCGAATGTTCCATAAGACACACAGTCATGCTCTAAAATTACCACCTAAAGGTCATCGTCAAGGAATATGTGACTTTTTGGCTCAAGAATTTATGAGAACTCTCCATCAATGCTCTGATACTTCACCAATTCTATTGCGCAGTTTTTTTCTTGATAAATATAAGATAGTGCTGGATTATAAGCAAGTGTGGAGGGCAAAAGAGAAAGCTTTAGTAGAGTTGAGAGGTAGCTGGGAGGGATCATTTTCATATATACCGGCATATTGCATGGAACTGGAACGAACTATCCAGGTGTTTATACAATTCTAGAAATGAGAGAGACAATATTTTCTAGATTCATGTGGTCAGTTTTTCAATCCATTACTGCCTTCAAATGCACATGTCGTCCAATAATTGGCGTGGATGGGACACACCTGAAAGGTAGATATTCTGGATCCTTGTTAATTGCGACAGGTGCTGATGGGGAGGATGAGATTCTACCTCTAGCCTTTGCAGTTGTAGAAGTTGAGTGCAATGCGATGTGGGAGTGGTTCATGAGTCATCTACACAACATTATTGGCCGGATTCCTGGACTAGTTATTAATTCTGATCGACATCCTGGTCTCTTGCATTCAATACCTTTTACTTACCTGATGCGTATCATGAATTTTGTTTGCGTCACATGTCAGAGAATTTAAAAAAAGGCATGTAAAGATTATGTGTCAGAATCTTTGTTTTGGACCCTTGCACGAACATTCTCCCCAATGAAATTTGATGAAGTCATGCAGAATATTAGATTGCAATCCGAGGATGTATACAAATGGATCAACAACGTGCCAAAGGAACATTGGGCACGGGTGCACTTTCCTGTGAATGGGTATGAGCTTGACACTACAAACATTTGTAAGAGTGTCAATGCTTTATTGCTAGAGGCTCGATCTTTACCAATTGTTAGCTTGATTGAAGCTGTGAGGGTGAAATTGACGAGTTTCTTCTATAAACGACACTTGAAAGGTTTGAAAATGAAAGACAAGATCACTGATAAAATTTTACAAAGTATTTTACAAAATATGGAAGAAGCAGCAGGATTTCAAGTAAGGCCTTGTAGTTCTACTAAGTTTCAAGTTCTTTCATCAGATCGAGTTGATGTTGTGATGCTTGACAAAAAAAATGTACTTGTTATAAATTTGAATACCTTGGCTATTCATGCTCGCTTGCTGTTGCTGCAATTACAAGTGGTGGATATGATATTGAGGATTATTGTGAGCATTGGTTCACTGTTGATACCTATCGATTGTCAAACGTATGGACAAATTATTCATGGTACTCGTGATCGAACTCAGTGGGAGCGCGAAGAGAATGAACCGGTTATTTTTCCACATGCTCCAAGGAAAATGCCCGGTCGGCCACATAAAAGGAGGATCGAGTCTCAAAGTACAAATAAGAAAGAAATTCAATGTTCAATATGTAAAGAGGTTGGGCATGACATGCAAACATGTAAAGGCCGGCGACCAATGGTTCCCCCTATTCGTAAGTCTTATTGATTTGCACTTCTTATTTTATAACATTTCTTATAATAAATTATGAATTTCATTTTTTTTAGATATGTTGATCTCTTTGATCAAATATGTGGTTTGAAATTTTTAGTGGTTTTGTATTATATTTCATATTGTTATTTTTCAATGTGTATAATCATTATATTTCATAGTTCTGATTATCATTTTTCAATATTTATAATCATTATGTATAATTTGAATCTGTGCTATACCCGAATGTAACAGATGATATTATAAATTATTATTCACACATTTTTATGGTATCATTATCATATATCCATTTTTTAAAGAAACATCAATGTTTGAGGGAGTATCGTGAAAAACTCAAATTATATTAGCACATATCTTACAAAATTCATCTAATCACTAATAATTTATGCATGATAATGTGTGTAATATTTTCATAAATGTAAGAGGTATGGAATAACCTAATAAGGGTTAGAGGTATATTAGAGATCTAATTACACAGGGGGTAGGTTAGTCTTTTGAATTTTTAAAACGGTAAAATTAGAATTTTTTTATATAATTTTTAAAAGTGGCTTATCTGAGTATTTCTAACTTTTGAAAGATTTATTTAGTCATTTTCCCTTTCCTATACATTAAAAAAAAATGCTCAGCACTAAGTAGACAGTCCTTGTTAGAATGAGAAACTCATTAAACAATTTTTCTCATTTTCACATTCAAGTATAAAATGCACCATATATGTATATAACAAATAGATATCACAAGTTCAGTTTTTGAAACTTCAAACCTTCCCCTCCATCTCCAAAGCCCCCACTACCTTCCCCTCCAACATTACCTCATCATCATCAACCTCCCTTTTATACTCAAACCCCCTAGCCACCCACACAAACACCCCAACATTCACCACAGACACCACAGTCAAAAAAGCATAATAGTAATCCAAGTGACTCTCATTCAAATCACTCCCAATCCAACTCCTCCTCCCCCACCTCCTCGTCAGCCCATCCACCGCCGTCACAAGCAAACTATTCAAGAAGTTCCCCATTCCGATCCCGCTCGTGAAGAACGTCGTGCCGAGGCTCTTCATTGTCTCCGGCGACTGATCATAGAAGAACTCGAGCAACCCAATCGCGTTGAAGACGTCCCCCACCCCCAACAGCACGTACTGTGGCAGCAACCAGAAGATGCTCATGGGCACAATGTAGTTGTGCATGGGGTTAGGGTTTTGGGTTATGACGTGCATGCGCTTGACCTCGACGAGGTAGGCGACGAGGGTGACGAGGGTTTGGATGGCGAAGCCCACGCCGAGGCGTTGGAGGAGGGAGAGGCCCCGGGGGTTGCCGGTGCGGCGGCGGAGGTAGGGGACGAGGAGGCGGTCGTAGAAGGGGATGGAGAGGAGCATGGAGATGGTGATGAAGCTGCTGAGGGAGGCGGCGGGGATGCGGAAGTGGTGGTGGAGGGTGCGGTCCAGGGTGGTGCCTTGCTTGACAAAGAGGGTGTTGGCTTGGGCCCAGATGGTGCTGGGGATTAGGGTGGCTAGCCAGATTTTGGACATGGAGAGGACTAGCTTGGATGACTCTACTTGGGTCACTGTGCATGGTGGTGGTGGTAGTGGGGTTGTTGAGGTGGTGGTAGTGGAGGTTGGTTTCATGGCTGCCTTGTCAAGGAACCTGTTGTGGAAGAAAACAATGTTTAGTGGATGTTGGATTGATAGCTTGCCATAAATTATGCATGTATAGTAGAAGGTGAAATGAGTACTATATGATTAGCTTTGTGATTTAATCTACTTGAGTACATCATTGAGTACATCATTAGATCACATACGAAATCTAAATCATGTGTAAAACTCACAAAAATGAGACTAATCGTGTTAAAAATGATAAGATGATATGCGCTACTGTGATTGGTTCATGTCAATGAATTAGTTAAAATTTTGATCATTGTATCAAAACCATGTTCAAATTAAAGATGTTTTTATATTTTCAAATATTGATGTGTTTGAATTCATTATATCTCTTTGAATAATGGAGAATGTACAATTTTTTTTTGTTATGATTGACATATATAAAAATAACACTCATCAATTGGAGTGATGAAATGACATTATGAACAAGAGGTTGACAAATTTGGATTTTGGGGCATAAGAATGCAATGATATCAGATTATGATAAATACCTGAAAAAATTGGTGTGACACAACTGCCTTTTCCCAGTAACCTTATAGTGATGCACATCCATCTCAAAAAGCTCCGCCGGATCCTCTGGCGGCTCGGCCCTTCGATTCGCCCACGCCGCCTTCCACACCCTCACCACCTCCCACGCCGGATTCTCCCCTCCCCTCACCTTATGCCTGTAATTTGGCGTACCGATGTAGAACACGATCAACGACAGGATCAACCCTGCCGTTGGCACGCCGTAGCCGATCCCCCACCCAACGTTCTCCTGTAAGCATAGTGACAAAGTTTGATTATGACAAATATTCAGCAAAATGTCATGTTCAAAAAGTATTGTGATAATAAAAAAAAAAAATTGGATAATCTAAACAAACAATATTAGTTTGTATTAACGAATTTCACATGAATACTTTTTGTACAGAAAATATTAAATTAAAATACTTTAATGAATATTTAGAAAAATATAGAGTACCTGTATGTAGACGAGGCCGAGAGTGGCCATAAGACCTCCCAAGAAGGAGCTGAACATCCACCAGTTGAAGAAGGAGGCCTTCATGAGCTTCTCTTTGGGGTCGTAGTCGTCGAACTGGTCAGCGCCAAAGGTCGAGATGTTGGGCTTGGTGCCGCCGGCGCCGAGGGCGATGATGTAGAGGGAGGCGTAGAAGAAGGTGATGGTGGTGGTGGAGGCTTTGTTGAAGGTGGTGGCGGTGGTGGGGCAGTCTGGTTTGAAGGACTTTAGGGAGACTGCCATTGTTAGCATTATCATGCCCTGCATGCGTGCATGCGTGAGGAGATGTTATTATTTTATGTTGGGTATTGGGGGTTTCAAATTATTAATCAGTGGATGTATTATTAAGTTTGAATTTTCAGGGTAAGGCTAATGTGAAAATACAAAATATGCCTAACATGGTATAACAATAATATTGATGCATTTGATGCATTGTCTTGAGCAGTTTATACTTATCTATAACTATAAACACATCATCATGAATAAAATAAAATGTGTACTTGAATGAATTGTATAGACACACATAAAGGGTCTAACGTTACAAATACATTGTTAACTATGAACAGGACATTATGTTTATGTTTATAAGCACTTTATCAGAAAGAAAAATAATTAAGAAAGTTTTTTTTTTCATAAGAAAAATTAGACTTCTTGTAAGAACATATATAATTTGATGAGGGTAGGCCGTTCCCATTGTAGAAAGCTTCCAAATCAAGAATTTCACCTTACCTAAACTCAGGATCAACTCTGACCTTTGTATAAATTAATATTAACTAAAAAGATCACTATTAGACTTGAAATTTTCAAAAATAAATCCCTTCACAGAAATACTGATCATTTGCAAGTCATTGTTCGGTCCCACATGCAATTCCATCATTTGCACAAAACAAGGAATTCATTTTGTCCATTTGTATTCCCAAGATTGGAAGATTAATTAATTGGGTGTTAAGTGGAAAAATCAGGAATTATAAGGCACCTCCCTACCAAATAAAGTCTTTGGAATCTTTTCTGTGCTATATAAGTGACAAAGAAAGGGCGGTTGAAAAATGATTTGGTGCATGCTACATATAGATATGCATCGTTTCAAACACTTTTCTATTATTTTCATCAGCCTAATACATCCAAGAGAGAAAAGGAACCATGGACCACACATTCTCCTTGTAATCTCTCCTTCTCACTAGCTTTAATGGTAATAATTTGAATATAATCAAACTTTTACATTTATAAGCTAATTAATTGAATGTTTTATTGATCAACTGTAATCTACATATAATTCATATCATTAAGAATTTTGGTTTCTATAGTTTTTCTGTTAAGCAATTTAAATGATTTAGATTTTTGATTTATTGAGTAAATACACTAATTTTGAAGTCACTTATGAATGTATGGTAACTTAGATTTATTTTAATTTAAAATTTTCAAGTGTGATCTGACTACTATGAGGAAAAATGCAAGAAAGTACACATTCAATTCATTAGAATGATTATTTATATTTTATTAAACAAATATACATTAAAAAAAATTTAAAATGTTTTAATTGCATGAATGATTGTCTTAACAATTTTTTTGTAAAATTTAACAATACATGGGAAAATGTAAGATGCTTCACTAATAACTATGAAAAACAAGAATGACTATAATATTATGATATAACTCGAAACCACAATGCACAGGATGAAGTGTCAAAGGGACGACCCCCCATTAGAAGACCCGGATCAAGTCTGGTGACTATGATCATATTTGAAAAACAACCCAAATGGACTGTGTGGACCGAGTTTACATGAGTCTCTATGGTCTAAACTAATCCTAGTTGTGGTATATTAGAAATTAATTTCTTGTAAGAAAAATAAATAAATATCTTAAGTTCTTATAGTTCTTAGGTCCAATGAAGCTGATGATGAGACAAGTTTTGTGGACAATTCGTGCACGCTGACGAGTCATATTTAATTGAACACTCAACCGACTCTGTTTTTTAGTATTTATTTTTCTGGGATCCTTTACATATGACACGTGAGTCTCTTAATGAAGAGGGGAAGAGTGACTCAAGGTCTGTGAGAGAGAAACAGAGAGAGTACTAAAAATTAGATAGAACCGACTAGTCACATTCTACTATTCTTACTGTCATTATATTTTCGTAAACTATCAATTAATCACTCTCTGTCTCTCAATTAATTAGGACAGCCAACCAATTACTTTATGTGGGTGCTAAACGCATGCCATAATTTCCTCTCATTTTCACATTGCACCATGAAAGAGGGAATAACCATGGACCACACACACTTTAGTACTTTATCCACTCACTTTAATGATAAAATAAATTTTAAATTAAATAAAAACAAACAACAGTAACTCCATTACCATAGAATCAATTGAACTACAATTATTGCTTACCAGTACATAAATGATGGAAGAGATGGTGAAGGTCCAGAACCGGCCGGCGTAGGAGTCGGCGATGTAGGCGCCGATGATCGGAGTGAGCCAGACCGAGCCGGACCAGTTGTTGACGCTCCGGACCGACGACACCGTGTCCTCGTGGAGCCGTGTGGTCAGGTAGACCACCAGGTTCGAAGCAATTCCATAGAAGGCCATCCTCTCAAATGATTCATATCCTTTCAAATGATACAATTGACTCACAAGTCTCAAAAAAATAAGAGAAAAAATGAATTTCATTTGAAAAACGAATAGAATAATTTAATTACCGACAAGGAAGGCACAGGCTCTCCACCTCCCTGTTCGGGAGGCGAGCACCGGTCGGCCGCGGAGGTCGACTGTGCCGTCCTTGGTGAGAGCTTTGGTTTCCATTAATTGGTTTGCTTTGATTGAGTTTGTTTGTGTGTGTGTGATGGGGGGTTTGGGTATAAGTAGGCCAAATGTTTGTGTGGGGCATGATTTTACACAAAGGGACATGTCACATTTGTGTGACACGCCTTGTGGTTTGATTTTCGGTTTCTAATTATGGAAGATTCTGGGGATAGAATATACTTGTCTCATTAAATAATACATTTGGATGGATTATATGTGTGCTTTTTGTAGCACATGCATTTTTGTTGATATTTGTGTGTAGGTGGAAGGCACCATGAATTCAATTTTGTGTGGTGGTGGTTGAGAGTTTTCTTACATTGGTAGGCTCAATTGGTATGTCCCATGCATCAATTGGGGTTGCCCATGCTGGTACCACATAAAACATCTATTTTGTGAGTCCAGGGGCCACTTGGACATGAATGAGAAACTTCTACCCTGGAGTGTTTGGATAATCTAATGTTTACAAGGTTGAAGTTCACATCATCGATCATCAACTAATTTATTTGTAATTACAAATTATTAGTTTGATAGGCAAGTATTTTAAGTTATTTTTTATTAAATATTATCATGTCAATTGATTGAGAGCAACACTGGAATTCAGGATCCTCGAGTGAAGAGGACAAAATTGAGATTTTTCTTAAACCATATATATCTTGCTATCACACTATTTTTTAATATTTTTTATAAGACAAAACACACTAATTCATTAATCCAACGTGTCACGTGTACGGATGCACTGAATGATTGAATGAATGTGGTGTAATCAAATCAGAACTCACTGTGTACTTATTTTAATATGAAAGTTTGAAATTTCATGGCACAATAATATCACATTTTTTCAAATTATTACGCTATTAGTTATTCATTAAAAAAAGTTTCTTATTGGAATGAAGACTAATTAAATACAATTATTAACTAAATAATGTTTGTAGGGTCCATTTTTTAGGACCAAAATCATCACATATTATTACTTCAAACGAGACAATTAGCGTTCAGTTGATGGACCCTGCTAATTATAATTAGGCTGGTGCACCATTTGATCACAAAATGGATAACATCAACCTTTAGTCTATGTTTGGTTTGAGAATGAGTTCGAAATAAATTGAAATTAGTCAGAATAACCTTATTGTAGATATTTGAATGCTTATAATAAATGAGAATTTATATGCATGCCAGAATTAACTGGTATAAAGTGATACATGAATTCGAACCACTTATTACAATTAAGTTATTCTAGGTTATCCAAATCAAAAGAATATGCTAGCCCACTGTTAAATTAACTATCATGACCTCTTATAAATCAACTGTCATTATTTTTTAAACTTTTATAAATTCTTATTCACATTTTATTTACATTTTATTTGAACAAAAAAAAAATTATTATTACGTTTCCCAATGAGAATAATTTAAAACACAACCAAACACAAAACATTTTATCTTTATTTATACTTGAATAATCATAAACCTCATAATAATTTAATTTTTGCACCAAACATGGGCTTAAGCCTCATTCAAACCTAGGTGTTTTCTCTGATCACTCATTACGCCCTACCGTTCAACCAGATGATTTGATACAGCAAATCAAGAAAGCCTCATTAGGGACAACTTTAAATGCAGTAAGGTCACATTCAAAATATCATACATAAAATTAGATCAACAAGAAAGTGTTAGTTGATTCAATTCCAATCCTTCATTGACTTAGGGTCTGTTTGGATCCGCGATACACTTGCATTTGCGTTATGAAACACCAAAAACCAGAGATCGTCCATCCAAACAAATTATTGCGTTGGTATGCACTAAAATTAAAGTCTGCGTTATACGTATTAATTAGTCCGACTTTCGAACGCAATTAAACCCCGCTTTTTGAAACACGGGCCTCGAAAACCACAGACCTGAGGCGGAAATGACTACACTGTCCCTGACATTTTTGGAAATACCAAATAATGCCCTGTACCAAAGAAAACCCTACCCAACTTTCATCTTTCATTTTCTTTTTTTTCACTCGCCGTCAATGAATGAATCACACAAAACCCTCCTCTAGGCTACCCCAACAGACTACATAATCCATAATTTTTTAGCTTTGTTAAGGTATTTTTCAACTCCCATTGATGTCTGATCAACATTGTGTAATGTTTTTTTATTATATGAATTTGAATGTAGTCCCATGTTTCAGCTAGTGACGGAGCCAATCTTAGGCGACGGGTTTAGCGTCCTACGCGGTAGACCTCCTGTCGTTGGATAATCAGCTGTAGAGGAAGGTTGAAGGGCTGCCCGAAAAGGTCTCATCTGATTCTCTCCCTATATAGTGGTTTTGATTTGTTGAATGTTTTGATCATCTTATGTGTTTGTTAAGTATTTATGTTTTCATGATCAGTGTGGATTTTTTTATTTTTAAATATAATTTTATAATCAATGTTATTATTTCATAAGTTGTGATTTTAATAACTTGGTGCAGTGGCTACCCTTTTTGTTTCTCATTCTGACTTTAATTCTTATGATTCCTAGCTGTAGTGGTTGTGTGTATGAAATACGCGATTCAATTCGAGACCAAATTACTCTTGCACGTAGATTGAACCGTTGAATAATCAAGAAGAGTACGTATAACCCTATTCTAACCATCACATCATTCCTGCTTAATGCAAAAATGCAAATATGAACTGATTATTATTATGCTTCAATTTGGTTTGCAGGTATGCAGAAGAGTGGACCAATACAGTTGTAAAGAATCCAAACTTGGAGAGATTCCATAATGAGTTATGGAAGTTGAGATATTCTGCATATTGTTTTTTTATACTTTTTTCATTAGTTGGATGTTGAGATCTATTATGTGTTCATGTATGGATTAGCAGGTGGTGTCATTGTCAGTCAGACAATTATTATCAGTATTGCTAGTGATCAACATTTTCATACTTTTGTTTACAGGGGTGATGGTGAATTATAGCACAAAACTTTGATGATAACATTTTTAAATTTGGCATGCTAATGGTTTGGCATCAAAATGTATTTGATTACCATATTCCAATGTTTGTGTATCATTCTTGAGTATTATTATTAATTTTTTTAACCTTCTGGATGTTGGTTGGAATGACTCCTTATACATACTTTAATTGTGTATAAACATTATGTGCTTTATTTTTATTTTAATGTCATGTGATACCCTACATAAAAATAAAAAAAAGGTTGTCATGCATGTGTGCTATGTTTTAATTTTAACATATTATGTGATACCCTCCACACAAAAAAAGAGTCATGCATTTGGTGATAGGACAACGTAAACTCATTAATGAGCAAGGGGTATTTTAGTAAACTGTTGAATTTACAATGCTGGACACCTATGTGACTGCCAAACATGTCGTATGCGTTTTGGAGTTGAATTTGAACACATGAAATCCCAGACCCCACGTCCAAACATTGCGTTTTCATAATTTGGCGATTCACACCTCACTTCCAAACAGACCCTTAGGCAATGAAGTAAAATGAAGTGTCTTAGACAAGGACACCCCCCATTTTCCAAGGATCTTAAAGCTTAGCATGCGTGTAAAGTTATGACGAAAAACGAACAGGCATGAGTGATCAGACGTTACGGTTAGCTTGCCAAAAAATTAACGACTCTCATTGTCCAACTATATAATATGCCCTAGCTTTTGACATAAATGTATTTTCTTCATTTAGGAACCCATCCATATCAACTCAAAAAATTTCAAACTTCAATCACAGTTAAGAAAATGTGCTTATATAAAGATCCACTTCAATTTAATTATGTAGCATACTATATAAATGAGATTTTTAGTTTTAAGTCTCCGTAAACTATAGGATTTAACTATCGATCCCTCACTTATTCATATTTAGGTTTTAGTCCCTACATTTAAATGATATGTTCCTTTTTAGTCCCTGGAGGGATCTATTTTTAAATTATCATTTAAATGTAGGGACTAAAACCTAAATACGAAGAAGTAAGACTAAAAATCCCTGTATAAATTTGAGATATACATAATTAGATAAAGACCTTCACTCAGTCCCCCAACTCTGCCACTTGTCAACACAAAATCCACTTTTTGGATATCCAGGATAAAGCTATCCAACGTAACCCCCCATTTCATACTCCACTGGGATAAGACAACAATGCCCCCGTCACTTTCACAGCTGGCTTGCTTGCCATTGAAAACGCGCGGTCGAGATGACTCGGTTGACGAATCTCGAATTGTCTGCTTGTGCAATTACGAAAAGGCCTCATTGTTTAATTGAATATTTCAGAAATGCCATTCGACTGCCATTTGGACAATTGCGTCGTTATCCAAGACGGATTAGTGTTAGCATTGATTGGGTCTAGTGTTTGGTATAACTTTCGGTTTGGATAGGTTTTACATTTTATTTTTTATTTTTTATTTATTTGGTAGCAAGACCCACAAGGAGTGGATACAATAACAGACCCTTAAAGAGATAACACACCCAAGATAAGGTATAACTTGGTTTGAACCCGTAATTTATCAGATCGAGAGGGTGCATCTCAACCAACTCACTATGCAAGTGGTGGTGCTTGGATAGGTTTTACTT
Source organism: Acorus calamus (assembly GCA_030737845.1). Taxonomy (NCBI): domain Eukaryota; kingdom Viridiplantae; phylum Streptophyta; class Magnoliopsida; order Acorales; family Acoraceae; genus Acorus; species Acorus calamus. Next base: position 25,451,242 of record CM060878.1, on the reverse strand, counting down.
GGATGCATTTGTGAGAGCTATCAATCTTTATATGGTTTATTATTTTGTCAGCATTTTTTATTTGTTGGAAGCCAACCAACAAATTTTTGGAAATTGAAGGATGGGTTCGATAAGATTTGTGAATTTAAATACTTTTTTTTTATTTATTATAGGGTGGTGCAACATGCGCTCTGTACATATTTTATTAGATAATATATATAATTTATTATGAATTTATAAATTTGCACTTATTTCATTTCAGTATAACTTTATGAAAATTAAAATATCTAAAATTTAGAAAAGATATTGCCCATAAGATTATGTCAAATATTATTCTTCACTGAAATAAATACAATTGATGACTTATATAGGATCGCACGCAAGAAACATTATATGTTGAAAACTTGGGTTTTGACTTGTGTTCCACTAATTATTAGTAGTGGAAACACATTGGATTGCGCTTCTTTCGTCAAAGAATTGAGCGTAATAGATTTATATTCTTAAAATCATTTCTGGGTGAATGAGAAAATTGGATCCAAAGTTATACAAAAAACATGTTGAAATTGGTTGGTGGTTGAGAGAAAAAATTTTAATCCCACATTTGTAGTTTGAAAAAGTTTTGATGTGTATACATATAAGAGGTAAAACTACTAAATTGATTATCAAGAGACACCCCACTTTTATGAAATGAGAGATCTACATCATTATAGACTTTGATCCAAAGCATGGGCGTGTGTCTAGATCCGTTTACAACTTGCACCCATTTAAAATCTGACAGTAAACTGTTTGAATGAAGGGCTAGTTGACCCTCTCCAAAGGGTGTCAGCCTTGTCGACTGATTTTTTTTCCAATCAACTATGCTATAGGTAAGGATGTGGGGGTGCTAATGGGAATCTCGTACCTGGGTCCAGCTTTACATCATTATCTGCTAATGGATCAAATGTTCATACTAAAAGCTGACAAATCAATCTTTACCAAAACAAAACAAAAAAAAAAAATGACAAATCAATGTGGCACGCCTTTACAAAAATAAAATGGTATGTACAGTCTCAACTCTCAACAGTTTTATCCATATATAGTCCACTTAATTTTTTTTAAAATCATACATTATTCGATTAAAATGTATATTATTATATAAAATAAAATATATATTAATATAAATTTATAAACTCAATATTACATGTTGAGCACCCATGAGAGCCTTCGTTGAAATCATAGAAGGAAAATGTTAAGAATAAGGGCGCATATATATATACAGTCTCATTTGCAACATTATATTCAGTCTCAAATGTTCTGCTAGCCGTTCAATCGGTTATTTATTTTCTTAAATGAGATATTTATTTATCCCACTTAATTTTTCTTACAATTTTTATGAATAAGTTCATAAAATTTATTTGAGTAAATATTTTATTTTTTAAAAAAGTATGTATGTATGATGTATTTTATTTTTTTAAAAAATCAAAACAATATGTGGATAGTAAGCGAAACTATAAATTAGGTTGTGCCTAACATTTTTTTAAGAACAAATATTTTTATAACATACAATTTAATTTGTTTTAAAAAATAATTTCATTGAAAACTATACTTGAATGAATTGAATAATCACATTTTTGCTCATCGACTACATACTTACTGACCCCATCTACAGAACCATTCCATGGATTAATTAAGGTATGTCAAATATATATTAAACCGTTTAAGTTGCACAAATAATATGATTTTTCACGCAAATATTAATTAATGTTTACCACTCATATGACTCTTTGGTAATTTGTACCAAGGATCACACACACACACACATATATATTAAACAAATGATCCATATCTTCTTTTTTAGATGAGATCTAATCAATGTTGGATCCCATAATTTTTGTGAGTCTCCAATGAGTAATTGATATATGTCATCTTGCATATTTAACATATAATTTTTTTGTGTATTTCATATGTACATGATAATCTCTTAATGGATGAGTTTTGGACTCATGTATTAATGATTGACAACAATATTTTTAACAATGAGATCATATATAGTTTCGAATCTCAACAGTCACACAACCAAAAAAAAAAAAAAATTTGCATGTCTATGTAATAACAAATAAGGCTTGCATATCATGAATTAAGGGCAATGTCGGCTGTGGCTTGGGCTCGGGTCGACATCTTACCAACCCGATCCCTTATTTCCTTTTTTTTATTTTATTCTCTTTCAATCCTTTATAAATACATTCAACATTATCTATTTTGATTTTTTTAAATTGAAATAGATATTTCAAAAGATTCAAAAAAAAAAAAAATTTAAAACTAAAGCTTTGCTATTTTAGATGTAAATGTAATATATATGTGATTTTTTTTATGATAAAAAATAAGACTTGAAATATATATATATATATATATATATATATATATATATATATAGCCTTAATATATTTAATTTTATGTAAAAAGATATGCAAAATTTATTTTTATATTCGCATATCAAATGATGTATTCATTAATTAGATGAGCGTTGTACACTCAATTTTTTGTTACATTTCAAAATACAATTATATATACTTCATTAGAAATTCAGTTAAACATATATGTCGTTAAACGATGTATATACCTCATTAAATTTTTTCTTACACTTATTAAAAATGGATCCATTCAATTTAAAATGGAACAATATACATTTTTTATCAAAACATATACCTTTTTAGATGATGTTTACTACTTTTAAAAAATTTAAAACATATGAGATCGGAGTTTTAGTTAGTCTAACATTTTTCCAACCAGACATGCACTTTAAGAAAAGTGAACTGAGCCCTTTTTTGTTTGACTTTTCTTCTTTAGAGGCCAATGGCCCAATATCCGTATCATGGGCCCACCAAAGATATGGGTGATGAAAGGCTACTCCAATCAGTACATAGGTGGGCCTCAGTATCAGTAGTGGGCCGGGCCCATATTCATGATTTTCCAACATTTTAGGTTGAGCTGATATTTTCACCACCACTTTTCATTCTTCCTTTCCATTTTTTGACTTCCAATGCTTCTTAGCTTTCACTATTACTTGATGGCAACCCCAACATTCCCAGTGAGTCAATGACCACATATTGTTGGACCTACTATTATATACATGTGTATCATAATTACATGCAAAGTTTCAAATCATCAAATAGTGAAGATTATGTTGTATAGTGAAAGATACAAATTGTGGATGGTTTATCATGAATAGTTAGTTGGGGTTGTGGTCAAATGAGGGCTCGGGAGGTTTATGTGGTTGACATGGCTTAAAACCCTAGTTAGTGCACCATTTTTTTGTTAGTGCACCATTTACTCTGAAAAAGGAGACTCCTCCATTTGAGCGAATTAGTAGGATATGTTTGTACGAATGTCGACGGCTGCGGTCGGCCAATTCAAATGACAATATCTTTCCATGTAAGCCTTTGTTTGGTTCTATAAAAAAAGAAAATAAAAAAACTTTATGTCTAGGTCTTTTGTATATTTCTCTCTTTATTTTAAAGTTGCATTTTGACTATGTTTTTCTCTCATATGGTTTTTGTATTTTTCAAGATGACATGGCTCTGATGTGGAATTACTCGTTTTCAACCCACTTAGGACTTTTTATTTTATTAGAATCATGATTACTCATAGATATTAAGTTAAGATATTTTAGATTTTAGCCTGCATAGGATTTATGGAATTATGGATGATTAATTTAGTGTTTTATTTGATTATTAACTTAATTACTTGATTATTTGACTATATTAGAAATTGTATGTTAATTTCGATCTTGTCTCCTTTAATTTACTTTATATATTACATATTTGTTTATCGGGATTGTTAGTTTTAAGTCCCTATAAACATCTCTAATTAGCGATCATTCCCTGCATTCTTTCAATTTCTTTTTAAGTCTCCAAATTCAAAGAATACTTTAGCTTTTCATCCCTACAGTGAACTTTCGTTTGAAAATGGAGAGAATATTCCCTTCCCTAGGTTTACGTTTCAAGTTTTTAAAAATACCCAACTACCATTTTATTAAAGTTGAACTTCAACAGTAACAGTTGATCCTTCTTCTTCCATTTAAGAACTCCACTGTGGCTTCTTCCATTAAAGATTCCAACAGTAAGATCGACGTCGAAGATGACGAGGACACCTACTTCTCACATGGAGACGACAACACCAACTTCATCCAAGGATACGGCGACAACAACAACCACAACAACCACAACAACAACTACATCAACTTTATACCATCCTTGAAGCCAATGCTAACATCATCGCTGAAGACATCGCCAGCACCAATATATCTGATGCCACTGATTCCACCGGTGACATCGACATCAACATATCCTTTTTAAAGTGCTTCAATTGTTTCAGTTGTAAGATGTCTGAATGTGTAAGTACTTTTGAAATTTACAATTTGTATACAATATGTTTGATAAAATGCCTGAAACAAGCCTCCATCACATTGTTAGGCATCCAATGGTAATTGCAGTGATAAATCAACTCTAGCACGAGAGTATCGATTCAAAAGGAGATGCCATATTTATATGTCCAAAAGTGAACAGTCAAAGGGCTGCCGATGCCCGACATGGAGAGAGGAAGATGACTGCGGTTTCTTCAAGTGGGTGGATTGATGCCAACCACACCACATTGATTTGAAATATCAAATTATAGGTGTTGAAGAGAGGCTCAACCATAGAATTGTTGTACTTGTTTTAAACATGGAGGAGTGCGTGAAGTTGATGAAGCTTGTATTTTATAGGTGGCGCTAATGTATGTTCACTGGAATGCTGAAATAAAATAAAACTTGGACTGCATGTTTACTTGATGATGGTGTATCAAAACGTGTAATGTTATAACATGTAATCACCTACAACATCTCCTGGAGTTGTAATAGCATACACCTGGAACTGTGATGACACACAGAGAGAGAACTTCGCACCTGAAACTACATATACTATATATTCACCTGCTCACCATTTAATTTGCCCACCAATAACATACAGCAGCAACACCCATTCACATACATGTCATTAGCCAATTGCAACAACACCCATTCACAAAGATATTATTAACCATTTGCAACAACACTCATTCACATATATCACCAAACAATTCACATTCATATATTATAACCATTATATCATCTTTCATATATCATAACCATTACACATGTCTTTTCTTTATTGATAATTGAAAAAATTATATTGATGTATCTAAAATGATATACATTATTTATAAAATTTTGGGTAAAAAAAAGGCCTTCTCAAATACATAGTTCCATTCTTGACCTTTACCAGGATTGCTTCTAATGAAGACTAAATCTCATTAGGCTGAATATGAGATTCATCCTCACTTAGTTCTGTATAAAGCAAGAGCATCTGCTGCACTATTTCCTTCAAGATGTATATGACCAGCTTTCCACATTTGGATGAGAGATAGATCCTATATCCTTGGAGCTGACAAGGGAAGACAACCTTTACCATAGATTCATCCAATGATTATACCATAACCATTACATATATGTCCAAAATTCAAATACCATAACCATCCACTTGAAAAAAGAAACCATTCAAATAGTATATACAAAGCAGAGCAATACAATGAAAAAAAAACCAAATGGACACTATCCTTTTATACCTTGATCTTCAGATTAGAAAATAAAAGCTCCTCCTTGATTTTAAATGGAACCATCAACAAACAGAGTAACAGAAGTTCCTTGTTGCAATTTCAGAGGGCGGGAATGGGGATGCTTGGTGGAGACGAAAGATTTCAGGGGGAAATTTTGGTGGGGATGAAGGATTTTAGATGGGTTTAGGTTTGGTGGGGATGAAGGTTTGGTGGGGTCAAAGAACTGGGGCTTATTTGAGGGTTTGGGGTAGTTTAGATATTTCACATCTTTGTTAACCCTTTTAAGACGGAAGATCACAGTAAGGACGAAAAAATTGAGTACCCTTTGAATGTGGGGACTTAAAAGGAAATTGAAAGAATGCAGGGATCGATCGCCAATTGGAGAAGTTTACAGGGACTTAAAACTAAAAATCTCTTGTTTATATCGTTTCTCATTCGTCTCTATCTATGTAGTAGGTATTTTCGTTGACCTTTGACAAGTTAACCAATTTTAAGGTAATAATAATAATAATAATAATAATAATAATAATAATAATAATAATAATTAATATATTAAAAAGTGTTGTAAATATGGATGACTGACTTTGACTTTGACTTTGTCAGCACTTATCTTAAAGGATTAGACTCAATCATTTTCACTTTGTAAAGGATAGATAAAACCAAATCTCTGTAAAATCTTGTTTGTTGCTATCTTTTAATGCCTATAAATACAGGCCATCATTGTATTCATTTGATCAATTTAAAAAGATAGAAAATACAGAGCTCTCCCTTCCTGTGTCTCCCATATTTCTCCTTTGGTTGGTATATTTAATCTCATTCTTTTATTTACATTTATAACACGTTATCAGCACGATACTCTCCATATGATTCAAATTTTTTTTCTCCTCCACGTATGCATGGTATATTTTTATTGAGTGGTGATACCCAGGCCCCAACTCATAGGCCCCATTCACAGGCCCCATGAGGTGTCATCACCTTATTGGTTGGCTTGTTGACTTTTGAAAATTGATAAAATGGTAAAATACAGATATGCCCTTCATTAAAAATAGATCCAATTAACCAAAATCCCCCTATTTTCTCTTATTAATATTTCATATCTTAATTTGAATTTGCCTAATTTGAAATTTGTCTATTTTAAAAAATATCTTTCTCTAAAATTTGCCTATTTCAAAATTTGAATTTTTAAAATTCTTATGAATTTTACACCAAAACTTACCTAACTTACACAAAAATCACCTAAATTATTTTTCATCAAAATTACACCAAAACTTATCTAAATTATACCAAAATTAACTAAATAACACAAAAAAAACGTTCTAGTTTTTTTTATAATGTAACAGTGTTGCATAAATAACATTATATCGTTCCAAGACTATTACATTTCAAATGTAAATACAAAAAACAATACACCTATAATGCTGTTACATTTCAAATGTAACAAAATAACAAAAATTATGTATTGCTTAAATGTGTCTCTTTCGAATCAAACCACAATATTCATTAACTGTTACATTTATAAATGTAACACTTCCACAGAATATACTTGTAGTATATTGTTACATTTCAGAATGTAACACCTATAAATTATTTACAAGTCTAAAAAATAAATAAATCATTATGACTATGCAAATGACTGTTACATTTACAAATGTAAAAAAAAGCAGATTTTGAAAATAACATTATATCATTTAAAGACTGTTACATTTCAAATGTAACAGTCCCTCGAATCCTACAAACAAAAAACCCACCCCCTGAATCCGTTTCCCGATTCAAATCCATTTCATAACCAGAGTCTCTGACATTTTTAATCATTACTAACCCAAATTTAAAAAACATTAACAACAAATCCAACCTTCAAAAAAAGTAAATAATTTATCTCCATCAATACTTACTGAATTAAATCAAATTCCCCTTTTTGGAACAACAAACATAAAGCTTCTTCTTTGGTGAGCGCGAGTTGGATGGACATTATCGACGGTCGTTGTGTCCCTTTGACACGAGCCCGAGATCATCCACCACCCTGACCCGTCCCTCCCGGAGAGCCGGAGAGCTCCTTCGGCGTGACTAATCCGCAAAACTCCGTGAGCCTCTCGCGATCTTCCATTGCAAGATCCGTCTCTGTTTTCATCGGCCCCATCCGCCTTGAGACCCGTCTCCGCTTTCGTCGACCCCATCCGCCGCGAGACCCGTCTCCACTTTCGTCAACCCCTGTCCCACCATGAGACCCGTCTCCACCTTTATCAACCCTCGTTTGCTAGACTCGTCACCGCCTCCCGTGAGATTGAATGGAGTCATGGAGAGAGAGGTTATTGAGAGGGATTTTATGATTTTTTATTTAATGAAGAACAAATCACTACTTTATAAGAAAATAATAAAAAAAGGGTATAATGGGTAATGTCTTGATGCCACCTCATGGGGTCTATTTGGGGCCTGTGAAATCGGGGCCTGGGAATCATTATTGATTTTTATTTCATTATGTACTATGCATTGAACATACCTTATAAATTTTTTCATGCATTATTTTTATGAAAAAACAATGTAACATGCATGCAAAGCAACCCGTATGCAATTTTTTATTATATTTTTTTTCTTTCTTTCTTCATATAATATTTCTTATAGTATTTTGTTTATGCTATTGTTTCGGTTGTTTATTATTGGATCTCTATGATCTATTGAAATTTGAATTTTTTTTATATAAATTTATGTGTAGAACCAGAAGTTCTCACAAATAAATTATATTTTATGTGTAGAACCAGAAGTTTTCACAAATAAATTATATTTTTATGTGTAGAACCAGAAGTTCTCACAAATAAATTATATTTTTATGTGTAGAACCAGAAGTTCTCACAAATAAATTATATTTTTATGTGTAAGAAGCAGAAGTTCTCACAAATAAATTATATTTTTATGTGTAGAACCAGAAGTTCTCACAAATAAATTATATTTTTATGTGAAGAACCAGAAGTTCTCATAAATAAATTATATTTTTATGTGTAGAACCAGAAGTTCTCACAAATAAATTATATTTTTATGTGTATAACCAGAAGTTCTCACAAATAAATTATATTTTTATATGAAGTACTAGAAGTTTTTACAAAATAACAATAGAACCAGAAGTTCTAATCTTATGAACAAGAAGTTCTTACAAAATAATAATAGAACCAGAAGTTCTAATCTTATATGAAGAACCAAAAGTTCTTACAAAATAACAATAGAATCAGAAGTTCTAATCTTATGAACCAGAAGTTTTTACAAAATAATAATAGAACTAGAAGTTCTAATCTTATATGAAGAACCAGAAGTTCTTATACACTAATAATAGAACTAGAAGTTCTAATCTTATGAACCAGAAGTTCTTACACAATAATAATAGAACCAGAAGTTCTTACTATATATATAGAACCAGAAGTTCTAATTAATTATATATATATAACCAGAAGTTCTTATTTTATATACAGAATCAGAAGTTCAATAACTTTATCTGTAGAACCTGAAGTTCTCACAAGCAAATGATAGAATATACATTTCATATTAATGATTTCAAATAATTGTTAGATCATGTATGTTTGATGATCATTATGATTGCTCAAAATTATTGAAAACATTTTTGAGTTTATTTCTCTAGTTTTCGGATTTAATTTATTTGAATTTTTTTTGTATATAAATTCATTAATGTATGTGAATGATATTAATCTGAAATACAAAAAAAAAAATAATAATAATAATAGATATCATTATGATAGAATTGTTATAAATGATTTTATGGTTTTGTTTTCATCTATTTTGGTTAAAGATGAAATGTCTCGCAAATATATTAATCCCGTAGGATATATTGGTTTTATCCTGTAATATTTTGTAATATTTTGATAACGAAGATTTGATATTATCCACATGCATGCAAATATGATTTCCATATCATATGATCTGTTTTTTTATATATAGCCCATGCAACACGTATAGACAAATTAAATGGCAAATATATATGGATGATGTTGAGGATGGCAGTGATGTAATTTTATTGATTGTAATCATGCATGTATTTTTTTTATGGATTGAAAGTTTTATTGAAATGAGCATCATTATTCGTCAATGTATTGAATAATTTGTGGGCATTAATATAATCGGATTGTATAATCTTTTATTAATATATTATGTTTTAACAACCCATAAAGCTTGATGTTTATCAATGTTTAGATCAAGTACTCCTATTAATGTTTTTGGGTTACATAAAGCCCATATATAAAATTAAAGGCTCATTAAGTTATTTTTTGTTTTTATTATGAGGACCTGTTTATAAATGACTTTTATTATAGAGGTCTTAAAGTAAACAGAAATTTATGAAATCTATTATCCATTTTAATGGTATGGATTAGGAAGTTAGAGCAAATATTGACATTTGTCTGGTAGATAGTGCAATAACTCATACCATTCAGAAAAACCAGAAGTTTTTATCTGATTTGGTACGCAATGCAGCTAAGGTGTCCACCATTGCTGGACCCGTTAATATTATTGAAGGCTCCAGAAGAGCCCATGAGATATTACCAAATGGTACCCCTACCTATTCATCCAGAATGCACTATATTCAAGCAATTATAAAATAAGTTTGCTTATAGTGTTGGAAGCCTAAAGCTTACACTAGAAAAACTCTCTGCATGGGGTTATACCATACAACACCTAGTGTTGTGGAAGAACTGAGTAAGAATTGATTATTTATGAACATTTTTTCTATCAAAGTCCTCGTATGATTTTGGTATAATATATTTTCATATGCATTAATATACACGTTGGAATGAATTGAGTACAATATTTCATTGATAGTCGAGTGATTCAGTGCGGGAATGCGGGAATGCGGGAAACAACGTCGATCGTTCGATTGCGGGTCCATCGCATCCAACGGTTGATGTGAATCGCACCCGACCGTCCAATGCGATGGACCCGTGATCGACGGCCCGTGATCGCTTCCCGCACAACCGCATTCCCGCACCGAATCACTTCCCTTCATTGATATATTTTCATATACAACTGTGTGCTACTGATTTCTTATTTCATTCTTTATTCATGTTTTATTATAATTAAGATGATGGTTGAAATCATTATTGAAATCAGACATGAAGCGGAGGACAGTTTCATTACAACAATGATGGTTTTGAATTCATTTTGTTATTGTTTGGTTAACATAGATGTGTTAACATTATATAGTTTTTTTATATATATTTAATTTGATGAAATTCAAATATGTCATATTTTATCTTTCAGTAAAAATTATCTTTCATAAATACTTGATTTACTTTGATGTTTCACAGAAAATCATATTCCGTATGACAATGAAAAATTATAATTACATGAATCCTCGAAGGATCATGGAAAAGTGTCCCTGAAAAACCATGTAATTTTTTTTTCCATGAAGGATTATACAAAAATTATGATTACTCATGTCTGTAGGAATATACAAAAAATTATAATATTTCTTTTTGATCCCTGAAGGATCTAAACAAAAAGAAGGAAGGATTCATGTATCCCTGCAGGAACATGTAAAAAATTATGATTAGTTGGTTTTACCATCATAAAGAGGATTTAAAATATAAATACCTCGTTAACAATGGTTCATTGACCATTATGCCTCAAATATGCTCCAGTAGTAGCAATATCGAGAGCTTATTGAATGAAAGTAAGTGAAATGTTTGCATAACAAACCCCTAAAAATGCAAACGAAAATTTTTGTCATTTATGTGGTATTGAAGAACATAATTTTGGTTACGTACCTGAAGTACGCCCAAATCTTTAAATTGGTTACGTACCTGAAGTACGCTTAAACTCTTGATCGATCATGTACCTGATGTACGATTAAACCTTTATCGATTTTATATTTATGCCTTTATTTTCTTTGCTATATGAAATGCAATTTACATTTCTGGATTTATCTTATTCTTCTCATATCTTTTGTAGAATAAAGTATAAAAATTTTAATACTATATCTTGAATATTACAAAATTGTTTGAAAGTTTCAGAAGAGCAAACATTATATGATCATGGATTACATAATGATGCTTCAAACAATTAAAAATTCAATTGCATTCTCATTAAAGAACCAGAAGTTTCTTTCATTCAATAATGAGAATTTTTTTTTTTACCACACGATTCATGGATCATCATTTTAATGAGACAATATTCCCGCCGTTAGGGGGAGAGAAGATTGTACCTGAAGTACAATCTGTTCCTGAAGAACGACGAGAATTATCGTGGAATACTTCCACTCTGTCTCATCTAAACTCACGTACCGCTTAACGTGAAAATCAAATTCCTGATGCACGCCAGAAGCGTGACAAACCTATAGGTTCTAAAGGTTCAGCTCCCCGGAAGCGGAGATCAAATGAAAACTCATGCCCTAATAATACTCCAGAAGAAGGTATACATAATGCTCCAGAAGAGATTATGAACAACAGATCCACTTTCTCTAAAACTCCAGAAAAGTATAATGTCCCTGAAGTGACACGAGTCCCAAAAGTGACTGTACAAACTCTTGAAGAGGAAAATGTACTTAATAATAATGAGATCTCTATATTTTATGCGCATTCAAGATAAATGTGGAATCGTAAAGAAATGATCATCGATGACATTTTTTCATTTGCAGTAGCTACTGAAATTTCAAAGGGCGATGATGATAATGAACCACGTAGCATAAATGAATGTCGACAAAGAAGTGATTGGCCAAAGTGGAAAGATTCTATTCAAGCAGAATTAGGTTCTCTTGAAAAACGTGGTGTATTCGGACCTATAGTACAGACCCCAAAAGGTGTTAACCCTGTAGGTTACAAATGGGTGTTTGTAAGAAAACGAAATGAGAAAAATGAAATCACTAGATATAAGGCACGTCTTGTGGCATAAGGTTTCCTGCAGAAACCTGGGATTGATTATGAAGAAACTTACTCTCCAGTTATGGATGCAATAATGTTCCGTTACTTAAGAAGTCTCGCAGTTTCTGAAAAACTCGATATGAGACTAATGGACGTTGTAACAGCTTATCTATATGGGAATTTAGATGCTGATATTTATATGAAAATCCCTGAAGGATATAAATTGTCTGAAGCAAAATCAAAGAGTATGTATTCAATAAAACTAAGACGTTCATTGTATGGCTTAAAGCAATCTGGAAGAATGTGGTACAACCATCTTAGTGAATATTTGATAAAAGCTGGATAAAAAACCAATCCCATTTGCCCATGTGTCTTTATAAAGAAATCCAATAAGGGGTTTGCTATTTTAGCGGTTTATGTTGCTGATATAAATTTAATTGGGACTCGTGAAGAGCTCAACAAAACTGCAGAATGTCTGAAAAAGGAATTCGAAATGAAGGACCTTGGGAAAACTAAATATTTTCTCGGCCTGCAGATCGAACAAAATTCTAGTGGAATATTGATCCACCAATCAAAATATATAGAAAAGGTATTGCAATGCTTTAACATGGATAAAGCGCATCCCCTAAGTACACCCATGATCGTTCGATCCTTGGACGTTAAGAAAGACTCATATCGTCCTAAAGATGAAAATGAAGCAACTCTTGGTCCAGAAGTACCATATTTGAGTGCTATTGGTGCACTGCTATACTTGGCTCAATATACGAGACCAGACATAGCCTTCTCAGTCAATCTCTTAGCGAGATACAGTTCTGCACCAACTCATAGGCATTGGAATGGTATCAAGCATATTATGAGATACCTTCGTGGAACCACCGATTTAGGTTTATTTTATTCAAATGATAAATCTAATGATTCGCATCTAGTTGGCTATGTAGATGCAGGTTATCTTTCTGATCCTCACAAAGGTCGATCACAGACAGGTTATGTGTATGTTAATAACAATGCTGCTATCTCATGGAGATCTACAAAGCAAACATTGGTGGCTACCTCATCTAATCATGCAGAAATATTGACGTTACATGAAGATAGTAGAGAATGTGTTTGGTTAAGATCATTGATTCAACATATCCAAAGCACCTGTGAATTGTCATCTACAACAAATATTCCTACAACCATATATGAAGACAATAGTGCATGCATTGCTCAAATCCAAGGAGGTTACATCAAGGGAGATAGGACTAAGCACATCTCACCGAAGTTCTTCTACACTCATGAACTCCAAAATAATCACGAAATTGAAGTCAAACAGATCCGCTCCAGTGATAATCTTGCAGATCTCTTCAGCAGTGCTCTGCCAAAATCAACCTTCCAGAAGATGGTGCGTGAAGTTGGCATGCGTCGACTTAATCATCAAACAGTCTGAAACTTTCCTAAATCAGGGGGAGTAACTAATAAATACGACAATATTCAACCATGGACATCTTTTACATATTGTACTCTTTTTCCTTCGTCTAGGTTTTGTCCTACTGGATTTTCCTAGCAAGGTTTTAATGAGACAGTATTAAACACGTCCAACATTGCTAAGATCAAGTGATTGTACTCATTTTCCTTAGCTTTGGTTTTTTCCCAATGGGTTTTTCCAAGCAAGGTTTTAATGAGGCAATTACCTTAGTATAATGGTTGATGGTCATCCAAGGGGGAGTGTTGTAAATATGGATGACTGACTTTGACTTTGACTTTGTCAGCACTTATCTTAAAGGATTAGACTCAATCCTTTTCACTTTGTAAAGGATAGATAAAACCAAATCTCTGTAAAATCTTGTTTGTTGCTATCTTTTAATGCCTATAAATACAGGCCATCATTGTATTCATTTGATCAATTTAAAAAGATAGAAAATACAGAGCTCTCCCTTCCTGTGTCTCTCGTATTTCTCCTTTGACAAGTTAACCAATTTTAAGGTAATAATAATAATAATAATAATAATAATAATAATAATAATAATAATTAATATATTAAAAAGAACATTGTAGACTTTTCTTATGTTCAATTTTAAAATGGTCACTTCAATATTCATTCTCATTTTCTTCTAACCTAAAAGGGTTTAAAATTATTAAACCCCTTGGGGCAACTATTTTTTTTAAAAAAAAGCTTAATTTTTTATAAAAAAGAAATACACATGATCACAAAAAATGAAATGTATATCTAATGAATTGAATACATACTTTATTATAAAAAATAAAATAATACTCAATCAGAGAAATTATATACTTAATTGATTAGGAACACATGAATGATTGAGAGTATCATAACCCTCCCCTTCCTAACGGTCTGGTTAGTGGCTTTTGAGGCCAGTTACTCTACATGCTTTGTTGACGACTATGTTTTTGTTGTATTTAATTGTACTTGATTTAAGCTTATATTTAGAAATGAATTTGAAAAAAATTTTCATTTAATTTTTTTGAGAACAATTTTTTAGAAAACATGGTTAGATTTCTGAATTTATAGCAAAATTTTGTTTTTCGTCTTAGGGTGCGTTTGGTTGCGCGATTGCACTGCGATTGCGATTACAGGAAGCTGCGTTTGCAATCGCGCAACCAAACAGTTTTGTAATCGCAGTTTTAAATCCAGCGATTGCAGGCAAATAGTGCCCAAAAGCTGCGATTTCAAAAAGCTGAGAAAGTGAGCTTCCTGCAAAATCAGGTTTGCAATCGCAGATTCCTGCAGAATCAGTTTTGCAATCGCGCAACCAAACGCACCCTTACTCAAAAATGAATTAGAATTAGAATCGTTAAAAGTGTTTGAAATGGATACGGGAAAAGTATATATTTCGCCAGGTCAATGTATATTTTATTATAAATTACATAAAAATAAACGCATTAGATTAATAATTTTTCATAAATAATGTTTTTATGTCCTATTAGTCAGATTAAAGAAAATCAATAACGTGCAGAACGCAAATGAAGCTGAAAAAGCAGACTAAACGATCAGCTTGAACAGTCACATTTGATCAATCCATAAAAAATAAAAAAAATAAAATATATTATGATAATATTGCATGTAGGAATATAAAAATGAATGAGTGTATCAACGCTTATCAATCCATACATACTATGGTCTGGAGCCCCTACTAATCATCGTTTTGTCAACTTAAAGCCCATTTTCCAGGCCCACTCATCAATGGATCTCAGACCACAAAAAGAAAAGAAAAAAAGTGATGTCTCATCGTCTCCAACAATCTGTGAAATGGAGAAACCGAGAACAGCAGAGGCTGGAGGAGGTGGCATAGAATCATCCCTGCAGCAACTGATCCAACACCACCATCAGATATCCCTCCAAATCCAACGCCAAACAGGTCTGGTTAATCTTCACAACCCACAAAGTTAATATTTGTTAAAACCCTAAGAGTCCCAATATCAATCTGAGAAATCTTCATATGGGTTCTGCTTAAGTGGCTGATCTTTACTTGGATTATGTTTAAAAAATTGATCTTTATGTGGGTTCTGTTCGAAAGCCTAATAAAGATGTGATTTTGATTGTTTGTGTCGATATCTTTTTGTGCCACCTTAGAGGCCTAACATTAATATGAGAAATCTTCTTGTGGGTTCTGCTTCAATAGTTGATCTTTTCACTTGGGTTATATCTAAACATCTGATATTTATGTGGGTTCTGTTCAACAACTTGCATAAAGATATGATTTTGATTGTTTGGTCAATTTCTTATTGTGTCACCATAAAGACCGAACATTATTCTGAGAAATCTTCGTGTGGTGTCTGCTTAAATGGCTGATATTCACTTGGGTTATGTATGAAAATCTGATTTTTGTGCGGATCTGTCCGTAGAACCTGATTAAAGATGTGATTTTTATTGTTTTGTGTCGATTTTGTGTGCTCCCATTGCAGAGTGGGCGAAGAACGATGCATTGAAGTCTGCGGAGAGGGTGTCGGGGCTGCTGGTGGACTCAGTTAATATGGGTGTCGAGGAGTGCTTCGTGAACGAGAAGCACATTGAGGCCGAGACACGGGCCATGCTCAGGACGGTTGCCCAGTACTCGAGGCAGATGAACCGGTGGCTTGCCGCCTCCCATGCCTTGAATTCCGTACTCAAGGTTGATTTCAGGTCTCTTCATTGAATGTTTCCCATTGCTTTGTTGAAATTGACAGTATGATGTATGCATGATTGAATTGTGAATTTTGACATTGGTGATCATAATATCATTATGTGTGTTCAGAGTGCAAGTGATAAAGCTAATATGATACAAAGAGAAACTAATGACACCAATATATGGGCCAATGTCTTTATAGAACCATTTTTTTTAGAACCAATTTGATGATATGAGAGTTTGATTAACGAATAGAGCTGTCACTAGCTCATTGTAGCCTTGAATTGGTCTGTTCAGATCATGCAGCTTGTATAATGTGTTATGAGTATTTAAATGACAGGAGATTGGGGACTTTGAGAACTGGATGAAGATTATGGATTACGATTGTAAGAGCATCAATGCTGCTATTCGGAACATTCATCAGTCATGAGTTCACATCCTGGATTTTCAGCCAGTCATGTTCGATCTTATTTTCAGGTAAGAATTGATTTTGCTATTAATTTAGCATGTATATTAGTTTGTAGTGTTTTGTTCAAGAGGTGGTATTTTATTGTTGGTTAAGGCAAGCTTATATGCAAGATATTTGTTTGCTTGAACGCCTGTATAATATGAATTTTGTGTCCCCTATAAGTTTTATAATGCTATCTCAATGGTTTCTCACAGTTTGGCATTTTCAGTTGCTATGTTGTTAAACAGCTGATGCATTCCATGCTATAGAGGTTCTGAAACTACTGCTGTAAAGAGTTTTGCTTTAGTCTATGCTCCATAATCTAAATCAGGGGATTCTTTATTAATCATAAAATTAACTACAACCCATAAAAGGAGAGTATAAGATTAAAATAATGAAAGAAGAAACAAACTTGAATTTTTGTCCAGTAGTCAAAGCTCGAAAGATCTGGGTGCAAAAGTAAGTTTTGAATCCTCTTCATGAACATCAGAGCGAGGAGGAGAAGTATAAGATTAATAAAATAATAAAAGAATAATCAACTTGAAATCTTGTGCTGTAGTTGAAGTCCTCTAAAATGTGGTTGGAAATTGGAAAGTTTTGAATCCTCTTCAAGAACAGAGAACCTTTAATCTGGCTGAAATTTATGTAAGATTGTAGATTTTTGCAATCATATTTACGGAGTGGTCTCTGGTAATGCAATTAATTTGCATGATTCACCATGTGAAACCTATCTTTCTTTTGCCAGCTATTGCTAGGAAGTAGGAAATGTTAGATCTATGCGCTGTTAGAGCATCTCCAATCCTATACCCAAACTTTTACTCAAATTTAAATTTGAGTAAAAATCACCCAAAACTCCCTCCAACCATTTACCCATACCCATACCAAATCAAGCTTTTATCCAAACCTTTACCCAAATCAAGGGAGACTCAAATCTTTACCCAAATTTTAAATCTCTCTTTTTCTCTTTATCTCTACATTTTTTTTCAAATGTGACATTTTTTTTTCAACTCCACCTTTAGTTGAATTATATTAGATGTCTTCTCACCCTCCAAAATTTTCACCATCTCTTGAAAAAAATAAAATAATGGTCTTCTTTCTTAAATCTTCATCTTTGATTTTTAACTTCTTATTTTTACTCCAATAAAAAAATATTATTTTTATCATTTTTTTCAAAAAATTGGATGATAATAATTTTTAAGTTTAAATATCTTGAAGGGGAGAAAAATTGAGTAGTAAAAATGTTTGGGGAAAGGACTTTGAAAATGTTTATAGGAAATAATTAGAAGAAGATGTGATTTTTTTTAAAAGATTTGAGTAAAACACAAAGATGGTTGAAGGCAGATCATATCAAATCAAGCTTTTACCCAAATTTTAAGTGAAATTTGGATATAGGTTTGAGTAAGGGTTGAAATGTTGTTGTCCTTTAATAGAAATGATTGTATAACAAATCACATTGGCTAGAAACTAATTTATCTTCTCAGGTTTCATGTTCATAGAGTGCTTACCGTACCGAAGTGAATGACTCATCTATAGAGCCATCTGACTACTGAGCTTCACATAGTTTATGTGGGGTGAATGTGTGGTTCATAAATCATAATCTTTTTTTAAATATCTGAAGTCCACTAATCCTCCCCCCTCCTTGTTATTGAGTTTAATACACCAGTTTTATTATCAACTTGTTGAACACTGTTTCTTCTTGACTGCTTACAGATATAATTCTTGTGACATGAACATCCAAATGCTTGATTTTGACGAGAGGTTCTTGCAGTGCAGATGCATGGGAGATTTCAGCAAAACCTGACTGGAAGCAGTTGCAAATTCTCTGGTGTGCGTTGTGTTTGTTTTAGGCACAAATTTAAGTATGTTTTTCACATGCCCTGTATATATGATGATGTTTTCCACCCTTGCCTTTTATGTATCTGAGTAGAAATGTTTACTTTATTTTCCTGTGAGGGTTAAAGTGCTCTTTTGTACCCTGGTTTTGTTAGAGATTCCCCCCCCCCCCCCCCCAAAAGATGGTTGTATGGGATTGTGTGAAAGGGGCGACCAAAAGGAGAGAAGTTGAGAAATTTTGCATTTGAATTTTATTAGTTTGTATATATGTTTGTATAAACTGCATGTATCTTACTCTCTTTAATTATGGATTTCTCTTCTCTATGTGAATCATTCTATGGTCACGAAATATCTTAACAAAGTGTAACAAAACAAATATTGTTTATGAGATATCAACAGATAAACTGCATGTATATAATTAATTAAAACCAAATCTTGATTAACATAATTGCATGTCCACTCCAATATGATTTCATTATAGTAGATGGTTCATGTAGATTACAAACGTAATATTTTTTTAGGTGTTCCAGCAGAATGAAATGAACTCTAAACTCACACTTTTAGTTGTGCATTAAACATTGCTCATTCAATTTATTTCATTATCCATGAGAACACTTTGACCCTTCCAAGTATCAGTTGATCTTCCTGCAGTTCTTCCTGACCTCCCCCTGCTTCCCAGTGAGCGGCTTCAGGTTCCCCATCCTCACCATCGACTTCACGAAATCCGCCGCAAACTCCCCATAGTCTGACCCATACTTCACAACGATCGCGTCCGTCGACCCGCCATTGAAGAGCTCCTGATCTGAGTGGAGTAACCCCTTCTTATTCAACAGGTCCTTGAAGTAGTTGTCGTCAAACTTCGCCGGCGTCGGATCGAGCGGCTGGAGGTTGTTGTCTCCTCCTTTAAATGGGCAGATGCGTTTCACTGACTGCGCGAAGCTTGGGTCGATGTCGATTTCGTTGTAGATGTGGGTGCGGAATAAGGCGCAGTGGGCGAAGCCGATGGTGTGGCCGCCGGAGAGGGCGACGAGGTCGGTGACACCGAGGCCGACGGTCTTGAAGTTGGAGATGAGGGCGGAGAGGTTCATGAAGGGGGTGGGGAGGAAAGTGTTGGCGGCGGTGCGGCTCGCAGTCGTTGAGTCCCTTCGGCCTAGCCGGACCTCCCATGTTGGTCCTCCCAACTATTGTAGATTAAGGATTCTTAGAATCTTGTGTTTTGAACTCAGTTTTGAAAATGATTATTTTGTTAGCTTTTTAATGCAAGATTTTTTAGCTTAAAAAAAGAAAATGGTGGTTTAACAAGTTAAACATTTAAAATATATTTGAATCCGAATTTAAAAAATTTTAGCCTTTGAAACACAGTATTTACTTAAAACTCGGATCCAAATGGGGCCTTAAGCCATGTTCGTTGCAGCCTATAGATTATAGATTTTAACTTATCTAAAACGCAATAGATGTATTTGTTGTAGTTGTTGAAAAACAAAGAATAAACAGTAGTAGATGTTTGTTATAATAAACTGTAAATTTTTGTTTTACATTTTAATTGTCAAATATATCCATTTCAAATATAAAAGTTAAATTTAATTTTTGTTTGATAAAATAAGGTAGTATTACTTTTATAAAATTAGTTTTACTTATATTTAAAAGATAAATTAATATAACATAATCAAAGTTATATTTCACTACAATAATTTCAAATATTATGCTCTACAACTATAAGTTATTTGATCATTAGTATGGTTATTAGTAAAAAAAAAGTTAAGGACAATGTCCATATGAATTTATTCTAAAACAATCTTTCATTTTAAAACAATCTATAAGCTACTCTTATAATCTGACATGCACATTTTGCCTAGCTTAGAGATTTTGAGTTTAAATTGTTTTTATCTTAAATAAGTTTTAATAAGTCTAAACAAACATGTAACAACTTCTTATTTTAAGCTAACTAAAATCTATAATCTATAGCTTATGAGTTAACATGTACTTAGTCTCGTTTGCAACCGTGCCTGCAATCAGTCTCCCATTTGACTATGCACTCCACTAATATATGGAGTATGCTATACATACTCCACTAATACATAGTGTGTACAAATTTTTTTATATGTATTTATTTATGTAAGTATATTTTACTTTTCATAATAGTTTGTTTTTAATTAAGCGAGTACATAAAAAATCAAAATATTATGTTTTTAATTTTCAATTTTGGACGTGTCATTTTCTCTAATAATAAAAAACTAAAAATGTCACAACTCAGGCCCACCCTGAACGCATGCGACTTTGACAAAAGATATTATAACAAAAAATTAGAATTTTAAGGACTTTATTGTTTTCCCTTATAAAAAAAAACTTATCCATTTATTTCTTTCACGTCATTTTATTTAATGATAATTTGTTTCACGTGGTATTTATTTTAATTTTGTTAAGAAAATCTCATTTCTTTACCGACTGAAAATTATAAGATTTATTAACTAAATTTTGTTTTGTTACTTTATTACCTTTTACTTTCTTTCATTCATTAATTTTTCAAAATCGTTCTTTAAATTTATCTAAAAAATATTTTTGGTGATCTCTCTCAAGTGAATACACTGTGAGTCCCTATTTAAACAATTTGCACACTTGTTTAGACATATGGGATGATAAAAAAAAAAAACAGAAATATATTTTAAAATTGTTTTTAAATGTGCATGCATGAATTTTTAGGGGACATATTCCTTAAAATAAAAATTTTACCACAGAGGATCCAGACTCATCATTTCTTACCGCAACAACAGAATCGCGCGCTGTGACAGCAAGGATGTCCGCGCACGAGACGACGGGGCCACCGCATGCCTTGTCGACGGCGGCCTTGATAGCGTCCACCACCTCGAACCCTCTCGCAGAGTTGTTGTTCGGCTTAGCGAACTTCTCGCTGTCGATGGTGCTCGTTTTGTCCAGCAATATCGACCCATCACAACCCTATATAGTTCCAACAAAAACACATGAACCAAGACACTCGATCAGCACAATAGGCCTTAATTAGCAGCAATGGTTGTTATGGATTGTTTTGAATTCACATTGACAAAGCAGTCATGGAAGTGGAGGCGGAGCAAGGATGCCGCCATGCGGCTCTCTTTCGCAACGGCCGCTTCGACGGCTTTTTTGATAGCCGGCAAAGCGTTTGGGCAGGTTTTCTTGTAGAAGTCTGTGGAGAGAGAGTCACATGAGGGTGTGCTTCCAAGGACAATGGTTAAGAGGAGGAGGGAGAGGGAGATTAAGGTTTGGACACTAGAAGCCATGCTTTAAGTGATGGTTTTTCAATGTGTTATGTTTTTCTTTCTCCATGTATATATACATAGATGGAGATTAGAGTTTGGTATGACTTTGTAATCACTCATTGAAAGATGTTTGATAGAGATGAAGACTAAGACTATGATTAGGGGCTTAGACCTATAGCTCAGTAGTCTGTAAAAGAATTTGCAATCAAGAAATCATGAGTTTGAGTCATTATAAAAAAAATTGAACTTGATCGAACATACATCTTCATTAGTAATAGGAAAATGTGAGAGTCTACTATTATGCAATTATCATGTGTCACTTTTATTAGATAAATATATTTATTAACAACTGAGACTCCATAATAGATTGATTTTTTGCTATTTTACTTCAAGTGGTATCTAGGGGTGCTACTTAAATATCTTTGATAAAGTGCATGTGAATAATAATTTATACAAGGTGAAAAAATGATGATAGTTGATTTATCAGGTGATTTATAGAAGGTGATGACAATTAATTTGAAAATTGATTTAAATATTCTTTGGGTGGAATAACTTGGAATAACTTTGATTCCAGAGGTTGATTAGAATTCATATATCATTTTATAACAATTTATCCAGGCATACATTATCTATGGATATTCTGGGCATCCAAACATTTTATTTAACTTATTCTACCTTATTCCAGAATCTATCCGGGATTATATAGCATCAAACGGGGGGGGGGGGGGGGGTGTGTGTGTGTAGTATCAGTTTGTGAATTGATTCAATCCTAATCACTTTGTGCGTTTGAGTTTTACTTTCCTTCTTGATGATATGACAATATATAATCAGCAAATAAAATAAAACACGTACTGCCTAACTACACAAAAATAAAAGATATAACGTAACATAAAAGTGTTAATTGGCTAATGACAGCTGGAAAACCTCGTGATTATATATAGTCACAAGTTTGTTATACAAAAGAAATTCAGCAAAGGTTATGTTCGATACACTATATATATATCTATTTGTAAATTAATTAACCACACTGGACAAAATGGTAAAACACAAATATAACTAAATTATTTTCTATATGGATGTATTCTTTCATCGATACGAGATTACAAAAATTTCTATGTTGGTCATGAAGTCGATGTCAAACATTATGAGCTTTTTATTAATCACTCAAAGGATGACTAAATTTTGAAGATACTGAACACATAGTTCAATGACCAACATTCAACCTATAGGTAGGGGGAGATAACTAATCACTAAAATTTTCAACATTTGAAAAAGTTCAGGGTACTTTATGGCTTTGTGTTTAAGAGAATATTAATTATTAAAAATAATGGATAATTACAAACCAAAAAAATTAAAAAAAAAACAAACTAATGGAGTACATAGAAGTCTGTAGGTAAGCAGACATGAAATCGATCTAAATATGTGTCACAAGTGGTAACCGGAAGGAAGTGTGCATGCATATATGATTGATGCTCAGATGCTCAATAGCTGGTTAGGTTTGTGTATGGATTGTCTCAACAACCAATAATATATACTTGATATTCTTCACAATTATATTTAAAGTATAGAAGCACTTAATGAGAATGGAAGCCAAGTGTGACCTTCTTGGCACTTGGTCGAAAGAATGTGTTTGGTGTGCTTGTTTTTGGGACATAGATGGATCAGCCAACAGAAATGATTGCAGGGACCTCATCTTTTGAGAGATGATGGAGATAAGATGCAAGTTAAATTCCATTTTTGAGATCCATATTATGAAATGAAAATATCATAAGATCAGAGATTTATTGTTTCGTTTGATTTTAATTAAAATATATCCTTTCAATTTTGATGACATTAGGATGGACACTGATAAACCGACATAATTCATTTCACAGGTTTTTTTTATTTGATTGGTGATTCTGAATCTTTTCATATGGTCATTCATTTCAAGGGCTCATTGTTGAGTCCGGTCCAGTTAGGGCTGACTTCGATCAGTCCTGTCAGTACTTAACAACACAACTCTTTAATCGAACTACAAAACTTATTAATAGAACTGCACAATTAATTGTTAGGTACATATTCCTCTCTCTTATTGGATCCAGTCAGCTATTGGATAAAACATTGATTCTTAAGTATCATCAGTATTCAATAGAAGAGTAAATATATATTCAATAATTGATTGTGCAGTTCGATTCATAGACGATGTAGTTCGATTAATAAGCTATGCAATTTAAAGTGATAGGACTAATTGAAGTCGGTCATGATTGGATCCAAACTCCTCGTTGCTTTACTATGAAGTTCTTCTATATTTGTATTATCATGTATTTTATTTTAGGGTTTTTTATTTTTAAATCCCTATAAATCATATGATTTAGTGGTCGATCCCTTACTTTTTTATATTTTGGTTTTAGTCCCTGAAAGGGACCTATCCTTAAATTATTTAATTTTTTTTAATCCCTGAGAGGGACTAAAACCGAACATATACTTTAAATCTGGAAACTAAAATCAAAGTGTGAAGAAGTGAGAGATTGATGTTTACAAATATTTAAAACTAAAAAAAACCTTTTATTTTATTATTTATTTGGTCAGATACGATGAAGCTATAGACTTGATCCCGTCCTATCATACAAGTCACCTGAAACGGTGATGTCACTTATCTTAATTGATCTTCACTAAAAATCAACTGATCATTTTAACAAAAAGAAAATGTACTTATTACACGTACGAGTAATTAATGAAAGAATGTGATTGATATTTTTTAGGACATTGATGTATCAGCCAACTCAAAATAATTGGAGGGACCTCACCTTTGATGGATGGTACTGTAGTACAGTAGAGTCCAGGTGGGGAGGATGCCTCTCATCGTCTAGTCTAATATTAATATTACGTAGTCTAATGTTTTATTAATAATATATACCATGTGTCCTGATGGCACACCTTATGGAAAAAAAAAAATGTAAAGATTGTATGCATATATATGTCCAAATTTTTTTTTACATGTTAAATATCAATTTTTTTTAAAGAAAGATAGATGCTTGCTATCCGATTTCAAAACTGAGTCAGAGCGATCCAGTTATGTACATATTATTTTTATAAATGTCATATATATAATGTAATTTTTTTAGTATGAGTTTCTTATATATACATTTGAAAGAGAACAAGTATTTGTCAATCCTAAAGTTCTAGAGGAAAGTGTAGTGTGTAACCTTTGTTTTGCACCTTCGATCCTAAGGACTAGTACGACAGTGTGTTAAGATTTTGAAGATAACTAGTTATCCTAAATTTAGGAGATAAAAAGTCTATCAATTTTGTTTATATTCACATTTATCAAAAATGTGACAAAAGATTGGGATAAACGCTATTTCAATATTTGGGTGAGTGAATCCATCATAACACAACGGTCAGAGTTTGTCTGGTTAAAAGGAAGGTTTTGAGTTCGAGTCTTAGCGCTAACTTACCCACCTGTTTGTTGGCGATTATTCAAAAAAATTTGTCAGCCACTAGGAGTCCCTAAAAAAAAACATTTGGATGAAACAAATTATCATCATTTTTATTTCAAAATTAAAACAATTGTCTGCTATTTATCTAGATTATTTTTTTTATATCAAATGAGTATAAATTGTCAATCCACTCACTTATCTCATAATGATCTTTTATTCCAATATTAATTCCTTGTCAAACTAATCTAAGCTAAGTGATCAAATCTCACAAACCGGGTTCTCCACGGAGTGTAGTCTAAATAATAAAGAATATATATCTGTTGTCTTGTCAAGCATAAGTGGGGCCTACTTTTGACAAAGTCAAAACAAGTAGCTAGCTGATCAGGAAACAAGGGATGATAGTGGCATGGAACAACCATCATTTATGGATGGATAGGATTGCATGGGAAGAACGGGCCAGTTAGTTGGGGAGATGTGGCCTTTCCATCAATGCATGTGACCACCCCCTGTGCAAAGATATGGACGCCCCGCCAAAACCCATGCACGTGCGTAAGTGCATTTTTTGATAATTTTTTTATAATAGCGTCAGAAGACCTGGTGAACTGATACAGAATGGATGGTCGACGCATTTCGGGAACGACGAATCCGAATGAGTATATTTTAAGATTTTTGAATATTTATAGAAAAATCGGACTAGTAGAAATAAATAACGTCCCAAACTCAGAATCACCTGAAATTTTTATTGGAGGTATATATCGAGGAGATCTTTAAGAGTTGTCGTTACGCTACAAGGCGCGCTTATATTTCTATTTTTCTCATTTTAGCTCTCAAAATGACATTTTTACTATATTTAGTAACTTTTTATATTTAGCATACTTTTGTCATAACAAATCGGATTTGATTTGTATCAAAATCAATAATATTCTAGGATCTCATAGATTTGATTATAACTAATTCTCATTTTTTCTATTTTTAGCAAGTTTTTCCTTATTATAAAAGGGATGCTTGTAATAGAGGGTTTTCAATTTTTATTAATATATTTCTGAGTTTTATTATTTTTTTTGAGAATTGTGGTATGTTGAAGGATCTCTACGCTTGTTGGAACTTTGTTTTAGTTTTTCACTGCGTTATGAACAGTCGCATGTTTTATTTTATTTTTTGCTTTTACATCCTTCATTGAATTAATTATCATTTTCTAACCTTCTCCTAGTATGATTTTTCACATTTGAAAAATGCTGGGATTGCGAGTAGAGCAACATGTATAAGGTATAGTTTAAAAATACTATGGGAAAGTGGAGATTTTTGATAATCTGACCAGTTTTTCAAAATCATTTATTTAAAACAAAAAAAATAACACAACGAACGCTGAAAATACAACAAATGCAGCATTTTGAAAAAATTCTTTCATAATTTGTTCAAACAAGAATCCAAACGATGCCTACGATTGGACCAAACTTTCTTCCCTGGCTATCACAGTGTACTCTATGTCTATGAATAAGTGTTTCATTGTCTCAACAATGATTTTACCTACGAAAAAAAAAAGCAATCTGTATAACAAGAACACCATTTACTCGAGTGTGTCTTGATCCATTAGCAAGCAACTTGTCTTTGATCAATTAATCACACAAAAAAATGCATGTTTTTATTACTTTTTAAAACAAATAATCGGACAAGAGCGCTATACGTTCACATTTAATCTTTTTTGTAGCCTCATCTGCAATTTAGAAGTGATCCTTAGCCGCTATACATTGTCTGTGTGCAGTTTACTCTATATTATCATAGCAAATACTGCACTATGACAATATAATTTTTATATATATGAAATTATTTTTTTATTTTTTTTAAAAAAAGATAGTGTATATATTTCATTTTCTACAACAATTTGCACTTCAACAAATAAATGTAAATTTTTTTTATATGTTTTTTTTAAAAAATTGATAAGAATTGTGAAAATTGCTATACTCAGACTGTATATATATATAAAAAAGAGCAGCCCAAGAATAGATTGGGATGTTGTCGGTGATGCATTGAATAGTGATCAATCTCTTATTTGGTTATCCATCACCATCAGTAAGGGTAACATCAATTAATGGCTGGTTATTAATGTTAGTTGTTGCGAGTCATTTGACGTCGGCAACAACAGTAGGTTTAGTTGCATGAGATATTCAATTTAGGTGCATTAATATAAGTGTGTTTTTAAATGATGGTGCTTCACTTGCAAGGAAACCATGCATCATGTGCATGAACAACATGAATGATGACAAATAACAAGAAGGGTGATCACCAAAAGATTTTACATGGTCTAAGCGTTTGCCTATGTAAAGAATGTAAAAGACTCGATCACAACTATTTATAGACTCGATCACAGCGGATTAGATCCTAATATCCTCTGGATTTCAAATTTGGGTTTAATGGAAGCTCTTAGTTTATGGGGATGCAAGTCGACTTGGTTCGGGCTTCCCTCCTGTGAGCTAATGGTCTTCTAATTGAACTCCATTTTATAAAGTTTTTGGATATTTTTGTAAAAATTTCCTTTTTCATATAGTAATACAAATCTTGATTAGCAATAAAAAAAAAAAACTATTTATAGAATGATAAATTTGGGCTCATTTCAAATCCACCATTGTGTGACATAAAGTTATATGTCTCATATAGTTATGTATAGGGATAGGTAATTATGCATATATAATAAATTAATTTTTATTGTCACGTTATTAATGTAATATATAAAATCATGTAATGTAATATATATACTATCTCAATATACACATTATGAAAAACATAAAAGTATGTGGATGTGTGTGTACACACACATTCAATCAGTATATATGAGTATGTAAGGCATTTTTTTTTTTGTTGTAAAAGAATGTATTTCATAAGCTAAATATATACTTAAAAAAATTAAAACATGTACCGAAAGCAAATGTAACTGCAAACGGGGTTGAATGTATTATTTTCCAATGAGAATTATTACAGTTTTTTTCTCGTCTCATATACATGCAATCACAATAATAAAATATATGCATCATAAAAAAATTCTTAT
Organism: Acorus calamus; assembly: GCA_030737845.1. Taxonomy (NCBI): domain Eukaryota; kingdom Viridiplantae; phylum Streptophyta; class Magnoliopsida; order Acorales; family Acoraceae; genus Acorus; species Acorus calamus. The sequence continues at coordinate 25,422,699 of CM060878.1, read as the reverse complement.
TAATAAATTCATACAATTTATTAGAAAGTATAGTTTATTTCTTTATAAATATATTATTCATTAGATAAAATATGCTTTTTTTATAAAAAAAAATTCAAATCAGAAGCAAACTGCTCTTGAGGAAGAAAAAGATTGTAATTCATATATATTATACATTTTCAATATAAGTAAATCTATAAGCCCACTGTTACGTTGGACCTTTGCATCATCGTTGGATTTTTACACCAAAAAAATTTAAGTATGTTATTTGTTACACTTAACTTATTTTATAATTTTTTTATCAATATATATATAATGTTTTTTACGTAGATTTTAAATAATTTATTGAATTATATGATTTATTATATGATTTTTAAAAATTATATATATTCTTGAATTATATATATTTTTTAAAACTAACGTTTTTAACGTTACGGGCCGGGGCTGAAAATGATTTGGAGTCTAACGTTTTTTTTTTAAAAAAAAAAAAATTCAGAACTCCAATGGTCTGCTTAAAAAAAAAAATGTCAAATCCATGTCCACTTGTTTGATGTCAAAATCAATGTCGAGGGCTAGCTAAAGCCCAAATGAAAAATTTTAAAATCATAAAATAAATTTATTACACTTTCTAACTTCAACACGTAATCATTTCAAAATTTAACAGGCAGTTGTCAAAACAGACAAGACAATTGTTCAACAATCCAACGTATTTTAATTTTTTATATATATATTTTTATGATAAAAAAATATCAAAAATCCAGTGCTCTCGTTTGGACGGAGAATTCTGTTATTAAGATGTTTAGGGCACGTCTATCCCCACACATCATTCCCCTATTATCATCAATCAAAATAATAAAAAAAATTATTTAAATTAAATTTGAACATCACTATTCACACCAACTATTCGACGATCGATCTGTCAACCTTCCTTTACAACTTTCGACAGTTTTTCTGTCAACCTTCCTTTACGAACTTTGACAATAGTTCTGTCAACTTTCATTTACAACATTCGACAGTTGGTCTGTCGATCTGGGAGGATGTGCTCGATCGTAGCAGTGTCGAACTGAATATTTTTTCAAATGAAGACTTTAGACACATTCGATCACATTTAACATTCAACGTACATCAAAATGTTAACACATTCGCGTTACATTCAATACTCACATTACAATCACCACATTTCAATAAAAACACTTGAACTAGAAGCAATAGTTAATTCTTTTAACCTCATTGCATTTGCAAACAAAGCTATTGAAGAAAATCAAAACCCATTAATTTAATCTGCATGCTCTAATCTAAAACCAACATCTCACATTAAATAAATATTTTTTAAAAACTATATCTATCTCAAAATCTTCACATTTTTAAAATCATTCGACACTGCTAAGGTCGAAGGTCATAAAGGAAGGTTGACAAAGATTCTGTCGAATGTCGTAAAGGAAGGTTGAAAGAGATTATGTCGAATGTTGTAAAGGAATGTTGACAGAGAAAATGTCGAAGGTTGTAAAGGAAGGTTGACAGATCGACCGTCGAATGGTTGGTGAGAATAGTGATGTTCAAATATAATTTAAATATATATTTTTTTTTATGTTTTAGTTGGTGTGAATAGGTAAGTGGTTGGTGGGTGTAGACGTGCCCTTACGAGTATTCACCTATGTTTGGAACATGGATAGATTTTATTCTTGAGTATACATTTATTCGAGTATAAGTGAGTATAAATAAAGATAAAATAATTTTGTGTTTGATTGTGTTTTGAATTATTCTTGTTAGTAAACATAAGAATAAATGTTTTGTTGTTTGGATAAAATGTGAATAAAGTATGAATAAATCTTTAAAAAGGTAAAAAAATAATGATAGTTGATTTGACATGTGATTTATAAGAGGTGATGACAGTTGATTTGACAGTAGACCCATATATTCTTTGAGTATAATAACCTAGGATATACCCAAAACAAACGAGGGCTTCAAGTAAAAATGAGAATAAAATAAATTTTTTCTTTGATTTCATTTTAAATTATTCTCGTTAAAATAGGTAATAATAAAGTTTTTGTTATTTAAACAAAATGTAAATAAAATGTGGATAAAGATTTATAAAAAATAAAAAATGATAACAGTTGACTTGACATTTGATTTATAAGATATGATGATATTTAATTTGATAGTAAGCTCATAAATTCTTTTAAGTTGAATAATTTAATTTCAGGGGTTGACTGGAATATATGTATTATTTTATACCAATTAATTTTGACATAGAGATTTTTATTTGTTCCAGCTTTCTAAATAGGGTGGTAAACGAGTCGAACGAGCAGAGCTTTGACATGTTCAAGTTCTGCTCGTTTAGTATCAAGCTTGGCTTGGGACCGAGCTTAATTTTGTGTTAAAACTCGGTTCGTTTGGCTCATGAAAAGCTCGGTTAAAGCTCGGCTCGACTTGTTTGTTAATTGAGTCAAGCCAAAGTTCAAACCAAGACTCGGCTCAGGCTCGAGCTTGGGCTCGGACTCGTTTAGTTAAAAAAAAACTTGTTTAGCATTGAGAAGTCATTTTTCACAAATCACATCACTTTATACATGTAAAAATGATATAAGCTCGGGCTCGAGCTGTGCTCGGACTCAGCTGGGGTTTTTTGTTTTACT